>JARHVA010005164.1:457500-467500 GCA_037957365.1 Torreya grandis
CAAAGTCGTACGATAATTTTTACGTTGTTATGTCATTATTTGGTGGTTAGAAGTTATATGATAATAATTTGTATACAATTTACTAATAATAAAATAAAAATGAATTTTTTTTATATTGGCTTAAAATTTTTTACACTTAAACATGTTACCGAGTTAGCATGGATCATTAATAAAAAAATGAAGGGCCATTTTGGAAGATGCATAGATGATTAATATACAATGATGGACCATATGATAAGATGTGTGAATCATGAATATCCAATGGAAGGCCATATTGATATATTCTTGATAGGATTTATTTCTATTAACATACCACATTAGTGTTACCATGCACACCATCCACCACCTATTTAGTGTTGATTTTTGAGTCACTCTCCCCAAAAAGTCATGGAACCTTACTGCCTCTCTTGTAGAATGTAGCATCTCACAAAACTTGTAGCATTAGACTATTATAAGGATGAAATGTTACCCATAAGTGTGTACATATGACCAAACCCATGAGTGTGTTTGATTATTTTTGCATCCTTTTTATTTTTATTATGTTTGGTTTGTTCATGGTGTTTTTCATATCCATCATATCCGAGTCAAAATTTACCAATATGTTACTAGTGGGCTTCATGGTTTTCATTCACATACCAATACATGTTATTGGTTTTGAATCAAACTATATAATTTTTTTAATTTAATGATCATGTTGGAACATGAGAGTATCATTAATATGCAATAAAGTCCCATGGTAGAAGATTCTTTTGTTTTTAATATGAAAAAACCATTTTTGAAGACATATGATAACCTTTTTTCATTATTGTGATTTGTTAATGCCCCCATGTGTACCATTTTTAACTTGTTCAATGTGGCTTTTCCAATCCACTCTCCCCTAAATGCCATGAAACATAACATATTATTATTATTATTGTTGTTGTTGTTGTTATTATTATTATTATTATTATTATTATTATTATTATTATTATTATTATTGTATTTATTTTTGCATGAATTTACATCTTAGTAAATTTTACTGCTATGTTCATGCTGACCCTTAAGGTTTTTATTTACATATCAGTAAATGTTATCACTTTTTAACATTATTAAACAATTAAGGGCCATGTTATAAAATGTTTTTAAAGATTTATTTCCATTAATGTAGTGAGTTAATGTCACCAAATAGATACCATACACTATGTTTAGTATGCCTTGTTCAAGTCACTCTCTCTTAAATGTCATGGAAGCCAATAGCTTCTTTTGCATAGTGCATCATTTAGAAGATATTATAGTATCACCATGATAGAGGTTTGAAAAATTACCCATAACTGAATCCACATTGTTTCCATGTTTTTATTTGCATATGGCTTAAGATTTGATGGTATTTGGATGGAATCTTTGTATGCTTTTATTCACATAGTAACAAATGTTAATGTTTTTCATTAAACCAAATTGTTTTCTAAATTTATGTTATTGTGTTATTTATATATGTGACACATTTGAGTTTACTTTCATTAAAGTTTCATATTAATCCTATTCAATATGTCATGTTAAATTTCTGCTCACTGATATTAAATGTGAAATGAATGGTGATCGAACCCAAAGACATTTTACGTAGGATGCATTATTTATTAGATTTTATATATTTTACATGTTAGATAGATGAAACATGAACTTCCTTGAAAAACCTATAAATTGATCATATTTTAGTGAAAAATTACTAGTATGTAGATGAAAATATGTTTATGTGAATTATTTTTTTTGTGTTAATCATTCTCATTTTCAACATTAAAAATTATATTCCTTGTCACTGGTGTTTTTGGTGAATCAAATTATATTTTTAATGTTCAAAATGTGAATGATTAACATAAAGAAATTAATTGACAATAAGATATCAATAAAAAATCAATATTAATTCATAAAATTAAAAAATTAAAATTTGATGCTCCACTTGAAAATAAATATAATTTTAATTTGAAACTTCACTTCTAAATTAATAAAACTAGAATATAACACTCTATAATGAAAACATTAGTTTCTATAAACATTTTAATTTATAGACAAATTATATATCATCAACCAATTTTGAAATTTAAAATTTGAATTTTGTGGGATTGGTGAGTCTTTAAAATGCATGACTATTAAATTTTATAGGTACACAAAATTAATGGAGAAGGTTGGATTTTCATAGTTTTATCTATGGAACCAAATATTTAAAATTTGAATTTCATAGGATATAATAAAATCTAAGTTCACCAATCATAATATTATATAACATGGGATTTTGATATTATATCTTATATAGCTTACAATTATATATACAAAATTGACATTTTAGCACTCATTTAATTAATGAAATTGGTGTATTATTAAATATTTACATCTAGAACTACTACACAAGGATGTAATGTTTTCAAAAGTATATTTAATTTTCAATATGATATACAATTTTTTTTAAACTATGGTATTTATTTATTTATAATATGTATGTAATATTTATAATATAGGTCTATATTTTTTATATTATTTACTCAAAAAATTATAAGATACTTAATACAATGTGCAGGTTAATTTTATCAAAAGTATATAAATACTTAGATAATCCCTTCACAATAAGGGTTACACATATTAGACCCTATCCAATAATCTATCCCCTTTCCCTAATGTGTGAAAATTAGATATCATGCTATGGTTAATAAATAATATAGGTAATGAATATTATTATGGATATAATTGATCTTAAAAAAAAAGGATAAGAAAGCATAAAAAGGGGGATTATCATGGTCTTCACCTATGAAAAACACATGCAATGTTATTGTAAATTAATATATGAAATTTTTTATCAGGGTGTATTAACATAATGAGACCTCAACCACTTAGTCATATATGACAAGGTGATCTGAGACCTTAACATACCATGTTGGTTAGATTCTATGAATAAAAGGATATTCCTTATATGGCTAGGTTGAAAGAATTAGATAAGAGTGAAGGTTAAATCATATAAACACAACCCAAGCTTCGGAATAGTTATCTTATGTCAGTGGCTAACCCTTAGGTTTTAAGATAATAAATTAGTTTTTGATGAATCAATACTACATCAAAATAAATGGTGAACATTTTTATTTAGTGATTGGGTCATTAAATTTATGTAAACATTAATAATGTTAATAAAAAGAAAAAAAAGTAGGTTTCTAAATAACGTGAGAGAGGGCACTACACGTTTGTATCAATACGGGGTCAAAGTCTATTAGACTCTTTCAATATGTTTTATCTAAATGTTACACATGTAAAATGAAATTATGAATATTAATATTATCATTTATGGCTTTGATCACTTTATATGATAGTCTTATTATAGATTTCACATTAAGAAAACCTAATAATTTTTTAGCCTTATCTAACTTCTTGTTGCTAGTTGCTCCTCTAAGAATATTTATTTGAGGTTGGTATAGATGATAAAAGAAAGTGATTCAAATCAATACTTTATCTAGTGTAATCATATAATATATTATCATATTATTTCTTCTAATTCTCCTTTGTTTCATGGTGCTTCCTTTTCAAAAGGAGGCCCTATGAGAGTGGAGCCTAAGCCTATTAGAGTTTAAAACCCCTCCCCTTTGATGAAGAATAATTATACTCCCACCCTTTCTCTAATTGTAAAATTCAAAGCTCTGATGAACTCAATATTGAAGAATAAATGTAGAAGAATAGATGAATAAAGACTTATATTTGTTCCATTGAAAATGGTAAGGGATGTCTATAGATAGACAACAAAAGGTATTCTCTCTTGTTGGGGAAGAAGAATCTTGACCATTAGTCAATCTTCAACATCTTCTCTCTTTATTTGGTTGTATGTACCTTTCAACATGTTTGGATTCAGTGGTGTTTTTCTAATATTTGGTGTAGATTCTTCTCTTTAATGATTTATTTTCCTATCCTCTACATGTTCACTAGAAGAAGATTGGTCAGTTTATTGATTATTGATAATTTTTGGCTATTGGTAGTTATTGTTGTCATCTTTGGTTGCTAAGGCCTTCTTGTTTATTTTATTATTTTAGTGTTTTATATTGTTATAAATTGGTTAGATGTTGGGTTTCATGTATTAGTAGGTTGAAACACCCCATCAAACCCCTCTTATTCCTCATTAAATAAAATTTTTTATTTTATATTTTTTTAATAATTTAAATTTTCATAATTTTTTTCTTATATTTTAAGTTATTTATAATTATAAATTTAATATGAAATTTATACTTAAGTTGTTTGTATAATCAACAATTGATTTAAGAAATAATATCCTATTAAAAAATAAGAACTTGAGATAATTACAATCAATGATGCCAAAGGGATTAAGATGTGTCATTTTGGGCATTGAATTGGTTCTTCATGTAAGTATATTTGTTTTGTTGTGTAATAAAACTAGAATTATGGATATTTTTTGAGTTGTGTGGTTATGGTCTTGAATGGTGTTCTTTTCATATTTTCTTTTCATTTTTTGTGTTTTAATTTTGATTGATATGTTTCCCTTTTACTTGGTAAGGCTTCATGCCTACGTGACCTCGATTCACTCTTGTAAGATCCTCCAACTATCCCCTCAAAGAACTTCACCTTATGGACTTCACATATCTCTATGTGAATGGCTCATTTTGTAGTCTTAAATGTTGTGTATAGTCTTAAAAATTTCACTTTTTATTCAGTGTCTGGTGTTTATCATATATTATAGGACTGGTTACATCAATACATGCATCACATTTTCATGCATTATATGTAATATTATAAATATTTTAGGTTGCTTTGTTAAATTTATGTGTTGAAGGTTTTGTAATAATGATGAATACTATTAATTTTTTTATTTTTATTTTTCATGTTTTGTTAATGTACATATGTCTAGGTTTGTATACATATATTTTTAAGTTAAATAAAAGTGTAATAACACCAATAGAGGATTTTTTTAATAAAATATTGGTGTGCATAAGGTAGTGATAACATCATTCACTCGAGAGAGTGGCATGTATAATACTATTTTTCATCCCCTACTGTAGGTTTCAAATCATGTCCATGCAATTTTTTTATTTTCTTTTTTAGCTCAATTGGAAAAATAAAATAAATGTCACTAGAAACCTTGATATGTAGATTGTTTCTTACTTATTTTATTTTTAAAAACAAATTAATTAGGTTTCATATGATTTGGCATTGTATATTACATTTATGATGTAAATAATAGATTCACTTTGTTGGAATATTGCAAAATTAAATTATCAATTCACTTCACTTATTTATATTGTTTAGGAATTTTTATTAAATGTGATGCAATACACACTAGGTCAATTCATTTTCTTACAAGAATAATGATATTGGTTAATACACATTGTGTTTCAATAATAATGATATTGGTTAATTTTCTATGTTGAAAAGAAAACAATATTTACCATTACATTTTGATGCAAAATGAATGTCTCTGGTCAATTTATTTTATTATAAGATGAATGATCTTGGTTGGTTCATTTTGTTGTGACATGAATAGTCCTGGTAGATTCAATTTATTGTAGGGTGAGTGGCTCTACTTGATTCTCTTTGATGTAAGATGAGTGGCTCTTCTTAATTCAATTTGTTGTAAGATGAGTGATCCTACTCAATTCATTTTGTTTATAAATATGGACCCATGAGTTAGCATTCATGTTTTTTTTAATCTATACTTCAAAAATTACTATTTGAATTTTAGGGTTTATAAAGTATTTTTTATGATATTTTTTGTATAAATTTTTTTACAAATGTGAATTGAATATTGTAAAATTCAATTTCACTATTAAACACTTGAATAGGTATTATTATTCATAAAATCCAATTTCTCAATATTTAGTTCCTACATCACATAGGCTAGAAAGTTGAATCTTGTGTCTTGAACTATTATATTCAATTCCTACCCCAAAGACCTACTGGCCAATCTCCTGATCCTATTAGGTTTGTAGAAACTTATATGCACTGATTAGAAAATATAATCTTACATGTTTTTAGTAGTAGCTTTAATATTTATGCCAAAATAAATGTTATTTATTAATGGTTAAATCCACATTTCTGATTTATAATAGATTAAATTTTGTGATAATTGAGCCTAACCCACTAAAATATATGGAGTAATTATACTAATATTAAGGTTATGAGACTAACAATTTCAAGAATGAGATGTAATGTCAATACTAGTAGAAAAAAAAGTTGAATAAAATTAATGTCCAAGATGTTAGTTTAGTATGGAGGGTTGACTGAATTTGTGTTGCATATTACTACGATAAAATTAATATTTCTTAATATTACATTTATCTTGTTTAATTTCCACTCTTTCTTTGATAGATATTATAAGAGCTTCACATTACATATGTAAGGAGTGAAATGGAGTGAAAATATATAAAACTGTAAAAATTTTGTATCAAAATTTTTAATGGAGATAAGCATGACTGATATTTTCCACTTATTTTCAAAATGAATTGCAAGAAACACACACGTACACAGACATAAAATAGCCTAGTTGGCAATGAGTAATATCTAGGCAAGTAATGTGGTTAAAAACTAAAAATTTAGGTCATGTGTTGTTCATAAGGTAGGTATTGAAAAAACAAAATGACTTCATTGATGGATATAAGTAAATATACATAGAATACATATGCTCATGTCATTGTATACAAAACCCTAATGCATGGATGATAAGTGTAAATGGATATCTATCTTCTTTTACAAAGGAAGAACAAAGTTAAGAATAATTACCTTTTTTAGATGAACCCACTGAGCCTCAATCTCTCCCTTAGCCAAGGTGATTCATAATATGTTATTGTGGTATGTAAGGATGACAATGATAAATTATATTTAGGCTACACAATTTATCAATGCATCCCAAAGACTTCTCCATAAGATAAGATCCATATCTCCAATGAAAGTATGAAACCCTAAGATTGCTCCTTAATTAGAATGGTGGATAAGAAGATGTGAAATATATCTTACTTCTTCTTCACCTATCTAAATAATAGAAAAATAATTGTGTTTATATAGGTAGATTTAACTTTAAGCCCTTTTAAAAATTTTGGCTAGTAGGGTCGACCAAGTAGACCTAGTATTGTTATTGATAAAAACTCACTAGGTCACCAACTACATTGTCCAATAGATGACCTAGACCCTAAATAAGTTTTGTCATTGAAATTATAAGGTTGACACAACTAATGTAATCATGTAAACTATTAAAATATGTTTTAGGTTAGGAAAAGGGTTATTGAAGGTGGTAAAAATTGGAGGAGTGTGAAAAAGAGAAGGAAAAGTTTAGGGAAATTATTTTTAGGAGAAATATGTGTAGATAACAAAAAGAAAAGGGGAAAATAATCTTACAAGGCACCAAAGGTCTACCCACCCCCTTCCAAGTACACCCCTTAAGGTGTGAAATTAGAGAGATTGAAACTTGATGGATTTTTGTAAGATAGATATTGTTAGTAATTGATAAAAGTTTGAAAATATTATGTGTATACATATACCCACTATAAGCTCATCATGTATCACGTAAGTGTAACATGGGATGGTGCTTCAAGAATAAAACATAATGACACATAAGCTTAATTCTAGATAAAGTGTAGTAAGGAGCAAACAATATAAATGCAAGGACAAAATTTAAAAACACATACATTTACTTACCTTAGTGTTGTAGATGAATAATGAGATGTGTAGGCATCTAATGTGAGGAAAATTAGTCTATCCTATAGATATTAGTGGAAAAAGAGAGAAAAATCAATATTTTTGAAATATAGACATATAATAATAGAAAATATTCTCTACGACATCAAAATTACATAACTTTTATGGTTCAAAAAATGAGTTAGTAAAAAAATATATATGATCAAAATAAGGAATCTCATTATATATATTTGAAGGGTAAATAATTTTGACTAGTAACTTTAAATAGGTTGAAAAAAATTCATTTGTTATTATTTGACAATTCTGATAGAAAAAATAGAGCTCTGAGAGACCTAGCGAAAGCCTAGAGAGACAAGATGGTGAGGAGATAACAACTGAGATGAGGAGGATTCCTATCAGCCATAGTGATCACAACATAGGTAAGAAACTGAGAATTTGAATTATATTTTCAGTATTTTATTTGAAATTAAGTGTTTTTTAATAAATTTATAATTAAAACCAAATCTAGATACTAGAATAAACTCTAGGAAAGTTTAGGAGATACTAGGGGTCAAATGGGGAAATAGGTTGAAAGGGATAAAAGTAATAAATTTTGAAGGTAATTATTATAATGGGTTAAAAAGGTGGCATATTAAAAGAACTAGGTTGACCCATTCAACCTAGTAGTTAGAAAATAGGGTTTTGAAGGGGCCAACCTAGCAGGTCTTGGCTGACTTAGTTAGTTTGGGGAAAGGGTCAACTTAGTACTCCTTGGTTGACTTACCTTGTTAATTCAAAAAGCTGATTTAGGATAATAGATAAAAATGAAGGTTGACATAGTTGGTTTTAAGTCCAAATGGATGATCTAGTAGTATAGGGTTGAAATAGTATGTTTCTAGGTGGTTGATATAGTAACAAAATGAGGGAAAATGGTTGATATAGTAATTTTAAGGCCTAAGATTCTTGAATGGGTAATGAAATGACCAATTAAGTTAAAAATAGGTTAAATTGGTAAGAAATGAATAAATTAAGGAAAAAACTTGTTTGTTTATATGAATTTTAAAGGAATGTATTTTGATTATAAATGAAATGGAGGTCTAATACATCTTTTGTTATTTGATTGTTGTAGGGTCATAGGATATTTTGATAAATAGGGATGTATCGTGGCTACTGTATCTATTTAATTTCCTAAAATATGTAGATAAATTTAGATTGGTCATGCTAGGCTTGGGAGGCATCATGGAAATGTGATGGATTCTAATGAGTGTTGATCTAGTGGTCATGCTCTTAGGAGCTTGGGAATGCTTGACCAATAATTTTAGATGGGTGGTGAATGGGGATACCATAGATGTTAGTATCACAATAGAGGATGCCCATGCATTACTTAGTTTTCTTATATGGGGGACACTAGTCATCGCGAAGATACTAGATGATCAAGATGAGTGGCGAGTATTAGCTCGATGGGTGATGTGCTTGGATAGGATTTACCCAGAATTAAGGGTGAGTCTATTTAATGTCTATATTATATATATTATGGATATATAAAATGTTTTTATATGTCTTATGATAACAAAAATGTTGTGTCATAGGTCGGATGGTAAGGTACCATTGTATGTGATAGCATTGTGTCAATTGATATTGGAGCAAGGGGCATTCTATGACTTGGGTTTTATTATTTAGATTCAACTCATGCATTATATGTATGTGATGCTATCTATAGGGTAAAAACCATGGGGACAGTGATGTTACTAAGTGACTAGATGTATGAGAGATTCTTAATGTATCATCAAACTAGGTTACCCCATGAAGTCAATGATCATTTACCTTAGGTAGTGAGGTGGAGATAGGATCAGGTGGTATGGGTCATGCCTCATGTGTCAGTGTTATAGATGGTCACATAAGGAGAGATCATGTATCAAACCTATAAAGACAATATGATACTTTATCTAAGTTGGGTGATGATGGTGCTAGGGTTACAAGTGTAGATCACATGCCACTACACTTGGTGAATAAAGATGCATCCAATGTCATGCTTACCAGTATAGTTAAGGTTCCATCTCCCAGTGGATCCTATAGTGGTGCCTATATTTTGGGATCAACATGTAAAAGATCCAATGGGAGAGGAGGATGAGGAGTTCTAATCAAAAGACTAGAGATCAAATGATGACATGTGAGACTATGGATTGGTCAAGCATAATAACTGATAGTTTGAGAGGGCATGGACATGGATGTGGGGGTATCATAGGTACCATAACTAACACAAAAACATGAGGAGTGACAACCACCATTATTGGAACACCAATGAAGATGTCAAAAGTGAGATATGGCATAGATGGTGGCCATCCATGATAACCTATTAGTCAGCCTAGGG
>JARHVA010005164.1:472500-517500 GCA_037957365.1 Torreya grandis
CATGAGTAACATTAACATTTTATTATATCCTCCACTTGAGTATGGAAAATAATTGCTCTTTTATAAGCCACTGAAGAAATAAAAAGTTGGTTTTACCTTATCGTATGTTTGTGTTGTAATGTTTAAACATTAATGATTGATGTTGTCTAGTGTTGACTTATTTATATTTGAAATGTCTCATTCTCTCACATATATGTATTTTAAACTCACCCTTCCAAGTCATGTTAAGTGTTTAAGCAGTCTTGTGATGGTTAAGTGACTCAATTTTTAACTAGTGCCTTTTACAAATCTTACAAATTAGCCATCCTTGCCTAATCATCATCTACCACCTTTATATTAAAATAATAATGTAATAGGAGAAGATTAGGAGTATTTTATGAATGGATAAGTTATATGTTCATTATAAATTTTCAAATGTGTCATAGTGGTCAATAATTTGGTAAAACATATCTCTAATTTAGTTTTCTTTTAGTTTTTTGTATCCTATTTCCCATCCATGTAATAGGATTATTTTTTAGTACTCAAGTGATGTATCCATGGATATATCCATAATGTATAGGTTCAATATATACATTAGGTCATCCAAAATCTAGGATTGTTCCCATTCTATCAATTAAATTAGGAGCATTGAACAACCTCTTCAATAGTGTTACTTTTGATGGTCATAGTTCTGACATGCTTGGTAGGACAAGATATTTCATCAGTTGAAGAGTGATTGGTGTTAATATTTAATAGACCATAATTTAGATGTATGAAAATAATTACAAATCCATCAAATCCATATAATTACACTTGCTATGAAAAACTATCATCACATTGTAGGAAAGATGGAGTTCCCAAGAAAGAAGAACTTTAGTTACTAGTGGTTGGTGATTTTGATATTAGCATATGGTTGGGATTCAATGCCATGAAATGCTACATGAAATGATAATATTCCTCCTCTAAATCCATACTATTACAAGTTCTTCTTACACTAGTCTATCAATCCTCACCAGTTCCCAAGACTCTTGTTGTGGTTAATCTACCCTCAATTCATACCAAGCCTCATACAAAAAATGGTTAATCAAATTTTCAATAAGTGAAACTTAAAAATATGAAATATGGTGTGATGTTATACCAATGGATGAATGCCATGTGTTATTGGGAATGCCATGGTAGTTTGATAAAAAAATAATTCATGATGGAGAAAAGAACACATATTGTTTTGATAAATGTGGTATAAAGGGAGGTTTTCACCTCTGAAAAAAAAGGGAAGATTGAAATCATGTTGACAAAAAATAATTTATTAAATACATGAAGATGATAGGTAAATATTATGCATTTGTAGTTAATAAAGAAGACACGTAAATGGTGAAAGTACTAGTAGAAATAGAAATAGTGTTGAAAAATTATACACATGCTATGCCTAATGAGTTACCAGATGGTTGACAATAAGTAGAGATATTCAACATCATATTGATTTAACTATAAGATCACCTTTACCCAATCAATAAACTTATATGATGAGTCCAATAGAATATGAATAATTAAATAAACATGTTGAATTGGTGATGAAGGGTGTATTAAGGGAGAGCATGAGTCTATGTGAAATAGTAACAATGATAAATCCAAATAAAGATGGATTATATAGGATGTGTGTGGATAATAGAGTAATCCATAAAATTATAATCGAGTATCGGTCTTCTATATCTCATTTAGATGATATGATGAATGTTATTAAAGGAGAAAAATATTTTACAAATATTAATCTAAGGAGTGGATACTATTAGATTTAGATTCAGGAAGGAGATAAGAGGAAAACATTATTCAAGACTAGGGATGTCTTATATGAGTGGATAGTGATGCCATTAGGATTATCCCATGCACCCAACACATTTATGAGGGTGATGGGCACAATGATATGAGAAACAATGGTAAGTTTATGGTTGTTTATTTTGATGATATTTTGATATTAAATGAGACTAAATAAAAACATTTAAAATGTTTGAGAATGGTATTGGAGTTTTTTAAAAAGGAGAAGCTCTATGCAAATTTGAAAAAATGTAGATCTATGTAAAAAAAATGGTATTTTTGGGATTTTTAATTTAAGTAAATGGTGTAAGAATAGATGAAAATAATAAAATGTAATTGTTGAGTGGCCTATTCCAAAGGGCATCATAGAGATACGAAGTTCCGATGGTTTATCAAATTTTTATTGAAAATTAATTAAAAAATTTAGTAGTCTTATTGTACCAATAATAAATTGTATAAGAGGAAAATAATTTTCATGGATAAGGGAAAAAACAAAAATTATTCAATTTATTGAAGAATAAAATTATAAAAAATCTTATTTTAGCATTACCATATTTTATAAAAGTGTTTGAGATTAATTGTGATGTTTCTTTTATGGGAATTGGTGTTGTGTTGATTCAAGAAGGAAAGTCAATAACATGTTTTAGTGAGAAATTTAATGAGGTAGGGACAAATTGTTATACATATGAAACACAATTTTATGTCATTATACAAACATTAAGACATTAGAGGTGTTGCCGAGCGCTTAAGGAGTTTATTTGATTTAATTATCATGAGGCTTTGAAGTATGTAAACACTAAAAATAAGTTAAATAATAGACATGTAAAGTGGGTGTCCTTTTTGTATGGTTATACTTGTTTGTTGAAGCAAAAATCAGGAAAAAATTAGGTAGTTGAAACTTTGAGTAGGAGAGTGGGGTTGATAACTCCTATGGTGATTGAAGTAGTTGGATATAAATTTATTAAGTATATGATATTGATCTAGATTTTGTTAAGATAGTTGAGTAGTGAAAAATCCATTAATAGGTCATACAAGTAATGTTTATGAATAGTATCTTATGTAGGATGGTTATCTCTTTAAAGAGAAATAATGATGTATTCCAATTAGTTATTAAGAGAAAATATTACAAGAGAATTACAAAATGGTGGTTTGGATACATATTTTGGTAAGAGAAAGTTAATAGCTTTAGTGAAGGAGAATTATTTATGGCTAAAGATGAAGAGAGATTTGATAAGATATGTTTCAAAGTGTATGATATATTAGGTGGTAAAAAGACATGAACAAAATACATGACTATACATGCCATTACTAGTTCTAAGAGTACCATTGAAATATTTGAGTATGAATTTTGTGATGGAATTACCAAACACACATAGAGATAATGATTTAATTTTTTTTTTTTGTAGAGAAGTTTTCTAAGATGGTTTATTTATTGTATGTAAGAAAACTAATGATGCCACTAGAGTTTAAAAACTATTTTTAAATATATTATGAGATTGTATGGTGCTCTAAAAACTATTAGATCAAATAGGGACATGAAATGTTTATGTACTTTTTGGAGGACTTTATGGAAGAGGATTGGGACTATTCTATAATTTATTAGTGTATAACACCCTCAATTTTGGAGAGAATCCCAAGCAATGAAATTTAGATTTAACACAAATCAAGAAAAAAATTAGGTAATTGAAGCTTTGAGCAGGTGAATGGGGTTGATAACTCTTATGGTGAGTGAAGTAGTTGGATATAAATTTATTAAGGAAGTATATGATATTGATCCAAATTCTATTAAGATAGGTGAGTAATGCAATAATCCATTGATAGGTCATACTAGTAATATTTATGAAGAGTATCTTTTGCAGGATGGTTATTTCTTTAAAGGGAAATAATTATGCATTCCGGTTGAGTCTTTAAGAGAAATTATTATAAGAGAATTGCAAAATGATGGTTTAGATAGACATTTTGATAAGACAAAGATAATAGTTTTAGTGAAGGGTAAGATGAAGAGAGATTTGATATGTTTCAAGGTGTAGGATATATTAGGTGGTAAAAGGATATTCACAAAATATAGGGCTATACATGCCATTACAAGTTCTAAGAGTACCATGAAAATATTTGAGTATAGATTCTATGATGGAATTACTAAAAACACATAGATATAACGATTCCATTTTTTTAGATAAGTTTTCTAAGATGGTTTATTTATTACATGTAAGAGAAATAATGATGCCACTAGAATTACAAAACTATATTTTAATTATATTATGAGATTGGTTGGTATTCCAAAAATCATTACATCAGGTAGGGACAAAAAAAATTTATGTTATTGTTTGAATAATTTATGGAAGAATATGGGGAATTTTCTATAATTTAGTAGTTTATACCACAACCAAAGAAATGATAGTCAAAATTTGTAAACATAAGTCTGGGAAATTTATTAAGATACATAGTTATAGAGAAGCCCATAATGGGACTTCGATTTAACATAAGTTGATTTTGCATATAATAGTTCATTGATTAGATTAATAGGAAATTAATAATTTTATATTGTTTATGGGATGAATACTATGAATGTTATAGATTTGATATATTTACCAATTACAATGAGTAAGTGATGATGCAAACATATTTATAAAATATCTATAATAATTATAAGAAATAAGAATAAAGTTACGCAAAAGTCATGAGAAGTATAAAGAAACAAAAAAATTTAGAAGAAGGTCAAAAATATTTTAAGAATGATATTTAGTGATGGTTTACTTGAAAAAATAGAGATTCTTAAAAGGCACATATAACAATTTAAAGTACAAGAAAATTAAATCATGCAGAATTGTGAAGAAAATCAATGATAATGCTAATGAGATAAGGTTACCACATAATTTTAATATCTATAATTTTTTTAATTTTCATATTTATATGATTTCCATGGAGAATTTTGTGAAGGTGAAGAATATGAAGAAGTAGATTGGTAGAAACACATGTCAAAGAAGAAGAAAGAAAAAATATTGTAGGTACTAGATAAGAAGATAGTACACATAGGGAAATGAAGTTATAATAGGTATTTGGTATAGATAAAAGGATAAAAATAGTAATACAACACTTGAATTATATAATGAGAGTTGAATAGGATTGATAATAACAAATGGAAGTAGTACAATTAGAGCAACACACAACTAGATTTGACTTATTTTCAACAAGAGGTTTAAAAAAAATAATTTGTATTGATCTGTATTGAATGATTTAAATAATTCCAAACCATGCATATTTAATCCTCAACTTAGAATAATAGTCGACATTTAAAATTTAAAAGTCTAAAACTAAATAAAACTCCCCCTGTTATTTTTAGTAAGTTTTCCAAACAAACATGTGTAGCTCTAAAAATATCCAAAAAATAAACTAAACATTAAAATTAGCCTATCAGATGAATTTAAGGTATTGTTCATGTCTAGTTACAAAAATGTATAATTTCAAAAACTAGAAAAAAATGAAAACTATAACTGCAATTTCAAACCCTAAGATATTTCTTAGGAAGAAGAAAAATAATTATTATAACCATTTTATTTTGTAACTAGAATATTTTCATGAGATATATATTTAAAGTAATGAGAAATAGAAGGTTAAACTTCCATAGTCCATAAGTTTTGATATGTATCTCCATTTTTCATCTGACTAGTTAATTTTAGTGTTTACTTTAATTTTAGATGTTTTAAAGTTGTGTGTGCTTGTATATGAAACTAACTAAAAATAACAAGTCAATTTTTATTTATATTTAGACTTCAAAATTTTGTATATCAACTCCAATTTTGAGTTGAGACTTATTTATGCATGGTTTTTAATTATTTGAATCATTCAATACGAATCAATATAGGTTGTTATTTCAAAAGTTTTGCCTATTGAAAGTTTATTATCTTGATAGTATTCAGGTTCATTAGGGATCCACATCAAATGCGATGCTTCATAAAATACTAAAATATATTCAAACTAGGATGCTCAAGACATTTAAGTTATAAAATATACATTTATATATACTAATTATAAAATATATATTATATTCCAATAGTGTGTAATATGTATTTATGTATGTATGCACGTGCGCATGCACGCGTGCAAACACACACACACACATACACACACAATTGGAATATATTATATTATTTATAATTAGTATATATAAATATAGATTTTAGAACCTAACTGTCTTGAGAATCGTAGGTCAAATTTATTATAGTATTGTTTGAACCATCACATTTGATGTTGTGTGTGTGTGTGTGTGTACACATACATACATGCATGTATGTATGTACACTATGTATGTCTAAACATACATACATGCATGTATGTATGTACACTATGTATGTCTAAACACACACACACACACACACACACACACACATTAATAAGTATTATTTTAATATAATATAATCTAAAGATGTGAAAAAATAATTAAACATTTAAATGCATAAACTTAAGGTAATAGTTCTACTTGTATTGAATGGAAATAATAGGTTATAATACACGTGTACAACACACGTTAAGTTAGAGAATACAAATCTCTAGGGATCAAAAAAGGATAATTGTCCAAACAAATTCATCTAGAAGGATTCTATATTTAATTTTCATCAATTTTTTGGAAATTATTTTATTTTCATCGTAGGAGTTTATTCCTCTTTCAACTGTATGATGTGGGCATCCTGTAATGTGTGAGAATCAAATCTACAAACCCTACCTAATAGTTGGGACTAATCGCTAATCAACTGTATTTTATCTCAAACATTAATGAATAAAAAATGCAATGCGATTGATGTGGGGGAATAGATTGAATTTACAGAGTCTTTATGTAATCAAATAAAAGATAGTCAATAAAATCTTCCATCACCCTATAAGATATAAACCCCTTTGTAAGCTGTCAATGGTATTTTTATCTAACAATTACCTTAAAGTTGAGGCATGTATATGATATGGGTCATTTGGTGCTTGATATTCCATGATATATTGGTAGCACAGATGTAAATAAGGTGTATTATAGACTTTGGAACCTCAATGTCTTGTCTTCATATCAATGAAATTGTATCACTAAATTGACTCACACATCAAACATGGAGACTTATCATAATAAAATCAGCCTCGTGTTGTGCTCTTTAGACCTTGATAATATTAAATGTACAATAAAAGAACTTTCCACCTTGAAAGATATGTACCCATTTTTAATGGGTGAAATTTGTATAAATACAACAACTATGCTAAATTCAGGTCTAGTGCAGGATATTATTTTTCTTATTTAAAATTATTGAACCATTTTGCATTTGTCATAACAATTTGTCTTTCAATAATCCTAGACATAAACTTGGTTGTAGTGTGATTTTAAACACATATTTAAAGTTTATTAACAACTCTAATAGTTTTTCAAGCCCTGATGTTTTTGGCAATCCAAATGCAACTTCCAACTTTTCACTAAGGCGGCAGAAGAATAATCTAGCATGGCCAAGAATGTTAGTAATGCACACATAATGATAATTTATAGGTGTAATGCAATTACATTCCCTCATGTCATTGAAGAATTTATAGACTTTATCCACTAATCATGTGTAATTTCTTGCTAACAAAATAGACTCAAAGATTACATGTTCATGGTTTGTTATATTTACTTAACTAGTTTGAAGAGTTTTAGAGTGTCCATGTAAAATCAATTTTGTGCATATCTTGCAATCATAGCATTCCATGAGACTAAATTTATTTTAGACACGTGAAAAAATTATATGCTTTCACATTTTGCATACAAGTATATCAAGGTAATTCCAACCACAACATATGAAAGTTCACTTTCAGTTATGCTTTGATGGATGTCAATGCCCTGTTCCAAATATCCTATTTTAGCATAGGTTTGTAGGATGATAGAAATGGTTGTCGAGTTTTGCTTTATAATTTCCAATTCCATTTTCTTAAGAGTTGCCAAAGCCTTTTCAACAAACACATTTTTTTGTATATTTTGCAATCATTGTAGTCTATGAAACCACATATATTTGATGCATTTTGTTAAATAGTTCACATGCCTTGCCTAAGAATCAACTTTTTTCATACATGTCTATGAGGACACTTGAAAATACAACATGTGAAAAAAATCTACTTTTGATTACTCTTCAATGGATGTCCATAACATGTTCAAAATCTCCAATTTTGTGCATAACTTAGGAAGATGCTGGCAATGGTTGTGAAGTTTGGATTTAAACCTGCCAATTATATTTGCATAAATCCATCTAGGGCATTTTTAAGGAACCCAATTTGTATATATATTTCAATCATGGCACTCCAAGAGATGACATAAAAAGATATTTTAAATAATATTGTGAGCCTTAATTTATTAATTCCTAGGCATACACACTCACTTTTATTGATGTTTTAAACAAACTTGTGTTGGTTGTAGTTCCTACCTTCTAACATACTTTTACGAGAAATAAAAGCTCTCTACTCCAAACTCTAGAGTGTGTTGGTCGTAGTTCCTAACTTTTTAAGCACGATAATGGTAAAATCTGCCTTTTTTCATAATGAACTGTGAATTCTATAAATTAAGGATCAAAATTTAAATAGTGAAATATTTTCGTAATTAATAATCATGAATGTGAAATTCCAAGAAGATATTATACTCGATAATGATATGGAGAGAGTCTATATAATCTAACTAAATTCTAGAAAGCATGGAAAAATGTATCGGGTTATCTAGCATGTAAATTATAGTAAATCAATGGTTTAAATTTTCTCCAAACTTATATTATTAATTATCTCATTAAGTTTATTAATTATCTCTTTGCACAATATTGCCTTCCTTTCACATTGACACTCTATGTTGTTGGCATGAATAGCATACAATTCATGTTGCTTTTTTCCCTAAGGCATGCATTGGTTTTTAAAGACTCATATCACTTTTAGTAGTTTAAGTGACAGTATGTGTTTTTCTCTTCCATGTTGCATATAATTTTTAAGGACCTGTTTCATTTTAAGTCTAGGTTAAGTGGCATTATGTGTTTTTTAATTTATTGAATGTAGCATTATTTATTTCTTTTTAACCATTGTTTTGAAAGGACCCACTTCAATTTTAATATATTTTAAGTGGCGGTTTATTTCATTACCACTCCTCTTCCGGGTTGTTTGATTCAATACCACTTTTTAGCTTTATTTGATTCATTCTAGAATTGGTGGTTTAACTCTCAATAGCACCTTGAAATAATCGTTATTTCAATATCAACACCACCATTATTTATATTCTATTTCAGTGGATATCTTTGATCTCTATAAACATATCCATAAAATATATTTTTCTTGGAATCCCACTTCTATTGTATGCTATTATTTATATTGTATTTGAGCATTATGACGAACGTATGTTAGCATAGCTGGTAGGCGGATTACATTATTTTTAGTCATTGTTTTATAACTGCCCAGCTTCTACGGAATTCTCACCTATCCTCTCCAGATTTTACGAACTCCTCTCCTGTTGTTAGTCCCTTCTTTGGTGTATTTATTCTGCTTCGTGTTTGTGAATAAATCAATGCAAATTCCTCTGTGTGCAATTTATTCGGCTCTTTCTCGAATCTGCTAACACTGTAATATCAGAGCACCATTCGTTTCTGAGCATAATGGCAGATTAAATCATTTGCAGGGGCAACTCAAGTATTTTATGTTGTCCCATTGATGAAGTATTTCTCTTTCAATCTTTTTTAGTCGCTATAGTTATTCAGGTTTATTATTTTTGGTTGTAAAAATAAGAAGAGCCCCAGCTGTATCAGTGAATGCGTAGAAGGAAGAAAATACAAAGCGAAACCATACCTATCACCAGCAGGAGGAATCGTTCTGAAGGTCGTAGCGGTGGTGGCAGATTTGCCATACTCACCTTTGAGCTCTTTTAGATCAGGGACTTTGCATTCTCCGTGAACACAGAACCCTCCACGGCAACTCGCCTCAGCCTACAACTCCGCCATATTTCACCATCCACTTCTCAGACTCTACGGATCATTTATTGACTGCGTACAGTTCTGCTGCAGATATTCTGGTGGATTATGCTGCGCCAATTTTGGAAAAATCTGCAGACAAAGCTATCCGGCCCACCTGCACCATTCCGCATGAACCACGTATTCCATGTATTCCTTCTTATCTTGAATGAGTCAAGAGTTTAATTAACTAAATGTTTTGTTATTTAGTTGAGTCTTTTCGTTGCGTTGTAAGTCGTTGTCTTTGGAAATTCTGGTCCAAATCATAGGTGTTTATTAGTAATTAGCTTGTAGAATCTTTTATTAGTTAGTTAAGGTCTTAATAGTTTAGAGAGTAATTGTTCGTAACTCCTGCATCTTAGGTATATTAATATTCTTTGAATTTAGAATTCAAAAGATATTTATATTATGAGTCTATTTTGATTTGTCTGCAAGTCCCAGTTTTTCTTAATTCATTGTTGGTTTTATATAAAAACAAATAAATATATATATATATATATATCAAGTCTACTTAAAAAGTTATTAAGAGTCATTGTTGGTTTTTTTTATATATATATATATATAATATCAAGTCTAATTAAAAAGATATTAAGAGTTAATTGGGTTTCATAAAATAGGTATGTATTTATTTGAGTCATTGATTTTATTTGTCTAAAGTCTTTAAAAATGAGTAAAAAAATTAAAAGTCATTTTTACGTCAGTAAAATATATTGAGTTTAGAGTTAAAGTTATTTTGGGTTAATTGTTAAATTTTCTTAAAAATAAAAATTTATATCTTATAGACATATTTTCAAGTGACCTCGATGTCTTAGTAATTGTAGTAACATATGAGTGTCATTAATACATTGCTTGAGTAAGTAGTAAAGATACTGGACACTAGAGGATACGTGGAGGATGGAGGACAATTGGCGTCCTCTCGTGAGTCACCTATGATGGGGTTGCATCATTACTATGGTGATAGTTTTTATTTTGTTTGTTTCATATTGTGCATGGTATGATTCTTATTATTTAGTGTGTTTTTCAATAAATATTGAGCATTATTTTACATTGGTACCTCCTGATGAAGAACATTGTGCGGAGCAAAAGCACTAAAGTAGCACTTGGTTCTTGGAAAAAGGTTTGTTGTAATCGGATAAACCATTGAAGTGTATAAAAAAGTCGAGACCTCCTACCACCTCTAGGTTCATGGTCAACCTGTATTAGAAAACCATATGGGTTTGTGGTAATCCAAAAAACCACTGAAGGTAGTAAGCAAAGAGATGTACTGGTGTCACTTCCAAGTTTGTGGTAATCTTGTTAAGAAAAACCAAGGTGCCACCAAGATCATGAAGCCACAATGATGGCTTGCCACCATAGAAGGTGAGCATGCTACATGGAGAGTGTAAATATTTTTACAATGTTTGAAATAAGGGGGGTCAACTACCAAGAATATGATGTTTGTAAAAATAATGTAATAAGTGGAGAATGTTAACATAACTGGTAGGTGCATTGCATTATTTGTAGTCATTATTTTATAATTTTCTAGCTTCTACGGAGTTCTCACCTATCTTCTCTAGATTTTACGAACTCCTCTCCTTTTTTTTGTCCCTTCTTTGGTGTATTTATTCTGCTTCGTGCTTGTGAATAAATCAATACAAATTCCTATGTGTGCAATTTATTCAGCTCTTTCTTGAATCTGCCAACAACATATGTTATATATGACACTTATACATGGCACTTGGCTTTATATAGATATTTTTTCCCTTTTTGGTGTGCATAAATAAATTCTAGAAAAGTAGTGTTAACAACTTGTAGGTGCATAATATAATAATATATAATTATTGAAACACTATTTTTTTACATTGATTTTGTTATTGATTTAGGAATATTAAATATTTTAGATTGAATGTATTCTTTAGAATAAGTGTTCATCAATATACATTTTATTTTAATGGTATTCAGTTTAATTGAAAAAATAACATGTAAATATTTTTCTACAGACATCTATTATGAATTAATTAGTTAATTTCCCACTTCATATCATTTGAAAACATGAAATGCTTTGTGCTATTCATATTTTTTGAAAATTGATTTTCATGGATTTATTATTTTTTAATTTGTAAAATAACATAGAGTGCAGTTGCATATTTTTTGAAGATAAATAAAATGTCTGTGCTTTATTTACATAGGACCAACAATTGTTTTTGAAAAGATTGTTCTATACTCAAAAATATTTACATTCTAATAACAATGTTAATTGTTTCAAGGTACATTGAATCAATTATTAATATTCACTTTCTATTCATGTTTATGGAGAAATGATGTAGGGGCATTTGTTGACCATAATAATTCGTATTTATTTAAGCTTTGATTTTTTAAAGATTTTGGATGATTTGAATATCGTTGGAAACCCAACCATCTTCATAAATTTTTTATGCACCCATCTTCCATTTGAATTTAATTTCATTTTGTGTAGGATCTAGGGATTTTTGAAATACTGACTCAACGCCTATAGTTAAGATTGAAAATTGAGACAAAGGTAGCACTTCTATTAAGAAAAGGATGAAGGGACACTCATACAAAGGATGATAGAATGGGAATGTTTACCCATAAATGTCTACTTTATCCTTTCTATAGAAGTTAGTGAATGGATGAATAGTAATACATAACTAGAGAACATAAGAAGCAATAATAACATGGGAGCACAATGATGATGGGGTGTTTTAAAATAATATTTGAAATAGTACTTAATTAAATTATTTTAATTTGAGAAAAAATTGTTTATTTTTTCAATTATTATCTCAATATAGGTATATCTAATTATTGTCTCAAACAATTGTATCCCCAAATATGATATATAACACTAATTATTGTCTCTCTAAAGAGATGATATCATTTATTTCTCTACAATTGACATAATTTGTATCTATAGAGAAGATATAAGATACTAATTTTTTTGTCTCTCAATAGATGATATGGAATAATTTTTTGTTCTCTCTAGAGATGATATATTAAATCCCAACTATTATATCTTTAAAGATAATATGAATTCACTTGGGCAACTAATTAAGGGATTTTCTACTTGAATTCTAGTCATTTTTATGATGGGTGTGTTAGGATCTTAGATCACAATTGATTACTTTTGTATAAGCAACTAAACACGGAATTAAACAAGAAGTAATAAGTAACTAGAAATTAGAAACAACAAAGAATAGGAGATACGAGAAACAATACAATCTGTATTAAACTCTTCCAGAAGGAAATACAATGAAGAAATCTCTTTCTCCTCAAACCTCGAAAATATACGATAATTCTCCCTCAAGAGTTCTCTCTCTCTCTCTCTCTCTCTATCAATTACAAACAACTCAATTACTTGAATTGTCTTCCCCCTTCTGTTGTACAAGCTATGAGGATCTAACCCTATTATATAGTATACTACAAGACTAGGTTTCATGAGCCATGCATTCGCCACCGTTAGATCCACCTCTTAAATCAAAGGCTCAAATCTATTTGTCTAAAAATAGAAATCTAAAATTAGAAATGTTGGAATGCACAGAAGTCAGTGTCGGTCTGATCGGTCAGCTGACCCCTAACCGATGTCAGTTGGTTCTGACCGATGCCACCGATGCCGATCGACCCCTAATCGATGTCAGTTAGTTCTGACTGATGTCAGCTACTGTGTGACTGATGCCGGTTACTGGTTAAGCCAAACAACCTCCACATTAGCTCATCAGTGAAGCTTTTAGCTCCATAACTCAACAATCTCCCACTTGAAGATAAACAACTGCACTTGTACCTGTACATCAACATCCTCTAACTTGTTTCTCCCTCTTCAAGTTCAATCTTGAAGACCAACAAAATTTGAGTGAAGATTTAACTTCTCCTTTGTTACCAGCTTTGTTGACATATCAGCAGGGTTCTTATCCATATGGATCTTTTCCAGCTTCAACTGTCCATCCTCCAATACCTATCTAATGAAGTGGTACCTAAGCTATATATGTTTGGTTCTTGAATGAAAGGCTGAATTATTTGCCAAATGAATTGCACTTTGACTATCACTATACAATTTGCAACTCTCTTACTCCTTTCCCAACTCTTCCATGAATCGAGTCATCCAAATCATTTCCTTTCTACCCTCTGTGACTGCAATGTATTCTGCCTCTGTAGTAGACAAGGCAACAACCTTCTACAACTTTGAAATCTAGCTAACCACTGTTCCACCAACAGTGAACACATATCCTGTGGTGCTTCTTCTACCATCCAAGTCACCTGCCATATCCAAATATACATACCCATGTAGAGAAGTGTTTGACCCTCCATAGCATAAATGCCTATGGATGGTCCCTCTCAGATATCTGAGAATCCACTGAACTGCTTTCCAGTGTTCCTTTCCTGGATTGGCCATAAACTTGCTAGCAACTCCCACTGCTTGGGCAATATCAGGTCTAGTACATACCATTACATACATCAAGCTCCCAACTGCTGAAGCATATGGAACTCTACTTACGTACTCAACCTCATCATGTGATTTAGGACACTGTTCTTTAGTCAACTTGAAGTGTCCAGCCATAGGTGTGCTTACCAGTTTTGCATCCTGCATATTGAACCTCTCCAACATCAACTTGGCCTTATGTCTCATTTTTCCATTCTCTCCTTCCTTTAACCTGTATACCCATTTGTTTTTCAGTGCTTTCTTTTTGGCTGGCAACTCAACCAAATCCCACGTATGGTTCTCTTCCAAAGAATCAATTTCCTCATTCATGCCATGCTCCCACTATTTCCTGGATTCTACCTACATTGCCTCATCAAAACTTTCTGGTTCTCCACCATCAGTGAGCAACAAGTAGTATAAAGAAGGGGAATAATGAATTGGAGGTTTACTCACCCTTTCAGACCTCCTTATGGGCATTTGAGACTCATTTACAGCTTGCTATCCACTCAAATTTCCTTCTAATAGTGACCGATCCTGGTCATCTCTGATTGTTGTCGGTCTGCACCCGACCGATGTCGATTCCACCTGACTGACATCAGTTTCCACTTGACTGATGTCAGTTTCTACCTGACCGATGTCGGTTTCCATCTAACTAACATCGGTTTCCCCCTGACCGATGTCAGTTTTTGTGTTTTTTTGTGAGTAATGATTTTTACCCACAAGATCATTTTGGATCATAACCTCTTCCAAATCAAGATTGTCCTGCTCAGAATTATTCAGCCTCTTGAGCTGATCACTGTACATCACCTTCTCATTGAAAACTACATTACAAATTCTAATAATTTTGTTAGTTTCTAAATTCTACAACCAGAATCTGAAATCTCCAAAACCATAACCAATGAAAGTGCACCACATAGATTTAGCATCCAGCTTCTTTCTATTTTCTTTATCAATGTGCACAAAAGCTTCAGAACCAAAAAATCTAAGAAATGAAAGATCTACCTTTTTACCTGTCCAAGCCTCTTATGGAATTCCACCATCCAGTGCAGTAGAAGGTCCTCTGTTAATCAAGTAAATTGTAGTATCTATAGCTTCAACCCAAAACTATAAGGG
Organism: Torreya grandis; assembly: GCA_037957365.1. Taxonomy (NCBI): domain Eukaryota; kingdom Viridiplantae; phylum Streptophyta; class Pinopsida; order Cupressales; family Taxaceae; genus Torreya; species Torreya grandis. The sequence goes on from JARHVA010005164.1 coordinate 487,795, forward strand.
CAAACTAACACGAAACCTCATACTCCGTGCACACTCAATTATTATTCTATTCATCCTTTCAGCAACTCTATTTTGCTGAGGTGTCCTTGGAACCATCCTTTCCCTGCGTATTCCACTCATAGAATAGTAACTGTTGAATTTATTGCTGCAATACTCACCACCATTGTCAGATCTAAGGCACTTCAATCTCAAACCTGTTTCAATCTCAACCAAAGCTTTCCATTTCTTAAATGTGTCAAAAACATCAGATTTTCTCTTTATGCAATAAACCCATACCTTTTTTGTAGCATCATCAATGAAAGAAACATAATACTGTGATCCTCCAATAGAAGCTACCTGAGCTAATCCCCACACGTCTGTGTGAACAAGCTCCAACTTGTGTTTCTTCTTTGTTGACCTAGTTTTGTGAAACCTCACTTTCTTCTATTTTCCAAAAATACAATGCTCACAAAAATCTAGATCTATGCTTTTCAAATCTGAAATCTTACCTTTTGACTTAAGAACATTCATTCCCTTCTCACTCATGTGACCAAGCCTATAGTGCCACAACTTTGCATCTACATCTGAAGTAGATAAAACAGAAGGAAAATAATTAGTAATACAAGTAGATAGATAAAGTGTACCTACTCTCTTACCTCTTACTAATACAAGTGCACCCTTAGAAACTTTTCAAGATTCAGCTGTGAGAGTTACTGTGTAACCCTCATCACTCAACTTTTCTGTAGAAATCAGATTTCTCTTCAGGATGGGTACATGCATGACATCCTTTAACACCCATGTGTTTCCATTCTGTAATTTTAGCTGCACTTTTCCTTTGCCAATAATTTTATAAGGCTCATCATCCCCTAAATAAACTTTTCCAAAATCTCCATGGACATAATCATTTAAAAATTCTCTATTTGGGGTTGCATGGAAAGAGGCACTAGAATTGAAAACCCGTGATTCTACTTTATTATCCAAAGAAAACATAAGAGCATCCTGTGCAACAATACCTGCAACTTTTGTATCTTTATTTCCTTCATGCTGATTTTCTTTGTTATCCTTCAACCAACAATCTTTCTTTGCATGCCCTTTCTGTCCACAATTCTAGCAGGTTATTCTTCCATTTATGGATTTGGATCTACTTCCCATCTTTGACCTTGATTTCCCTTGCTTTCCCTTCTCTCTTTGCCTTCCCCTACTTTCAACACTTAAAGCATTACCTGATATTTCCCCTATGCTTTTCTTGTGTTTTTTTTCATTCAAGATTACACTAACAACATCATCAACTTTCAAGATATTTGAAGCAGATGCAGTATTAATAACTGCCATTACCAAACTATGCCAACTTTCAGGTAAAGAGCATAAGATTAAGAGAGCCTTAATTTCATCATCGAAAACTATTTTGACTAAATTTAATTGATTTACTATTGCATGGAAATCATTAAGATGACTAGATACAGATCCATCTTCCTGCATTTGCAAATTAAATAATTGCTTCATAAGATATACCTTATTCGAAGCTGATGGTTTTTCATATAAATTTTCCAAAGTATCCATTAACTCTACCATTGTCTTTGCCTATGATAAGTTGGAAATCACAAAAGCTGCCAGGCTCAACCTTATAGATCCAAGAGCCTTTCTATCAATAACATTCCATTCTTCATCTTTCATATCTGTGGGCTTGCTTGAAACCCCACCCAACGGTAAATACAGATCTTTCTGATATAGATAATCTTCAATCTGCATCCTCCATAATTGATAATTCTTGAAATTGAATTTATCTATTCTTAGTTTACTTTCTTCTGCCATTGCTTTGCTCCCACTCAATCAAAAAACCCCTGTGAGTGAATTTTGTAATCAACAAACACTAGCACGCTTTGATACCACTTGTTAGTGTATACACATAGCTCTGATACCACTTGTTAGTGTATACACATAGCTCTAATACCACTTGTAAGGATCTAGGAGTATAATTGATTACTTTTTTATAAGAAACTAAACATGGAATTAAACCAGAAGTAATAAGTAACTAGAAATCAGAAACAACAAAGAATAGGGGATATGAGAAATAATACAATCTATATTAAACTCTTCCAGAAGGAAATACAATGAAGAAATCTTTTTCTCCTCACACCTCGAAGATGTACAGTAATTCTCCCTCAAGAGTTCTCTCTCTCTCTCTATCTATCAATTACAACCAACTCAGTGACTTGAATTGTCTTCCCCCTTCTGTTGTATAAGCTATGAGGATCTAACCCTATTATATAGTATACTACAAGACTAGGGTTTCATGAGCCATGAATTTTCCACCGTTAGATCCACCTCTTAAATCAAAGGCTCAAATTTGTTCATCTAAAAATAGAAATATAAAATTAGAAATGCTGGAACGCATAGAAGACAGTGTCAGTCTGAAGATGACCGATGCCAGCCGACCCCTAACTGATGTCGGTTGGTTCTGACCGATGCCACCAATGCCGGTTGACCCCTAACCGATGTTAGTTGGTTTTGACTGATGTCGATTACTATGTGACTAATGCTGGTTACTGGTTAAGCCCAACAACCTCCACATTAGCTCATTAGTGAAGCTTTTAGCTCCACAACTCAACAGGGTGGATTCAGAGTATACTAAGGATTTTACATTCTACGTTGAGTCAACTTGGACATTTTAGAATCTAAGGTAAATATTATATTTTTTGAACTTTTTATACTAAATCCCTTGTTTTAGTGCCTTGAATTTTTTGATTTTTTTCACTAATTTTCATATTTTAGACCATAGAAATTAGTAGCATGTATTTATCTAAGTTACAATAGCTTGGTGTTATTTATGCCTTAATAACTGAGTCATGTTATTTTCATCACCTTTGTATTTAGAAAAAATATAGAGAATTTAACTTATACATTAGTTGCATGCTTATTTGTGTTTGATCGCCCATGGTCTTAGTGAAGTTTCATAGTAATCACTTGGCACTGTTTCGCTTACCTTTGTGATTACTTAAGTTGGCCTTGTACATTTTTTGGCTTCATTATATGGTGATAACCTTGGCATTATTTTATTGGTTTATGTCATCTGGTGTTGAATTTGTATTTTTTTAATTTTTTAATGTATTTTTTAATGTTTATTCATATTTTTCCAATTATTTGTTTTTATTTTTTATTATTAGTTTACATGCAACCAACTACTTATCATGTTTTTGTGTCTTTTAATTAGTTTCATGAATTATGCCTAATCATGATAACCTATTAATATATCATTGTCACATCATGACACACTTTATGGTCCTTATACCATTTTATTTTAATCCCCAAAATCTAACTTGGCCCTTAGTTCAACTTGGCAAGATATCATAACTTTATACTTAGATACATGTTAGCATAGTCAACTCAGTCTACCACATGTCATTGAATTAATAAGAGTACGTTTATAAATATTCTAAGGAATGAATTAGACTTGCCTCTAATGTGCCATGTGTTTCAAATTAATTAACTCATGCACACATAATTTGTAATGAATTTAGCATAGAGACTGAGACATGTGATATTAGGAAATAATTTAAGTTTGTGTAGAAATGGAGATTCACAAATTTAGTTTAATACTTTTGGTTTTAATAGTTTGAAGACCTATGATTAATTCACATGCATCCATTTGGATGGAAGTATTATCATCACTTACTCTAAGGGGTGTGACCCTTTACTTTATGCCACATGTATAAATGCCATAATTTAAAAATATTGGGCAAAGACATTCAAGGTAAGTTAGTTCACAGATCTATAAGTGATTCGCATACCACCATATGGATATAACCCATGCTCTTGCTTAGTTATAAGGGGTGTGACCCCCATATCCAAGCCATATTTATCTCAATTAAAACTTCTAACTTAGAGTATAGTGGGACATATCTTTATGTCTATATCCACAAAAACTCAGAAGAAGGAAACAAGTGTAACCATGATGCATGCTATGAAGGGAAGGAATGAATTATAATCAAGTAATGGATCCCAATTAAGTGAGTATGAGAGGATACCACATAATTTTATACTCCTAATAAGAGAACACAACATTACTTATTATTTAAATCCAAGACTTAGTTGGCCATAAACACTAATGAGTGCCTAGTATAAGTTTAACATTACTTTCCATCAAATTGTCCAACATGTAGATATAGTAAAATACATGGGTAAATTTTTTCATTATCATTTAAATAATTATAAGGTGATTATTTTTATAATAGGATGGTAATTATTAGAGTGAGGTTCACATGTTTTTGTGTTCCCTCGTATTAGCATAATTATTTGCTTTGGGTGGTACTTGGTAAATTTTTATTTTCTTTTCATAGTTATATACAAACCTAGAAAGTGACTAAAATCCTTAGTTGTATTTTATTTATGAAAAATAAACCAATGATTTAAGAAAAATATTTTTTTTAATTTTCATCTAATCAAAATTGATTAAATAATAGTTAGTTTATCTTTCAATTAATAAAATTATATATATTTTTTTCAAATATTTTCATTGTCATTGAAGTTTTGCACCACAAAGATCTATATAGGAACATATACTTTTGAAAGTTTAATCATTCTTTTATGCTCTTAGGGTTAGTTGTCAAGTTCTAAGTGGCTTTAAGTCATAGCGGAAAGTTTTTTTCCAATCAAATAACTTTCAACCATATATTTTTAGATAAATGTGTATTTTATCTACATATCATCTACTTATTGTATGAAAGTCCATAGTTTTGATATATATATTTTTTAAAATTTATCAAGAAAATCAACTTTAGATCAAAAAGATCATAAAATTCCATAAAATGAATATCAATAATATTGAATTTAGACATGGAACATATTCATATGCATGAGATATGGTGTTATCTTATATTAAATTTAAATATTACGTTAACATGTGTTATTAATAAATAATATTATATTTATATAATTGAGATGTAAATATTGAATTGGCTTAATGATGAAGAATATGTGATCCCAAAATGGAGGTCATAAAGTCAAATATTTTAAGGTGTAAGGTATGTATCCCTCATATTTGAATTACATTAGAGTGCCTCCTACATGTTGGGAGTACAGGATGGTCCCATATACTATAAGCTACCTTGCAGACCATAAACAAAACACTACCTAATATCATGGTCCATAATAATAATAATAATAATAATAATAATAATAATAATAATTATTATTATTATTTAATAATTAGCTTTTATATTTAGTAGACTCCATTGTTCACCAATTTTTTATGATTATTCCCCATGTGGGGAAGGTTATTATAGGTGGGAATTTATTTTAAACTTGTAATAAATCATATGAATGTTTGATGGTCATTTTTTTTTGCATTTATAATTAAAAATATATCTCAAATAGAGAAAACTATATCCTCATTGTTAAATTAAAATCTTTAATTAGAATATTATTTTGACCTAGATTATACAATCCATAAAAAAGTAACATATGGAATTGATAGTGCCCCCTGATAAATAATATTGTAAACAATAAAAGCAAAGATATGATAAAAATATGCACTCTTACATAGGATAAATTTATATTTATAATATATTTTTGAAGTGATGAGTGATACTAGGTTTCTAGCTATAGGCAGGGATTCTACGAATTTGACAACCATTGTAAACTATAATTTTAAAGTCAATTCAATCTCTGATGATTAAGAAATCTTTCTCCTAGGGACATATAAAGGATCACAACTAGGTAATGTTATGATTGACCATTAACTACTGAACATAAGGGAAAATGTTCTGACTAGAATAGGGGAATATGACATCAAAGGAAAAATGGTGTCAGAGGTTAGATTTAGTAATATAAATGGCAATAGATAGATAGATAAATTGTAATTTTCCAAGTATATTATAAAAAAATGAAAATTACTTGAATTTTTTTAATGGATTTAGCTAGAACAGGTGAAGAATAAAATGTTGTTAAAAGGAAGATTTATGATAGAGATGGGATCTATGGTTGCTAAGGAGGGTGGTCATCATATAGATAAATGAGGATAGAAAAAACAAAATATAATAGGGGTGAAGGCATGGGAAGAAGGAAATCCATGATTTTCTTAGGCAAACCATGAAATTATGATTGCATATAAAGTGCTAACAGTGGTTTTGGAGAGGAAACAATGGCTATCCTATAATGGAATGATATATATATTTATAAGGCATTGGATTAGCCTTTCATATCTCCATGGATGGATTTTATGGCATGGGAAATCTTTAATAAATGGTAAGATTGAAATTTATTCCTATGTAAAATGATTTATTATTTTGATTTTCAATTTTTTTGAAGAACAAGTTGATTTATTCAATGATTATGTTTGGGATTGGGGGCATCACATGATAATGGTTAAGCCATGGAATTTTAATTTTAATCCTTACACTTAAATTTTTTACACAAACCCAATCTAGATTAGGATACTATACCTACTTTATCAATTTTAGGATCATGTAATTTTTAGAGTTATAGGAAATAGTCTAGGTCAATATTGGTATGTGGATTCCATTACTGAAGGAAGAGGTCACTTAAATTATTTTTATATCTAGGTAAATGTTGATAATACTAAATAACTCCCTACCCAAGTGTAATTCAATGTTAGGTATACCACATGGGTATAGCCTCTTGACTATGAATTCTTAATTTAAAAATATTGTAGATGTTTCCAAATAGGGAATTTGGTTAATGACTACTTGAGTATAAAATTCACAAAATTAAATTCATGGTGGAAAAATGATTTTCTATAAAATACCATGATCCAAGATGCTACTGTGAGTGAGGATGAGAGCATAGTCCTGAATTTAGTAAAGATAAAATCTAAAGAAGGGATAGAATATAGAGAAAATGATAAAAACCAAAATTCATGGAAAATGTGTAAGGAATAAATAAGGTGGGGAGAAATCTCAATTTAATTATTCTAGAAAAATTATCAAGGAAATTCAACAAAGGGAAATAATGGTTCAAATCTCTATGATAAACAATGATGTAAGAGAAGATTCATTAATTCAAACCCTTGTTGATGGAAAATCCATGATAAATCCATTGTTGAATCAGTATTCAATGGTGAATATTGAAATATATATCCCCATATTTCCCAATCTTGAGGTGGGGGAGATTGAAAAGTTGTATGCACCATTAAAAGTTAAAGAAAAAAATTATTTGAGACCTTGAAACATGTCTCTTTGATCTCAAAAATAAAACTTCATGAGACATATTTTATAGTAGCATGTTTAATTTTGGATTTATTGTAGGTCAGTGGTATTTGTTTAGATTGAAAGGCTCTATTTGTGTTTCTCTTTAATTGTTTTATGGTTTTGTTTAATGTTTTATTGTTGTGTTTTGAGTTATTCATTGATGTAATTGTTTATCTTGGCTTTTAGTTATTTTTAACTTGTTTATTTTCAAGGGTCAAGTTCTTGGATTAAAAAACCATTTGTTTAACAATAATAATAATAATAATAATAATAATAATAATAATAATAATAATAATAATAATAATAATAATAATAATAATAATAATAATAATAATAAAATGCACTCTCACACATACACCAAGGAACCAACTTGATATTAAAGACATAATACATTTGTTATATAATGATAATCTTATTAATGTTCATTATCACACTCTTCCATTTGGGATTTTAGGAGTAAAGGGAATGTGGATAACTATACTTGTCCTATAAAATAACCTTTTTCATGTATTATGATAGGTTTTATTCCACTAAGATGATCTTTATTTATTTTTCACCCATCATAAATCCCCTCCCAACTACATATAGAACTCAAATGTTTATATCTTATTACCTTGGAGGCATCTCTATTGGGGTCTTCACTCAAAGATTCATCTCATATGTATGTAAAAACTTAAATTTTTTTATGCCTACCTAGTTTAGACATGTGTATGCATAAATTACCTTTGGACTTTATCTTACAAAGCACTGAATAGTAATTGCGATGATAATAACTATGCTCTCTAGTCTATAATTTTCATTGTTGATAATAATGCAAACATGGGAATAAAAAACTAGTAAAGGAGGCAAGTTGAGTGCTAGAGCTTCACATAGCAAGGAAAGGAGTGAGGATATGAAGATTAAAAATAAATACACATGAAGCTCCCTTCCAAGCTCATGGCATAGTTGCCTCCCATTCTACCATCATTTTCACTTATATTCATTTTTTTGGTTTTTATTATTCATTTATTTTTGGATGTTCCCCACCATGTTCTGTGTGATTAGAAAAATATCAAAAAAAATTCATATCTTACCTTCTTAAACAACATAATAAGATTATCCATGCAGTCAAGAAAGGTGTTTCAAAACTTAATGTCAACAAATAGTCATATAGAAGAATTCAATCATGTCCTAAATAGCTGGAAAAAATAATAACATGCAAAACATATAACAAGTTGAAAACCTTTGGACATTAAAAATCATAATTTCCATGAACTGAATCATGTATCAAATAATTATAAGTAAATATGGTGAAAAATCATTTTAGATAGTGGTTGTAGGAAAAACCAATTAAATTAGAGAGTCATTATCTATAGTAGTTATGGGAAAAAAGTAAATAAAGTTCAAATCAGTGGATGATTAAGATTGCTCCAAAATATCAATATTTAATGAGGCAGTTCATTATTCTATAATAGACAAAGATGCAAGATGGCATTAAAACCATATAAGTCACACAATATTAAGACCACAAGGAGTTCCACCAAGGAATCTAAACAATCAACCTTCAAAACGAAAAAAAATAATAGATTTAAAAAAATCAATAGTATAATGACATTAAAACTGAAAAAGGCACATAATATGAAGCCCACAAGGCATTCTAAACATGAACTTGAATTCTTAACTTGCAAAAGAAAGAAAAAAATATTTACTTTTAAAATATTTTCAAAGCATTAATGTTTAATGAAACAAACAACTAACCTTTACAAATTTATTCCCACAAAAAATAAATATAATAAAAAATTTAGAGATACAATGACGAATTCAAAATGTCAAAATCTTAGATGGATTGTCTAATGCACCCAACACATTTATACGGGTGATGAGTAAAGTTATACAAGAATATAGTGATAACTTTATGGTGGTTTATTTTTATGATATTTTGATATTCAATGCAACTAAAGATGAGAACTCACAACAATTGAGAATGGTATTGGAGTTTTTAAAAAGGGGAAAACTCTGTGCAAATTTGAAGAAATGTAGATTTATTCAGAATAGTTTGGTATTTTTTGGGATTTATAGTTTCAGTAGATGGTGTAAGAATGGATGAATAAAAATTAAATGTAGTTGTTGATTGGCTTATTCCAAAGAGCATCACATAGGTAAAATGTTTTCATGGTTTAATACATTTTTATAGAAAGTTCATTCAAAAACATAGTAATCTTATTGTACCAAAATAATTTATATGAGAGGAAAAGAATTTGCATGGACAAGGGTAAAAACATAAATCTTTGATTTTTTAAGGAATAAAATTATAAGAAAAGCCTATTTTAGCATTACCATATTTTATCAAAGTGTTCGAGACTGATTGTGATGTTTCTTTTATGGGAATTGGTGTTGTGTTAAGCCATGAAGGAAGGTCAATATCATATTTGAGTGAGAAGTTAAATTAGTTAAGGACTAAGTATTGTATGTATGAAACATAATTTTATGTCATGTTACAAACATTAATACATTGGAGGAATTACCTAGTACCTAAGGAGTTTATCTTATTTATTGATGATGAGGGTTTAAAGAAGTTAAATAATAGAAATGCAAAGTGGGTGTCTTTATTGTAGGGTTATACTTTTGTGTCAAATCAAAACTTAGCAAAATAAAATCAAGTAGTTGAAGCTTTGAGAAATTGAGTGGGGTTGATAACTACTATCGTTAGTAAAGTAGTTGGATGTGAATTTATTAAGGAAGTATATGATATTGATCCAGATTTTGGTAAGATAGTTGAGTAATGAAGGAATCCATTGATAGGTCACACAAGTAATGCTTATGAAGATTATATTATGTAGGATGGTTATCTCTTTAAAGGTAAATAACTATATATTCTAATTGGGTCTCTAAGAGACAATATTATAAGATAATTTCACAATGTTAGTTTGGATGGACATTTTGCTAAGAAAAAAATAATAGCTTTAGTGGAGGAGAAGTATTTTTGGTTAAAGATGAAGAGAGATGTGATGATATATGTTTCAAGATGTAGTATATGTTAGGTGGCAAAAGGACATGCACAAAATATGGTGTTGCACATGCCATTACTAGTTCTAAGAGGACCATGCAAATATTTGAGTATGGATTTTGTGTTGGGATTACCAAACACACATAGAGGTAATGATTCAATTTTTTTTGTTTTAGACAAGTTTTCTAAGCTGGTTCATTTTATTTCATGTAAGAAAACTAATTATTCCACTAGAGTTACAAATATACTTTTAAAAGATATTATGAGATTGCATGGTGTTCTAAAAACCATTACATCAGATAAGGATACAAAAATTTTAAGTCATTTATGGAGGAATTTATCAAATAATATGGGGACTAAGCTATAGATCAATAGTGTATACCACCCATAAAAAAATTTACAAACAAAATTTGTAAACATAAACTTGAGAAGTTTGTTAAAATTCATAGTTGGAGAGAAGCCCAAGCAATAAGACTTGGCTTTACCACAATTTGAGTTTGCATATAAAAATTTAGAGAATAGATTAATAGGAAAATTAGCATTTCAAATTTTTTATGGAATAAACCCTATGAGTGTTATAGAATTGATACAATTACCAATTATAGAGTGAGTTAGTGATGATACAAAAGTATTTACAGAGCATATACAACAGCTATAATAATAATTAAGAAAAAAGTTTAAGGCAAGTAATTAGAAGTATAAAGTAGAAAAATATGTTAGAATAAGGTCAAAATTATTTGAGTAATTATAGTTAGTGATGGTTTACTATAGAAAAGAGAGATTTTAAAAAGGCACATATAACAAGTTGAAGTAAAATAAAATTGGACTATGTAGAATTGTGATGAAAATCAATGGCAATGCTTATGAGGTAAGTTTACCACATACTTTTTTATATCTCATGTATTTATTGTCTAAAATTTATATGATTTACATGGAGAAGATGGTGATGGTGAGGAAGTGGATTGGTATCAACAGGTAGCAAAGAAGAAGAAAGAAATGATAGTGTAGGTTATTGATAAGAAGACAATAAAAAAAGGCATTGAAGTTATGATAGGTATTTGGTACAAGGGGAAAGATTATAATAGGAAGAAAACACATGCATTACAAAATGGTAGCTAAATAGGATTGATAATAATAAATTCCTAAAGTACAATCAAAGTAACTCACATCGTGAGTTGATTTGTTTTCAACCAGAGGTTTTGAAAAAATAACTTGTATTAATTAATATTGAATGATTCAAATAATTATAAACCATGCATATCTAATCCTCAAGTCATAATTATAGTTGACATATAAAATTTGGAAGTCTAAAAATAAATAAAACTTGACCTACTATTTTTAGAAGCTACTATTTTTAGTATCCCAAACCAACATACGTAGCTTTAAAAATATCTGAAAACTAAACTAAATACTATAATTAACCTATTAGACAAATTTCAATTGAAGTTCATGTATAGTTATAAAAATAATTAATTTCAAAAAATATAAAATAATTAAAATAATATTTAATTACAATTTCAGAGCTTCAGATATATTTTGGAAACAAGAAAAATTATTCTTATAACTATGTTATTTTGTAACAAACATATTTTCATGAGATATATATTTAAGGTAATGTAGAAAAGGAAGATGAACTTCTGAATGCCATAATTTTTGATCGGTAGTTCCATTTTTCATTTGATAAGTTAATTTTAGTGTTTCTTTTTTAGACACTTTTAGAGATGCACACACTTTCATGCAACTAAAAATATAAAGTAAAGTTTTATTTATTTTTAGATTTCCAATTTTTGTATGTCAACTCTAATTCTGAGTTGAGCTTTATTTATGCATGGTTTGTAATTATTTGAATCATTCAATATCAACCAATAAAATTTATTGTTTCAAACTCATTGCTTATTTAAATTTTATTATCTTGATAGTATTCAGGTTCATTAAGTCTTCAAATCAAATGTGATGCTTTAAATAATACTAGAATATATGACATAGGATGTTCTAGACATTTAGGTTATAGAATCTACAGTTATACATACTAATTATAAACTAATAGTGTGTAATAATATATATATATATATATATATATAATATAATATAATATAATCTAATATAATATAATATAATACAATCTAAGAAAGGCATGGAAAAATAATTAAACATTTGAATGCACTAAAAATAATGGAATAGTACTACATGTATTGATTGGAGATAATATGTTATAATAAACCTATAAGACACACATTAAGAATGATAAAAAATATCTAGGGATCATAAAAGGATAATTGTCGAAACTAGTTTGTATAGAAGGATTGTATCTTTAATTTTCATTAATTTTTTGGCAAGTATTTTATTTGATTTCTGGAGTATATTCCTCTTTCAACTGTATGATTTGGGAACCCTCTAATGTGTGATAATTAAATCTATAAATGCTACATACTAGTTGGGATCGATCCTTAATTTGCCACCTTTTATCTCAAGCATCAATGAATAAAAAATGCAATGTAGTTATTTTGGGGAAAATAGATTAAATTTGTAGTGTCTTTATGTAATCAAATAAAAAATAGTCAATAAAATATTTCTTCATCCTTAAAAAATATGCAAACCCCTTTGTAATCTATGAACGGTATGTAAATCCAAAAACTACCCTGAAATCAAGGCATGTGTATGATATGGGTCACTTGGTGTTTCATATTCCCTGATATATTGGTATCATAGAGAAAAAAAAATTATAATATACACTTTAAAACCTCAATATATTTTCTTCGTATCAATGGAATTACAACACTAATTTCAGTCACACATCAGATATGGAGCCTTATCATAATAAAATTAGTCTCATGTTATCCTCATTAAACCTTGATAATAGTAAATTTACAATCAAAGAAATTTCCACCTTGAAAGATATATACCCCTTTGTAATGGGTGAAATTTGTGTAAACATAACAACTATTCTAAATTCAGGTCTAGTGTAGGATATCATTTTCCTTCTTTAAAATGATTGAACCCGTTTTCATCTATCACAAAAAATTGTCTTGAAATAATCTTGGAGATAAACTTGGTTGTAGTGTGATTATAAACCCATATTTTAAGGTTATTAACAAATATAATAGTTATCCAAGGCCCGATGTTTTATAAAATCCAAATAAAACTCCTATCTTTTCACTAAGTGATCCGGACAACAATCTAGATGACAATTCGGGTGATGGGTCTACCCCAATTGATGGCTGAACTTCCGGGAGCCATAACTTTTGCACCGTAGCTCCAATTGACTCACCGTTTTAACCGTTGGAAAGCTAATAATGAGGGGAACATTGTGAGATGGCATGGAGATTTTATTGATAAATTTTAACCCCATAAAACCAAATGGAAGTGTCGCAAATTTCTATTTTAGTAGTGAAATCTAAAAATAGTAAGTTTCTAAAAATAGTAATTCCTCAAATTTTATATTGTTGTAAATCATGGAAGTCGAACCAATTCATCTCCCTCGAGATTGGTGACCTTACACATCCTCCCCAAACCTTCAAAACATGTATAAATGAATATGTAACCTAAAATGGAAATCAGACATCTCTTCTCAGAGATAAGCATATGTTTGGGTCTGCAATTTTGATAAATAAAACATCTCTTTTCAGAGATAGCATTATTTGAATTGTGTTGTTCTTATTTCTGAATTATATTTCAACCAAAGCTTTTTGAGTTTTGGATTAGTGGTATCAGAGTGGTTTGTCTTTAGAGTGTATGATCCCGAGGATGAGGTCAGATTACAGGAAGCTTGGGTGGAAAATAGAACCAACAGAATATCCACCTATTTGCTCCAAATGACTTCAAATGGCGGACAACATCAAGGCATCCGATCCTTTAAAGGAAATGATGAATGAAGCCCTCAAAAAAAAACAAGCGTAGATGCTACAAAAATTCACTCAAATTCTCCAATAAATCTTGATGGGAAATTTTGGATCCTCATCCGCACCTGCACATCCTTTCAGTGCCCTAACACCCTTCAAGGTTCAGGTGAATTTTGATATCCCTACCTTTGAAGGCAAAATCAATGCTGATGTAGTAGAAAATTGGTTGGATCAATTTTCATCTTATTTTTCTATAAATAAATTCACTGATAAAGAGAAGATTACTTTTGCTCTTCTGAAAGCATCATTCCTTGTCAAAAATTGGTGGGAAGTGTACAAAAAGAGATTCAGTGTAGATGATATTGGCCTTGAGATAGAACCTACATGGGATGATTTCATAGATGCTGTAAAGGAAGAATACTACCCCATTGGAGCATATGACGATATGTATATAGAGTGGCAACAACTTTGACAAGGTAAGGAACAATCTGTTCAAGATTACACTGACATTTTTCATTCTCTATCTGTGAGATTGGGCATCCAAAAAAATGAGAAACATAAAGTTCTCAAATATCAGGGTGGACTACAATGGTACACACGGGGAGAAATAGAACTCTTCAATCTGGAAACCATCGGTGAGGCATACAAGTTCATAGTGAAGATTGAGCAGAAGCATGGAAGAATGAATATAAATAATCAGTCTTCAAAATGGAAAAGTGACAAAGAAGGTCAAATATGAGGCCAAAATTGGAACCAAAAGGAAGGAAAGACTGGAAAGTGGTGTGATTATCAAAAATATGAAACTCACTCCAAAGAAGAATGTCGAGCTATCAAATCACTACTTTCTAAGTCACAATCCTCTACTGTACCTCATATAGACCCTACAGTCGAAGAGGTTGAAGAAGAAATTATAGATGCTGATCTTGAAGCCATTGTTGCTTCATCACAGACACATGACAAGATGATAGATGACAAGGAAATGTTGTTTCACTCTATGTTATGGGTGAAAGGTAAGCCTCTACATTTCATTCTTGATAGTGGAAGTCAAAATAATTTAATCTCTGCTGATGTTGTGAAAAGCCTAAATATATCTATGAAGCCTCACCCAAAACCATACAGTATTGGATGGTTGAGTCTAGGGAGAAACCTCCGTGTCACCCACCAATGTCTTCTCCCATATGCAATACAACCTTTCCAAGATGAGGTCTTATGTGATGTGGTCAATCTAGATGTTTGTGATGTACTCTTTGGTTAGCCATTCATGTATGATCGACATGGTATATATGAATCAAGAACTAGAAGGATCAATCTCACCCTTGGAACACGGTACTATAGGGTACCAAAATTACCACCTTCTACATCTATCTCTTTGATTAGTTCCAAGAAATTTGTTCTCATGGTGGTCAATCCACAAGAATCCAAAAGGGCTGATGTTACAGCCCTGACTACACAAACAACACAACAATAGAAGAAAATAGATACCGAGATAAAGAAGTTCATGGCCTTCCATCTACAGACTGATGGTTAGACAGAAATGGTGAACAATCGGGCCCTGCATAGTTCCATAAATCACAGTCCCTTCTAAGTATGCATCGAGAATCAAATCTGGGAGCCATAACTTTTGCACCGTAGCTCCAATTGACTCACCGTTTGAACCGTTGGAAAGCTAATATTTAGGGGAACATCATGAGATGGAAAAGAGATATGCTTAATGAAGTTTGACCCCCTAAAACCCAATGGAAGTGTCCCAAATTTCAATTTTAGTAGTGAAGTTTAAAAATAGTATGTTTTTAAAAATAGTAATTCCTCAAATTTTGTATTGTTGTAAATCATGGAAGTCAAACCAATTCATCTCCCTTGAGATTGGTGACCTTACACATCCTCCCCACACCTTAAAAACATGTATAAATGAAGATGTAACCTGAAATGGAAATCAGACATCTCTTCTCAAAGATAAGCATATGTTTGGGTCTACAATTTTGATAAATAAAACATCTCTTTTTAGAGATAGCACTATTTGAATTATGTTATTCTTATTTCTGAATTATATTTCAACCAAATATTTTAGAGTTTTGGATCACTAAGGTGGAATAAAAATAACCTAACATGGCCAAGAATGTTAGTATTGCACACATAAGGATAATTTATAGGTGTAATTTAATTACATTTGATTATGTCATTGAATAATTTATATCCTTTATCTACTAATCATGATTGGTTTCATGATAAAAAAATATAAGAAAATATTATGTGGTCATGGTTTATTATATTTAATTAATTAGTTCAAAGAGTTTGAGACAAATAACTCTCATGTATTGTGTATGATTTCATATTTTGCATATATGTATATCAAGGCAATTCCTACCACAACATCTAAAAGTCCACTTTAAATTATTCTTTGATGGATGTCCATGCCCTATTCTAAATATCCCATTTTAGAACATGTTTTAATGAAGATACAAAAGGTTTTAGAGTTTGGATTTACACTTTCCAATTAAATTTGCTTAAAATTTACCAATGCCTTTTCAAAAACCACATTTTTTGTATATCTTGCAATTGTTGTAGTCCATGAGACCACATATATTTTGATTCATTTTGTTAAATAGTTCACATGCCTTGCCTAATCCTACACATTTTTAATACATGTATACCAGGGTACTTGAAACTACAACACGTGAAAAAAAACTAATTTTGATTACTCTTTGATGGATGTCCATACCATGTTCAAAATCTCTAATTTTGTGCTCAAGTTGGGAGTATGTGGGTAAATATTGTGAAGATTAGATTTAAACCTGCCAATTCCATTTGTACAAATACCTTTGGGGCATTTTTAAGGAACATATATATGTGTGTGTGTGTGTGTGTGTGTGTGTGTGTGTGTGTGTGTGTGTGTGTGTGTGTGTGTGTGTGTGTGTGTGTGTGTGTGTGTGTGTATTTCAACCATGGCATTCCAAAATATGACATGTGGTTGAGAAATTTCATTCAAAAGCCTCAAAGTATTATCAAGAAACCCATTTTTTGCATATCTTGAAACCATATCATTCCATAAATGGCATTTTTTAGGTATAATATCAAAAAGTTCATATCCCTTTTGTATACTTCAACATTTTGAAGACATATCTACTAGGAGATTTATAACTACAATATCTAACACAAATCCCCTTTTAATTATTCTTTGATTATATCATGTTCTAAGGCTCTTCGTTTGGCACAAGCTAGGATTATGTTGCCTAAGGTATACTGATTGGGTTGGACACATGTTCATTGCATTTAGATAATTAGTATCAATGTTTCATTAGGATACCCATGTCTTTTATAAATTGGAATGATGGAATTCCATGAGAAGTCATCTTGTTCCTTCATATCATTGAACACTTTATGAGCATGAAAAAAACTTTAAATCCCCTAAATAGGTGTTAAGAAATGCCACTCAAAATTAACAAATCATCTATAGTGAAGTATGGGATGATTCAAATTATACATTATGAGGAATAATTAGTAGAGATTCATAGCCTTGGAAAATTTATTATTTTATATTATTCAAAATTGTACCACAAAATATAATTTTCATTATGCTATGATTGATGTCCACATCCTATTGGCAATATTTTATTTCTACATAGGTTTACATTAATTATGAAAATGGTGAAGGATAGAGTATGGAGATGATGTATAAGATAAATGATCTTGTAAATGAGCAGTTATAAAGCTCATGCCTCATATAAATGTTTCCGTACATTTACATTACAATTCCTCATAGATTAGTGAAGATTAATTGTAGTAGAGAAGCTACAATGGCTTTTTTTTGACATTGCTTATAATCTATTTTGTAGTTTAAAACCTTTATTTTACAAAAATTTACCCTCTTGAGAAACCATTGATGACAATTGATATCTAAAAAATAATAAGACAAATATTCCCTATTTTCATCTCAATTAAAATCTAAATAAGTGGAACTAGTTAAATTCTGAAGGCTTAGAGGAAGTAATTAAATAGCCAAAATAAAAAAATAGAGTGATTAATATTAAAATCTAAATAAGGTAAGAGATGAAATGAAGGCATACTCATGTATGTTATCAATCAAACACAATTAAATTCAAAATTTAATGAATTCAATGTGCAGGAGAGAAATAATGCTTCTTAGAGCATAAGAATATGAGAGATTTTGGATCTTGAACATCACATAGACCTGGATTGGTTAGCGTATCATGGGAGTATGCATAGTAAGATTTTTATTTTAAAATCAAAGGAAACATATAATAGTGTGACATGGATTTTTTTGTGACTATGAAATTTTTTCTTTAGCATTAGTTTAGTAAACATTATCAAGGTATGGAAAGCCATAGGACTCAATTTATAGAAATAAAAAAGAAACCATTCTTGCATGATAATAGTGCTAGCATTTTGAAATATTTGTATTAGAAAGCATGAGTCCAAGTAAGAGCAAGTGGAGGATGTAATTTTTTTTTTAGATTTAAAATATACCTCATAATAATAAGTTGTCCTACTTTATGAGTTATATTATGGAGTGGTACTAAATTATAGATGAAGGGGACTAATTAATGTTTCCATGCATACCGTCAACCACCTATTTAGTGTGGTTTTTTGAGTCTCTATCCCCAAATAGTAATAAAACCCTATATACTCTATAGTACAATGTACCATATCAAAAAAAATTTAGCCTTAGAATATTAGAGAGATGAAATGTTACCCACAGGGGTGTGCCTATAACTAAAACCACAACTGTGTTTGGTTTTTTTTGCATCCTTGTTATTTTTATTATATTTGTTGTGTTAATGATGTTTTTGAGGGCCATCACATCTAAATCAACTTTTACCGATATTTTTATGGTGGGCCTCATGGTTTTCATTCACATATAAATAAATTTTATTGTTTATATATCAAACCATCTCTTTTTTTAAATTCAATGGCCGTGTTGGAATACGTTGGTGTCAATAAATTGAAATGAAGTGCCATGGTGGAATATGATTTTATATTTAATATGAAATGATCATTTTTGAAGACGAGTGATAGCAGTTATTATTATTATGGTATGTTAGTTATTCTATGTGTGTCATCTTCAACCTATTTAATGTACCTTTTCCAATTCACTCTCCCCTAAATGTCATGAAACTCAAATTATTATTATTATTATTATTATTATTATTATTATTATTATTATTATTATTATTATTATTATTATTATTATTATTATTATTATTATTGTTGTTGTTGTTGTACTTATTTTTGCGTAACTTTACATCTTAGTAACTTTTAGTACTATGTTCATGGTGACCCTCAAGGTTTTCATTCACATACTAGTAATTGTTATCATTTTCTAGAAAATATTATACAGTGAAGGGCCATGTTAGAAGATGTTTGGCAAGATTTATTTCCATTAATGTGGCAAGTTAATGTCACCAAAGATAAACTCTACAACTTATTTAGTGTGCCTTGTTTAGTGTGGTGACTTAATTTCATGATATAGGACATTTGATCTCTAATATCACTTGCAACATTTGTCATTGCCCTACCATCAATGCCCATCTCACATTCAAGTATTTTAACACCTACTGAATCTTATTTTATGAAAATATAAATTTACATCCTTTCTGATGTGGTTTATACTTTTTGGACAACTTATTAATAATTAAATATTTTTTAATTTAAAACATAATATTAAAACATTTTAACAAAATGTATAATTTACTTATATCTAATTTCTACAAAATAACATTTTTTTCTAGTAAAAATTCTCAATTTTTTTTTGATTTAATAGAAAAAGAATTTATTGGATTATAACTTATTTATGTATATGTACATTAAAATTAGCAAAGAAAATAAAATTAGTCCATATAAACTGAACTAAAATATAGGTTACAATTAAATAATTTTCTTAGAACATCCTAGACGTGGATTTTTTAGATCAATTCATTTAAGATGTGGAGTTTGATGTTTGTTGTAAGTGCTTATTTTAAAAATGTGTGGGCTCCAAAATAATGCACTTTGAACTTATCTAGTGATATTATATGATATGGGAGTCTTTAGAAGCTCCTACTTTCTCTTTGCTCAATCATGGTTTCTTTCAAGTTGAGTTTTGTTATGCCACTGATCAGGATTTTGTGTTGATGTCAGGCCCCTAGTTCTTTAGCAAATTTTGGATATTTATCTACCCATAGTCCCCATTATTTGATCCTAATAAGTATATGATTTTCTATTATCCCTTATAGATGAAAATGTAAAATATTTTGCCTATATTAAGTAATGGGGAGCACATTAGAATGTTTGTTAACTAGGTGGGTGATTTTGTAAGGCTAAATGAGAGCTTTATGGGTAAAATGTTTGTGATATATTATGCAATGATAGATATATCCATTCCTCTTTGTAACTTAGTCAAGCTTTCCTACCCTCATGGTTCATGGGCCCCCTTTATCAACTTCAATGGTCTTCCTTTAAGATGTTTTCATTGTAATATCTTATCAAACATCATTTTTCTAGGTCCTCCTCTAAGAATATTCATTTGATATTGGTGTGGAATAAAAAATAAGGAGCTTAAAATCAATACTTCCTCGAGCACAACCATGGGATATTCTATCATCTTCCTAATTTGACTCCACCTTTCTCTAAGGGTGCTTCCTTTTCAAAATAATACCCTCTGAGAGTATATATTAATCCTTTTGGAGATTACAATCCTTATTACTTGATGGTGAATAAAGGTACTCCCACCCTTTCTATGATTAAAAAGATTATATATCTAATGGACTCTACAATGAGGAAAGGTAGAAGAACAAAATTTGAAAGACTTAGATTGGATACTACAAATCTAGTAAAGTGTAGCTCTCAATGGAAGGTATTTTCTCATGTCAGTGAGGAGAATCCCACCCATTGGTTAATCCTAAGCATTTGATCTCTTTATTTAGTTTTCCGGACCTTGAAAATTTTATCTTCCTTGGTGTTGTCTATAATTATAATCTAAATATTCAATTTATGATTAAGTTGTTTGTATAATCAATAATTGATTTAATAAATAATGTGTCCTACTTAAAAAAAAGAATGTGTCTGGAAATTGGTTTCCCATAATTAATTGATTAGAAACTATAAAGTTTCAAATTTATTTTTCCAAGATTGAGAACTTTATGTAATAAACATAAATTTAAACTTCAGGTTAGTGGGAGCTCTTTCAACATTTTCTGGATAGTTTATGTTATCCATAATAATTTTTGGGATAATGTAAATTTACCATAATAAATATTTTATTATTATTGTGTAATAGGATTTATAGAATAATATATTTATTTAAACTATCCTCCTCAAACATTTATCTAATGTATATTGTTTAGTGTTAAAACTAACATTAGTATTAATATTTTAATTATTTAGATCATATAGTATCATAGACTATTGAAGAAACATATTTTGTCATATTAATTATCTATAAATATTTATTGTGATTTTTTTAAATTATTCAAATTTTATTTGATTTGACTATATAGATTATTCAAAATTAAATTTTAAAACTTCAAATTATATAAGATTATCCTTGATTAATTTAATTTTATCTTGCTAATTATTATCAATATTAATTTTCATTTTACTAGTGTAGCTTATTCAAAAATATATTTAAATATTGCAATGATTTTTATACATTGTATATATTTTAAATTTTGTGGATAATATACATAATTTTTTTAATAACTTAATCATTTTAAATTTAATGCTTCAACCTTATAAATGGTTTGTTAAATTATAATCATCATAAATTATAGTGTAGATCTCATGCAAGAGCCGAGGGAAGCTTGAATAACCAACTATAGAAAGAGGTTCGGTTGGGCCATATAATAGATATAGATGGAAGTGAGGGAAGGAACATAATGAACTCATCATCCTATCGTGAGATATATAGGGGGAGGGGAGGACATATGTTTTGATCAAGTAAAATAATTGAACTATTAAAAAAATTTAAAAGAATATCCATGCCACCATAACTAGATTTAACTAGTTAGCCTTTGTTTCAAACACTTTTGAAGAACTGAAAGCTACCGTCTAAGGATCAAAAATTCATTTTAATTTAATATTCAGTATTTTTATAATTTTCAAATTTAATATCATTATATTCTAACATGTACTTGAATTGTAAATCAGCCTAGATAATTATTTATCAAGTTATGAAATAAGAGATAGTTACTAGATAAATCTATGTTTTAATGTCTACTAAAAAAATGTAAATTTAGTTAAGTCCATGTACCTCTTTTCTTTTAATAGTTTTTTAATTATCTATGATAACTCTATATTTTATTTGTGATTTATTAATAGATCTTATTATTTATTTAGTTAAATAATAATAAATAATTGTAATTATTTTTTGACTTCTCAATAATTGTCTATATAATTTTATTGTATCTTATAGAATTAAATTTGTCTAGAATCTTTTGTAATAGTGAGGGATATTTTCAATTTTTATTTTTTAATTTTTCATGATTTTTATGTTAGCAAATTAAATTATTTTTCATTAATATAAAATGGAGATACAAGTTATATATATATATATATATATATATATATATATATATATATATATATATATATATATATATATATATATATATATATATATATATATATATATATATATATATAACTTGTATCTCCATTTTATATCAATGAAAAATAATTTAATTTGCTAACACAAAAATCCAACTTTATATAAAGCTCTAACACCAACTAATATTCTAGATTATTCGGCTTCCATGTAGTATCTATAAATATCTAAAAATAATATAATAGATTATTCTAGAAACTTATTCGTAAGGTTGCATTATTAGTCTAGTAGTGCATGTGATCTCAATGTTGTGCTATCTATGCATCTGTAGGGTAGTACTTGAGCTAGATGTGGTGGTTTAAAACTTGTTCTTGAATGTAGTGACATTCAAACTCTATGTGATTTGTTCTTTCATGATAAACAAGATTTTTAACAAGTTTTAGTACACCTTGATTGTCGCAGTAAATTATGGGTGGCTTCTTTTCTTCATAGCCTATATTTTCTAGTATGCGATGTAACCATATCACTTCACACACAGATCCATATGCAACATGATATTACTTATTTTTATAAATGTACTCCGTCAATAGCTCAAATTTTACCTTTCCAAGGGATTTGATGAGTATATATGCTATTTATGCATATGTAGGGTAGTACTTGAGCTAGATGTGGTGGTTTAAAACTTGTTCTTGAATGTAGTGACATTCAACCTCTATGTGATTTGTTCTTTCATGACAAACAATATTTTTAACAAGTTTTAACACACCTTGATTGTCAAAATAAATAATGGGTGGCTTCTTTTCTTCATAGCCTATATCTGCTAGTATGCAACGTAGCCATATCACTTCACACACAACTCTATATGCAACATGATATTTTGCTTTAGTGGATGAAAGAGAAACAACTATTTGCTTCTTAGTAATCCATGATATTGGTCAAGATCCAAGATGAAATATGTATCCTAATGATAACTTTTTTTCATCAACAGATCCGATGTAATCTGAGTCTATATATCCCTATAAAAAGAATTGAGTATCCTTCTTATACTTCAAACCATACTCAAGTTTACCTCAGACATATCTTAAAACATGCTTTGCTGCTATCCAGTGGTATTTATTCAATTCCTACATAAATATGGAGAGATAAATCATAGAAAAACATATATCTGGTATGGTGTAGGTCAAGTAGATGATACTCTCGATGAGCTATCTATATCAAGTTGCATCTACTTAAGGTGAGTCTTGGAATCAAGAAAGTTGTAAGCCTTTCTCCATCAGTGTTGAAAGTGGCTTACAATGTAACATTCTTTACTTTTACAGGAGTGTCTTGGTATATTTGATTTGGGAGATAAAAATGTGATTCTATTTCTACCATATTTCCAAGCCAAGACAATAGTGTAGTAGCCCTAAATTAGTCATGTTGAAGGATATTTTGAGGTCATTATTCAAAATATTAACATGATCTTCTAAACTATCTATGATCACAAGATCATCTACATACAGAACAAGAATAATGATTTATATTCCTACCTCCTTTATATAGAAGTTAGAATTTGAAGGGCTATGAGTAAAACCATGTTGCAAAAGGCGATCATCTATTTTGGTATACCATGCCCTAGGAGCTTGTTTTAGTCCAAAAAGTGATTTGATGAGATGACATACCTTTTTAGGATGCTTTTCATCAATAAATCATTTTGGTCAGGTGATGTGTACTTATTCCTTTAGATCACCATTAATAAAAGCACTCTTAATGTCCATCTATTGAAGTTACCATCCATTTTGTGATACCAATGCGCAAACAACTCTGATGGTCTTGATCTTCACAGTAGGTGCCAAAGTCTCTTCATAGTCAATGCCTTTATTTTGAGCATATCCCTTTGCTACTAGTCATGATTTATTTTTATCAATGGATCCATTTGCCTTGAATTTTGTTTTTAAAACCCATTTGTAGCCTATGGGTTTCTTCCCTATAGGCAGATCAACCACTTCCCAAGTCTGATTCTTTATGAGTGAGTCGTACTCGACATCCATTGATTTCTTCCAATGAGGTTGAGTTAAAGCTTCATGAACATTGTCAGGTTGAAAGCTATCAACTATTGTACTCATGAATGCAAAATTTAACTCATGTCTTTTCTGACTCCTCATTCTGACTCTGGATGAAGTATGTGAGTCTCTGCTAGTGCTTAGTACTCACTTTGGATGAGAAATATGATGTTGTTGTGAATAACTACTTGGTGGATGTGAAGAACTATTTGGTAGATGTTCTAAATCTCCAAGATCAACATATAGTTATCCTTATAGCTCTTCTTCCTAGTGAGAAATATCCTCACCATCTGACTCAGGAAGTAATTAGTGAGATGTGGTCGACATTGATTCACCATTCTATATCTCAAAGGATGATTCATCAAATACGACATCTCTGCTCTCGTAGATTATCCTTGATTTGGGATCTTTGAGATGATATGTCTTTGACATTGTGTTATAGCCCAATAGGATGCAAGGGAGTGTTTTGGAATTGAGTTTCTTCCTCTTTTTAGCTGGTACAAGCATATATGCTATGCAACCAAATACTCATAAATGAGAAATAGATGGATTTTTAGCACTCCATACCTCTTCAGGTATTTTGTCCTTCAAAAATTTTGTTGGTGCCCTATTAAGAAGATACACAGTTGTCTGGACTACTTCTACCCAAAATAATTTCTCTAGCTTTGTTATTGATAACATACATTGAGCCATCTCCATCACTGTATGATTGCATCGCTCAACAATGCCATTTTGTTGGGGTGTGTAGGTAGCATTCAAATTTTGATTTATACCTTGCTAGTTTAGGAATGCCAAATAAAAATTTGACGTGAATTCCATCCCTTAATCTAAGCAGAGGTGAAGTAGAGGTTGACATGTCTCCTTCACAACTTGCTAATAGAAGATTTGGAAATGATGAAGTGCTTCACTCTTCTTCTTGAGGAAGAATACCTACATCTTTCTGGAGTAGTCATCCATGAATAGCTGGAAGTACTTATATCCTGAGAATGAATCAAATAGTGGGCCACACAAATTAGTGTGAAGAACCTCCAATCATTTCTTGGCATGAAATGAGCTTCCTTTGAATGGATCCCTATGTTGTTTACCTACAAGGGAACCAGAGCAAATGGGTAAGGAACTAGATAGTTTGGGAAGTCCACATACCATCTCTTTAGTATTTAACTTATATAATGAATTGACAGATAAATGACCATATCGATAGTGCTAAAGGGCAGTGGATTCTATTGTTTAAGTAGATAACACTATTGCAGAAGATGAAATAGTATCTAGAGAAAATAATTTGTTTTTAAGAAAATCTTTAGCAATAACTTTACCTTTTCATGATATTAGGCAAGTTTTGATGTCATTTTTGACAATAAATTCCACCTTTAGATGGTTATTCAGTAGATGGTTGACTGATAAGAGATTATACATTAGACTAGGAATGTATAGTACCTTTATGAGTGTACATTTTTGCATTCTAAGAGGAATGATAACTTATCCTATTCCTTCTACAATGTACTCTTTGTCATCTATGATCCTAACCCGATCTCCAGTGGGTTGGTCCAACAATGAATCAAATAGCTTCTTGTCACCTAACATATGTTTGGTGGCACCAGAATCGACCAACCAGATATTTCTTGTGGGTTGAGAGGTCTAGAAGACTAGTACCTAGTTCTTGTCTTCATCAGACATCTCTTCTTCAAATATATCATCTTGTTAAGCTACAAGATGTCCCTTTTGCTTCCAGTGATGGGGACGTCTTTTCTATTTCTGAGAATCATCTCATCGTGATATGCTGGTAGACCCTTATTTTTGGGCATTATACTAGAAGTTGTCTATGTCGTGAGTATTAGGTTGATATATATGACACCATTTCTTCGACTTCTAAGAGTTTTGATGTTGAGTCTATTTTTTTTTTGTTGTTTATGTGGCTACTTCTCTGAAGGCCCTTTAAAACACTTTTGACCTTGTTGCCTCTTTGAGATAAGAGCTTTGTCTTCAAACTCATCTTGGACTAAGTTGATAGTTTCTTCTTGCTGCAATAGGTTCACAAGCTCTTCGAATGATACTGATTGTTTGTTGACATTTAGTGTTGTGACGAACACTCTGAATTTGGAAGACAGTGCTGTGAAGGTAATCTAGACCAAGAGATCATCTTCTACCTTCTCATCGAGTGCTAGTAACTCCGTTTGTATTTCAACAACTTGACATAATAATTCCTCAACTTTCTCATCGAACTCCATGGTTATTGTGTGAAGTCTCGATTACAAGTGGATGATCTTCATCTTATTATTTGCTTCATATATGGTTGCTAACTTGTCCCATGCTACCTTTGGATCGTTAACGTCCCTGATATATGGTTGGATGTTGTCAGTGATGCTTAGCATGATTAGCATAAAGGCTTTGGTAGTAGCCTTATCATATTTTACACATGCATCGAGATCGGTGGGAGCTTGCTCGTCTCTTATCATGACTCCCCATAATCCTTTAAACTGAAAATTTTTATGCATTTTTGTTTTTCATGCAACGTAATTTGGCCCTTTCAAAAGTTGGACATCCAAAAGAAGTAATTTTGGAGCAGACATCTTCTATTTCTATTTTCCTTTTATACTTTTACAAAATATTGGAAAGCTAAAAAAGTAAGATTTTTTGCTTTGAAATTCAATATTAAAAAGATGTACCTTATTCAAATGCTATGTGCCTCTTCCATCTTAGCAGGAACCGTTGATTTCTTCACAATGATCTTAGGAGAAATATGTCCACCTTGGCTCAGGTCTCTGTCCCAATCCAATCGACTGTCTTTCACCTTTTTTTTCTCTTTATGGCATTGGCTTTATATGGCTTCTATATGAGAGGAGTCAATTATACCTACACTGTTTACGAGGGCTAAAGTATTGCTTGACCTTGTCAAATAGGTGGGTGACCTCTGATAGCTTTGAGATGTCTGCTTGCACTGCGATGGCCATCACGTGACCGTGGGTTATGTTTATGGCAGCGATGCACAGTCAGAATCGACCGATACCACTGTGTGGCATTCAATTATCGTCTTCTATGCTTTTGTAACGTCTGTGCATGACCCCAGGCTTACGTTCCACGTTTGCACAGATTTCTTAGCCCCCTCCAATCGTTTGGCTACTACACAGGACTGCTGCATCCTTTTTCCAGCAATTTTGTTGCTGTAGCATCTAGTCTTCTACTACAGACTTTGCCGTTCTATGCTCTCTCCGTGCGTTAATCAGCATCACCTTCCCCACGTCAAACTGCTACGACGTTCATGCTTCCCAGCTATGAATTGGCTCTGATACCAGAATTTATTAGCAAATTAAATTATTTTTCATTGATATAAAATGGAGATACAGATTATGTATATATAGCCTAGTCGATTTTCTGGAAATCTCTAACACTGACTGATATTCTGGATTATTTGTCTTCCATATATTATCTAGAAATATCAAAACATAATGTGATAGATTATTCGGGACTAATCCATATACGTTGTTATTCCAGCAGTGTATGTGCTGTCAATGTTGCACTGTCATTTTGTGTGCATATGTCTAGGCTTGCATACATAGATTTTCTACTGCAAGAAAAGTGTAATGTCAACAATTCGAGTTTTGTTTTTCTATTGAATTCAGGTGTACATAAAGTAGTGATTACATCCTCCACTTACGAGAGTAGCATGTACAAGCCTAGATCTACATTAAAAGTTACACTAAGGCACATGTGATAATGATTCCCTTAAACTAAATGTTAAATGAAATCTGACTCTTTGGGTGTTCTCAACTTTTTTTATCACGGTAACATAGTAATGACTACCTAGAATTCATTAATGATGGCATGCCCTCACATGGGTATTGGCAATGGTCAATATACTTAATGTATCTTACTAATTGTGAGACCCAACACTTCTACTAGATTATGTTGACTTGAGTTAAATAAAGAGTTAAGTAAAAACATCAATAATTTAATCCCATGGGTCATGAGCAATACATGCGCTATATTTACATGGATCTTTCTAATTGTTGCTTAATATTTTGTGTACAAAAAGTGATATGGAGTCAACAACCCAGAGTCATGGAATTGAAATGAGGTCAACAATACATAGTCATGGGATTGAAGTGAGGTACAATTGTTAATTTACATTTTATTTTTATTTTATAAAATGTTATCTTTTCAAAATAATTTTTAAATCCCATCCAATTTAAATTATAAAGTTATTTTTATTTATAAAATATAATTTTTATGTAAAAACAAGCATTGAGTTTAAAAATAAATATAAAATGCAAATTATTAATGTCGTTCAGGAATACAATCTGAATAAAATTTGAAATAATTAAAATAAAAAATCTTTCTATTGTCATTGATTATTGTAGAGTAAGTGGTTACTACCATTGAAATTAAATTGGTCTTTCAAATATATTTTAAAATCCAAACCTTATTTATTTGATAGCGACGATCAGATTGGAAGGTAGCACCACCAAATCTTCTGTAGAGAGGTTGGAGTCCATAGCAGGTAGTTGTATAAATAAGTAGCTATTTCTCATTTCAAATTTATCGTTAGCAAGTGTAGGACTGTTTGTTCAGATGATATGTAAATGATGTAAATTATATACAAAAACCATTGATATATTGAACACTTGACCCAATTAAGGAAAATACATGGGTATGAGTGCCAGGCTAGGAAGACATGACAACCTACCCATAATTTATATATTTCTATGTTTATTTTGGTTTCAATTACATCAACTTGTTAATGTTATACTTTTGTAGAAAAATGTGGGCTATACAACATTATATATATATATATATATATATATATATATATATATATATATATATATATATATAATTTTAGTTTATTATATACATTATTAATATATAATAATATTTTATAAACATTAATAATATTTATAGTTATATATATATATATATATAATTAAAGTTTATAAAATATTATTATATATTAATAATGTATATAATAAACTAAAATTATATATATATATATATATATATATATATATATATATATATATAATTTTAGTTTATTATATACATTATTAATATATAATAATATTTTATAAACTTTAATTTTATTTATAGTTATATATATTTTTTATTAATGATAAAAGGGGAT
>JARHVA010005164.1:525000-527500 GCA_037957365.1 Torreya grandis
TTAAACCTTTTCAAAATATATTTTACATAATTTTTTTGAGAGATGAATATACCACTTTTATTTTGATTCACCACAATGGCTAAAAATTACTTTTTTAGTCCCAAATAAGTCATTTCAAATTTCGTTTTCATAGCTCCTTTGAATAAATCAATTGATAAGTCAACCATGAATATCAAATCATCAACATATAAACATACAATTAGAATTTCACCTTTTTTATTCATCTTTGTGTATAATGTAGGCTCAGTATACCTGTTCAAGCCATTTTGTAGGAGATATGAGTAAATTCTATTGTACCAACCTCTTGGGGCTTACATGAGACCATAACATACTTTCTTAAATCTATAGACCTTGTCTTCGTGGCCTAAAATTTCATACCCAAGTGGTTGTTCAATATAAAAATCTTCCTTAAGATAGCCATTTAAGAATGCTAATTTTACATATATTTGATAAATAGGCTACTTATTTTGAGCTACTATGGCAAGTATCATTCCTATGGTGTCTAAACATGCTATAGGAGCAAATGTCTCATTGCAATCAACTCAATTCTATACTAAATAACCCTTAACAACTAGCCTTGCCTTATGATTTTTCACATCATCTTTTGCACTTAACTTAATTTTGTAAACCCACATCACTATTATGACATATTTTCCATTTGGAAGGATCAGTAACTACCATATATGATTATTTTCTATATTATCTATTTCTTCATCCATTGCGTATACCCATTTGTTATCTTTTATGGCATCTTCAAATTGAATTGGATCATCTATTTGTGAATATAAAGCATAAAGAGAAATCATACCTATATTACTTTCACTTTTATTTTGCTCATAAATGTCTCTCATACTTATCATTTTTTGTCTCATTAATCTTGCCAATGTTGGATTTGACATGTCACTTGATGTATAACCCATGGAATGTGAGAATGATGGTCTTAAAATAAAAATACCTATTATACATGTCCTTTATTGTCTAGTTGTTGGAGTGCTAGCTTGAATGTGTGAGGCTGTCCTTACACTTGATGATGGTGTCAGATGTGAACCATTTTGTTGAACTTGAATAGGTGTGGAAGGAGTCACATTTGAAGGAGTATTTTCTGGTATAAAAACTTCATTTTCCTATTGTGGTATGCATGCTGATATGTTGACTATTTTTTTTCCTATACTTCCATCCCATGCTTCATCTTCTATAAACTACACATCTCTACTGATTATAACCAAAATTTTTATTGGATTATACAACTTTTAAGCCTTTGATTCATTAATATATCCAATAAATATACATTTTTATCCTTTTTTGTCTATTTTTTCTCAATTTTATCCATCACATGTGCATATGCCACACATCCAACAACTCTCATATGGGTAACACTTTGTTTTCTTCCACTCCAAGCTTCTTCCAAAATCATGTCTTTGACACTCTTTGTTGGACATATATTCATTATATAGGCTACACATGATAAAACTTCAGCCCAATATTCATTTGAAAAATGTTTGACTTTCAACATGCTCCTAGCCATTTCCATGATAGTTTTATTTTTCCTTTCAGCTACACCATTTTGTTTAGTTGTATACCTAGTTGTGAATTGTTTGTGACTTCTATGGTCCTTTAAAAATATTAGAAATTTATTTTAGATGTATTCACCAACTCTATCTATTCTCAATGCTTTGATGTAATGCTCACTTTGATTATTAACAAGAGATTTCGATTGACAAAAATAATTAAACACTTCACTCTTATACTTAAAAAACTTAAACCCATGTTTTCCTTGAGTAGTCATCAATGAATGTCATGAAGTATAATCTTCCACAAATTGAAGGTGTTTACATTGGCCCACATAAATCTGAATGAACAATCTTTTAAGGTACTTGTTCCCTAATTGACTTACCAGATAGAAATGATTTTTTATGTTGTTTTCCCAAGATGCACCCTTCACATATTCTTTCCAATTTATCTATTTGTAAAAATCCCTTTACCATGTTTTTTATATGAATAAAATTTAGGGATCCAAGTTTAGGTGGCCAAATCTTAGATTTTAAAGCCAATTTTCATCTTTTATTTCTTATTGAAAGATTGTTTGCATGACTATTGTATTTTCTTCTTTATTTACTTATAGAATGATTTAGTGGTTTGTTTGAGCATAATCTACATATAATTTGGTTTCAACCTTAGGGGAAACATCCTATTGTTTGTCATTTAGACATTTGTAATGCGCTGGTTACTTAGAAATTTATCTAAAATTGTGCACTCTTTATTTTTGAAAAACACTCTATACCCCATTTGAACGAGCTGCCCTATACTCATCAAATTGTGATTTAATCAAGGAATAAAATAAACATCATAGATGTACTTTTTCTCACCCTTCTTGGTTAGAATGTTGATGTTCCCTTTTCTCTTAACTTCTACCTTATTATCATTTCCCAAAGTGACATCTAATTTTATATTTTCATCCAAAAAAGAAAACATTTCTATGCTCCCTATCATATGGTTACTA
>JARHVA010005164.1:535000-642500 GCA_037957365.1 Torreya grandis
ATTTATATAACTGATGAATTTTTATTATGTGTGATACAATTTACATTGGGTCAATTCACTGTGTTATAATAATAATGATATTGGGTAATTTTTTATGTTGTAAGGAAAATGATATTCATCATTACATTTACTTACAAAATGAATGTTTTGGTTGATTCACTTTATTTTAAGATGAATGACCTTGGTTAGTTCATTTCGTTATGAGATGAATACCCTGATAAAAACTAATAGTTTCTAGGAGGTCTAATGCTAGAATGTTGGTTTGATAAACAAAAAAATAGGGGAACTAGAGCCTCTAGGAAGAATGATATTTCTTGCCAATAGGGTCAGTTAGAATAATGCCTACACTAATTCTAGTCTAACACCTAACACCATTAAAATGTAGCTTTCATGTCCTAGTCATGACATGAGTATTACTGGGATCATATACCTTTGCAATATCTAGGGTAAAAAATCCAAAATCAAATTCAATTATGTTTACCTTTTCATT
This sequence comes from Torreya grandis, assembly GCA_037957365.1. Lineage (NCBI taxonomy): Eukaryota > Viridiplantae > Streptophyta > Pinopsida > Cupressales > Taxaceae > Torreya > Torreya grandis. The sequence continues at coordinate 535,491 of JARHVA010005164.1, forward strand.
GAAAACATTGTACTCAACATGTGCTTCATCCTTGGTTCTCTTTCAACCCTGATCTGGTTTAAAGTTCCTTTCCAATGCAACCATAAATGTGAACAATCCATGGCCATGTATAAATTTAATGCTTTGATCCATTCTCTATTTAAAAATATCATATAAACATCAGGAATGTCAACAACTTTGATATCACTAAACTATTGTACTCTAGGTTCAGTGACAAAGTGCATATGAACATTTAATAATTCCCCATTCAACTTGAATCTAGATTTTTATAATTGAGTAACAATTCTATTAGACTTAATAGGTGTCAAGCCAAGTTGTTTGTAAATACCTACTGCCATGATATTAGTAGATGCACCAGAATCTAATAAAAAATTGTGTAAATTCTTATTGAACGTCTTAACTATGAGTAGGAAAGGAGGAGATTTTGCCTTGGCTTTATGTAAAGCCACATTAGCATTGTCAAATTTGGGTGGTTTGTTGGATTTATTTGATAATTATTCTAGTAAGAGGTCTCTTTTTTCTATGATTTGCATTAATTCATGTAATGTGATGTCTTAGGTACTCCCTTCAGATGGTTTTGGCTCATTACTTAAAGAAGCATCTGGAGGAGTTCTAAATTTATTTGGAGGCATTGAGGTAGTCAAGGGATTCCTTTGATCTCTATTCCTCAAAGTATAAGTCTTGTTTAGGAATATTTGGAAGGCTTATATTTCCTCTAGGACACGATCAAGTTCATTTTCCTCTTGAAAAGGGAAATCAAATGTCTCCACCATGAAAGTTTGATCAACAGGCTTGGATCTTGAAGTACTTTCACCACTATCTTTATTAGGGACCACTTAAAAATGTGTCTAAATATTATTTGAAAACTTAAAAATCCTTACAAAACTCAATGCAATAAATCTCACCATGCTTGTCTATACAATGCACTCTACAATAATTAGGTAAAGTAATATTAGTGAGATTAATGTCCATAGTCCTCTTTTAAGAAGATGGTTCATTAATCTTATTATTATAGAAACTATCATTCTAAAACTGATTATTAGGCCTATTAAATTTTTGGAATGAGAAGTTCTTACCAGAGTCATATCACATATTGCCAACTTATTTTTTTAGTTGAAGAAAATTAGTACTTAACTTTTAGACCATTTTCAGAATAAAATCATTCTCATTCTTGGGAGTTTTAAAATTATGCACCTAGTTATTGTTAGTACCAATAGCTAGTACTAAATCTATTTGATCATTTATATTGAATCCATTAGCAACAGGATGAGTCACGAATCCTAAATTCTGATTGGGAGCAACAAGACTCAAATGCAATTGATTCAAATTTGGGAATTGATTCAAGGCTAGAACATTTTGATTGTTGTTGGGAAAGATGTTCAGAGTGGGTAAATATGGGTTGATATTTAGAATAGAGTAGGCCATTTATCCTTGGGGTTACATTGGATTACTTTGATTATTTGCATTGAATCCATTAGTAGAAAGATGAGTCAAGAATCCTAAGTTTTGATTAGGAGCAGCATGACTCAAAGGTAATTGATTCAGATTTGGGAATTGATTCGAGGATAGAACATTTTGATTATTATTGGGGAAGATGTTCAGAGTGGGAAAATATGGGTTGATATTTAGAATAGAGTTGGCCATTTATCCTTGGGGTTACATTTGATCACTAATGATCACTAATTTATAATAAGCCTTGGATAATGAAGTTATAGGTGGAAGACATATTTTTAGGAATATAAAAGTCATAAGATCTACTGCATCCTTTTAGATTTCTAGAGCTAAAACATCATCACGATTATAAGGGTCTATGGTCCTACTATACATTTTTTTGGAACCTAGCATTAGATGACTTTATGGGCTCACTTTCATCCCTCTTGATGGTGGTGAAATAGTGGTATATGACACATAGACTAATAATTTTTCCAAATTGATCTATGAAAATATTATTAAAATCATCCCATCTAGTAATGTAATTGTTAGGTAAATTGAGAAACCATTCATATGTATCATCTTTAAAAGTAAAGTGTAATAATCTACATGATACATCTTCATGTATGCAATTTATGAACCTTAAAGTAAATTTGAAAGATTTAATGTGCTCTTCAACAGTTACAATACCATTTAGATTAAATGTTGGAAAGTATTTTTCAAGATTATGTGGGAGATCATGTACCAAACCTAACATATTGATTGAATAATCTCCCAACCAAGCCATACCTAGATGAATGACAAAGGCATGGGTACCTTAAAGAGGTAAGGTTGGCAAAGATTTGTAACATCTACACCTACCTTTATCTCAACTAGTTCTTATATGGACTTTAAACTCAAGCAAAAGTTCTCTTGTTTGTATATGTGGTCTTGTTTAGATCCTTGGTAATTATAGTTTCAATATCTTGTTTGAAATATAATATGTCAATTTAATCTTTATAAAGAACAAGGATTAAACCTATACGTTAATCTAATTTTTAAAATATTTGTATAAATAATTGTAAAGGATGTCAATATTTGACTAAGCTAGCTCAAAGATGTATCCAATTATGCAAATATAGTATATCTTTATAACTCTAAGCTCAAATCAACCCATATCTATGAAAAATATACCAATATTTGATAAAAATAAGCTATTCTAACCTAAACTACCATGGATTGTTAGATATTAATCCATCTTTACCAAAATTAAGCATCATACTTTAAGGAACCATGATGTTTGTCTAAAGGAAGCACAAAGATATTTCATAGACCATAAAGATTTTTTATCTTTATGCTTCTGAGCAAAGAATTATGTAAAAGTGAAAAGATAACATCAATCTTAGATCAATTTAATAAGATTAACAAAGATTAAATCAATTCACAAATATGCCCTCCTTCTAGTGCCAATGAGACTTGTTAATGCCTCTAAATGTATCACATGTGTCCTTAGTGTTGAAAGAACAAGTCTCATTTTAAAATTCTAGAAATTTATAGCATGAGTAACAGGTTTTGGTAGCCTATATTACCTATGTTGAAATAGAGTTAGATCAATGTTTAACTTGTTCCACAAAATTTATATTAATTGATGGTTGGGAGCTATCATGGACTAAATCTTTACAAAGTGTAAGTATCTATGCTAATACTATTGAATTATGATCAAAGCTTAAAATAAAGACTAATTTGAATGGACATTTAAAATGAAATATAAATTTAAGTGATCTAGTTAAAAAAGAATCAAAAGAGAAGGGTAAGGTAGAAAGAAAATAAGTGATTACTAATATTAGCCCCAAACATCATGACAAAGTTTTAATTACAGTTGAGTATGCATTTAACTAGTATATAGTGAAAAATAGCATAAGCTAAGATCTAACTACACACCAGGCAAACCTCTAATGATGATATAAAGAAGTACAAGTAAGAGCCAATTTTAATTTAAATATTTTCTACCATACTTAAATAGAATTAACACACTCTTATTTAAATCAAATAAAATGAAGTAAATTTAAGATCATTCAACTAATCTACCATAAGCATAAATTAGCAACATTGTAATCAAAGATGCAACTCAAAATTCATAAAAAACTATTCAAATTTAAGACTTAAGACTATAAATTAAGAGAAAAGCCATGTAATAATTGACACAGACAAACTTGGACAATATTTTCATAATTCCTTGATTGTATTAACTACTCAAAGTATACAAATTCTCTTCAAAATTATTTCTCTTTACAAAATGGTAGTAATACCTTTTATACAAGGACAAGACAATATGCAACTCAATTGCAAGATACAAATGTATAATAAGTAAGGACAACTATATTTTTTGTAAAAATTTTTATAATAGACTTTCCTTTCCAAGATAAACTAACTGAGAGAAAAATATGCTAACAAATTATCATATCACTTTACAATGGAATATTCTATTTTCAAAATGTTACAATATGTTTACAAAATGGAATATTAATTAATTTATGGGCCTTGTGCCTAAAAATTTTGTTGATATTGCTAAAGGCTATTCATACCCCTTTGGTGTTGTTCATTAACCAGCTCTAAGTCCACATCTAGTTTCAAGAGACACTCTTCTTCTTTGTTCGCAAACTTATTTAGTTCCCTCTCATTCTTAGCCATAGCTTCCTTGATGCTCATGGACTCTATTATTATTTACCGTATAGTAAGGATCATGTCTAGGATCCTACTATTGTCTACCTCAGACTAGCCTTGACTTTTACTTTTTATTTCCTAAGTAACCAATGTAGCCTTATGTTTGAATTCATCATCCTTGATGATGCTTAGGATAATAGCCTATGCAAGGTCTTTGAGCATTTTCCCAAGGAGATTTTCTATTCTTTCTATTAGCTCCTTATCATCTTCTAGGAGTCTCTCTATTTCATGTGACAATACACTCAAACATAGGATCTTTTCAATAATTCCCATAATTACATTTAAATGTTCTAAGATAATTGATTTAAACCAAAGAATCTACCTTCCAACTCTAATGTTGATTAACCTAGTTATTTTTCCCTATGAAGCTTGCCGTTGGGATAGTAGGCCCTTAGCCACTATGTTCTACTATGATAATGCACTCTACCTTTTTTTAATTTCTTTCAATGAATCAAACATATCACATAACAATTTATCTATTAATTTGATCATTATTTACAACATAGATAAGATAGCTCGTGTCTTCAATTCCTTAGTTTCCTTTCCTAAGTTGGATATTATTTTCTTCATCCCCATGATGCCAACTTTGACTTGAGCTAGGTGATCCTCAGTTAGTTCTTCAATATCTTCTACATGGATGGGATGCTCAATAGGTTACTACACCCCAACTAGAGTTAAGCTTACAAATGGCTCAACCTTTTGAAAAGTGAATTTTTCAGTTCCCACCATGGCCTTTTTATTTATCACTCTTTCTAATCCTCCTATATTAAAATTGAATTAGACCTTGGTGGTTGATTTTGTATACTTAAGATATTTTAGGACCTCTATTCTTGTACTACTTGATGCTCCCAAAGCATGTTGAAAATATTGTCATTGATGTCAAAAGTCTAGCATTGGTGATAAAGGCCCCATTGTATTTAATGATGTTTTTAATATTCATATCTTGGCTAATATATGTTAATATTTATTTAATATTAATGAATATATTTTTGGTTACATATAAGTCAAAAGAGGGCCCATGGAGAAGTCAAAGAGTCATGTGGTAAAAAAAAGAGGAATGTGATGCATTTTCTCATGAAGAGTCATATTGAGAAATTCCAAGAGTCACCATGTGAAGACAAAAGAGGGTATGGAAAATTTATTCATGAAGGGACACTTTGAGAAATATGAAAAGTTAGCAAGATAAAGACAAAAGAGAAAATGACAATTTTTCTTATGAAGGGTCACCATATGACTTTTCAAATGCAAGGATATGAAAGGTCATACATGTTTCCCACCATTTTCCATGAGGATTGAAGGGCCACAAAGGGTGAATGCTAAAGGTTATTTAGGAAGCTATAAATAAAGGACTGATAAGCCATTTTTAATATTCAAGAGAGTTCATGGTTCTCATTAGTTTTCAAAGAGATAAAAGTAGAAGATATTGTAGAGTTCTATCATTTTTTAAGTAAGCAACGTTGAGAGATAGTTGTGTTTTATGCACAAGAGGGGTTAGTACTCCTATGGGTTGGTGGTCAAAAATATTTGCAAAGAATTGGTGCTCTTGCAAGTTGGTGCTTGTGAACTTTATAATTTTAATTAGTGCTCATTCATATACTTGAGATTGTTCTCCATGGTTTTTTTCACTTTGGGTTTCCACGTGAAAATCTCTCTCTCTCTCTCTCTCTCTCTTGTGTGGTAGAGATTATTATTTTATTTTTATTTCATATATTTAATGTGTGATTAAGTGGTTAAAGAAAAAGAATTTGATTGTAAAAAAGATATATAATATATTTATTCACCCCCCCTCTCAGTATATTTCATGATTAACAATTAGTATCAGAGCAGGTTCCTTTGAAAAATGTTTAATAGCTTGAAGGTAGATCATGAAAGCATGATGGCTAGATCATATGAAGGTTTTTTACAAATAAGGCACAATTTTTTAATGAGACAAATTATATTTTTTGGAGCATAAGGATGAAGACTTATTTGATGGCCCTTGGATTTGACATATGGCAAGCAGTGGTGAAAGAATATGAAGAGCCACAGACACTCGTAACTACTCTGACAGAAAAAAAGGAAAATGAAAATAATTATAAAGCTTTAAATGTTATTTTATGTGGTTTATGTGAATCAAAATTTGTTAAAGTTATGAAATGTAAATCTACTCATGAAACTTGGGTAAAACTTGAGAATATTTACAAAGGTGATGGAAAGGTTTAGGAAGCTAGGCTTCAAACTTTTAGAAGATAGTTTGAGAGTTTGAATATGAAAAAGGAAGAAAATATAACAAATTATCTTTTATGGGTTGATCAAATAGTTAATCAGATTCAAGGTCTTGAAGAAAAGTTAGAATAATAAATTATGGTTCAAAAAGTTTTGAGATCTCTACCATTGAGATATGATGCAAAAGTTTTGGTGATTGAAGAGATGAAGAATTTATCCAAGATAAAGATAGATGAGATACATGGTATTCTTATAGCATATGAGATGTGGACCGAACAAGAGAAATCCTTAAAGAGAGAAGTTGTTTTCAAGACATCAAAGAAAGAGAAGTCTAAGATTCAAGAATCAAGTGATAGTTTTAGTGATAATGAAGATGACAATAGAGATCTATTCATTTACAAGATAAAAAAGGGCACAAATAAATATTAAAGAAAATTAATTTTTAAATATTTTAATTGTGGAAAGATTGGACATTTTGTAGCTAAGTGCCTAGATAAGGGTAATGCTAAAAATGAAGAAGGAAAGTCTACATACAAAAATAATTCTAAAATAAAATTGAAGAAGGGATTCAAGAAGAAAAGTTTATATTCTAAAGATCCTAACTCAGCCAAAGATAGTGGAATCAATGATTCAGAAGAAGAAGAAATTCTATTCATGGCCAGACATAAAGATGTTTCTACAAGCAAAAGTACAGATGATCAAGAAGAACATGATGAAGCTGAAGTGAATCTAGAAGGAGAACTCACTTGAAACTTGGAAGAGTTAAAATCTCTTGAGAAAAAGAATCGAAGATCAAAAATCCAAATCAAGAAAAATGAAAAGGAGTCAAAGGAAACAATTGAAGATCTTCAAACACACTTTTAAGAAGCTAAGAATAATGAATAAGATCTAACGAAATAGTTATAAAAAGTAAGTAAAGAATGTGGAAGGTATGCTATTAAAATTTCTTCTTTAGAACTAGATTTTGAGAAAATAAATAAAACAATCAATGATAGAGCAACCAATGATTCAAAATTTGAGAAAAATACTAATATGTTGAATAAGATATTAAAAAATCAAAGATAAATGTCAAATAAAATAGGTATCATATTTGAAAAAGAGAAAAGGGAGGCCACTACTTTCATAGATAAGGAAAAATGAAAGAGTTATGTTGAAGCTCTTACAAAAGAGGAAATAAAAGGGAAGAAATTAAGAATACAAAAGACATCTCATATAAAGACGGTTGGAGGGAACAGAGCTACAAAAGGCAATTATGTCAGAGATACACAAATATGTCCTATTTTTATGGTTACTATTTTTATTATAAGAGATATGGTCATAAGAAAATAGAATGTCAAAAGAGGGCTAACAATTTCAAAAATAAGAAGGAAAGTCATGCAAAGTCAAGCAGATGCCACAACTCTTTTGCTCCTTTATCATGATCTAATGAATAGGACATAATATGTTACAAGTGTAACAACTTCAGACACATAGTCTGTTACTCTAGAAGCATGTTTGAGTTAGTCAAGAAGGACTAGAGTTTTATGGCTCAATTCATCAAGAAGAAAGCTTAGACAAGTTCATGGTAGAAGAAATAACCTAAAAAATCTATGTTGGTACAAATAGCTTTGCATGCAAGAAATGAAGAAAAGCCATGGTTCATTGATATTGGATATTTGAGACACATGATAGGAGACAAAATCAAGTTCATAACCTTAAACAAGATCAATAGTGGCATAGTGATATTCGAAGATAATAATACTACCATAATTATTGGAAAAGGTACATTAAGTTTGGATAATAGTAGAACTAGAACTAAAAATATTTTGTATGTATAAGGTCTTAAGCATAATATTTTGAGTGTAAGTCAAATATGTGATTAGGGGCACACACTAAATTTTTATGTAGAAGGTTGTGAAATTAGGAGAAAAGATTCAGATGTGCTAGTTGGAGATGCTCAGAGAACATGCAATAATATATATATGTTATCAGAAATCAAAGGACAAAGATGTTGTTTGAGTCAGATTGAATAAATTTAGTTATGGCATTGGAGAATGAGAAACATAAATTTTTATAATCTTGTCAACATCAGTAAGAAGCAAGTAGTCAAAAATATTCTAAAGATTACAAAGCCATCCAACACACTTTGTGAACCTTGTTAGCATGGGAAGCAGGACAAAAGGTGGTTCAAAATAAAAGAGTACTCGACCACTTAAATGCTAGATCTTGTTCACACTAATCTATGTGGACCTATGAGAACTCAAAGTGCTCAAGGTGAGAAATATTTCATGTTGCTTATTGATGATTTTTCACGTATGACTTGGGTAATGTTTTTAAAGAAAAAATCATAAGCTTATAGACATTTTAAAGAATTCAAAGCAATAGTTGAGAATGAAATCAGTTTGAAGATTAATTGTCTAAGATCAGATCGAAGAGAAGAATACATGTTAGATCAGTTTATTGAGTTTTGTGAAGAGCATGGAATAAAGAGACATTATTCAGTAGCCATAACTCCATAACAAAATGGAGTAGTTGAACAGAAAAATAGAATAGTTTAAGAGATGGTTAGGACAATGCTAAACAAATCCAAGATAGCAAATAGATATTGGAGAGAGGTAGTTGCTTCAGTAATATATATATATATATATATATATATATATATATATATATAATGAATTATTGAGAGTCAATAGTGACAAGATTCTTTATGTGTTATGGAAAGATAAACCAGTAATAGTTGATTATTTCATTTTTTTGGTAGTGGATGTTTCATAAGAGAATCAATGAAAACTTGAAAAGTTTTAATCCAAAGAAAATGAAGGTATACTTCTTGTTTATTATTCCAAAATTAAAGCTTATGAATATTATAACAAGAGAACAAATAAAATTTTGGAAAGTGCAAGTTTCAAGATAAAATAAAATAGAACACAAAGAATCAGTGATCCATTAGACATTCCTAAAATCATTGAAGAGGAAGATTTTGAAGAATTATATGAAGATGAGAAGGAGAAAAAGGATACCAAAAATCCATCCAAATATGTTTAGAGAAATCATAATTAAAGTGACATCATTGGGGACATAAATGAAGGAATTCATGCCAAAAGAATGATAGTAAGTGAATCTCAACAAGTTAATTTTTCTTTGCTATCTAAAATTTAGCATATAACATTTTCATAAGCTAGACATGTTAAGAATTGGGTTAAGGCAATGAATGAAGAATTAAATCAGATAAAAAAGAATAATACTTGGGAATTAGTGCCTAGACTGAAAGATCACAATGTGATAGGAATAAAATGGGTTTACAAATATAAGTTGAATGAAAATAGAGAAGTGACAAGGAATAAAGCAAGATTAGTATGTAAAGGATATGCTCAGATTGAAGATATTGATTTTGAAGAAACTTTTTCACCAGTAGCAAGGTTATAGTCTATTAGAATGTTTCTTGTATATGTAGTGTTTAAAAATTTCAAATTTTTTTGAATGGATGTCAAATCTACATTCCTAAATTGAAATCCAAAAGGATAGGTATACATTGAGTAGTCTGAGGGATTTATTCTGTCAAATATTATTAACCATTTATGCAGATTAAAGAAAGCATTGTATGTATTGAAACAAGCTCTGAAAGATTGGTATGCAAGACTTGATAAGTACCTATAGGATCAAGGTTTCAAGAGAGGATTTGTCGATAGTAATCTCTACATCAAAACATAAGGTGAGCATCAATTTATTATTATGATATATTTTGATGACATCATTTTTAGAGGAAGTATTGAAATGATGATAAAATAAATTTATGATAATATTCAAAAATAATTTTAGATGTCTATGCTTGGAGAATTATCATTTTTCTTATGATTGTAAATATTTTAGTCAAATAAAACAATTTTCATATCTCAAAGTAAATATGCCAAGGAAATACTGAAGAAATTTGGTTTTGAGGATTGTGCACCAGTTGGCACACCAATGAGTATAGGCAATAAGGTAGGCAAGGATAAAGATTCACCTATTACAGATTAATCTTTGTATAAATCTATGATTGGTAGTATTTTATATTTAATAGCATTGAGACTAGACAAATGCATTTAGTAGGTATGGTTGCAAGATATCAATCATCTCCAAAAGATAGTCGTGTTCAGTTGGTGAAAATAATATTTAGATATATCAAGGGGACATTGTATTATGGATTATGGTATCCCATAGGCAAAGATTTTAATTTGGTTGCTTATACAAATTTAGATTAGACAGGTTGTTTGGATGATAGAAAGAGTACAGGTGGAGGAGCTTAGTATCATGGCTAAGTATAAAGCAAAATTTAGTATCACTTTCTATAGCTGAAATAGAATATATTGTAGCAGTATTGTCTTGTAATTAAGTTTTTTGGATGAAGCAAAATTTGGAAGATATCATGGTAAAATATGATGAACCTATTTCTATTTGTTTTTGACAACATAAGTGTTATTAATATTTTAAATAATCTAGTGATTCATTCAAGAAAAAAAAATTCCCATTAGATATACTTTCTTGAGAGAGCAGGTTATAGATAAACATGATAAGTTGGAATATATCATTACTACAGAGAAGATTACAAATATTTTCTTAAAGTCACTACCAAAATAAACACTTAAGTATGTATGGGAGAAGTTGGGAGTAATTTTTTTACTTTTTGCCATTGAAGATCAGCATCAGTTGATGGGGAGTTAAATGTTAACTCCAGGTTAGGCCCTTTTCCATTGATGTGAAAGGGGAGAAGAATAGAAATAGGTATAGGTACAGGAACAGGTGCATAATAGGGACAGAGAAGGGTATAGGTTTCTATAGTAAGGGGGAGTCACTATATGTTTTTTAGATGGTAGTATGTGTAGGTTTTAGGATGTCACAGTTTCAATTTGAGGTTATCATCAATGACAAAGGGGGAGATTGTTGGAAATATTGTCATTGATTTCAAAAGTTTAGCATTGGTGATAAAGGCCTGATTGCATTTATTGATATTTTTAATATTCATATCTTGGCTAATATGTGTTAATATTTATTTAATATTAATGAATATATTTTTTTTTGCATATAAGTCAAAAGAGGGCCCATGGAGAAGTCAAAGAGTCATGGGGTAAAGACAAAAGAGGAATGGGACACATTTTCTCATGAAGAGTCATCTTGAGGAATTACAAGAGTCACAATGTGAAGATAAAAGAAGGTATGGCACATTTTTCCTTGAAGGGACACTTTGAGAAATATGAAAAGTCACCAAGATAAGGACCAAAGAGGAAAGGATGTTTTTGCTTATGAATGGTCACCATATAACTTTTCAAATGCAAGGATATGAAGGGTCATGCAAGTTTGGTGGCATTTTTTATGAGGATTGAATGGTCATAAAGGGTGAATGCCAAATGTCATTTGGAAAGATATAAATAAAGGCTTGAGAAGCCAATTGTAGTATGCAAGAGAGTGCATGGTTTGTATTTATTTTCAAAGAGAGAAAAGTAGGAGATATTCTAGAGTTATATCATTTTTTGAGTAAGCAACATTGAGATATAGTTTTGTTTTATACATAAGAGGGGTTGGTGCACCTATGAGTTGGTACTCACAAATATTTTCAAGGTATTGGTGCTCTTGTGGGTAGGTGCTTACAAATAGTTGTTGTGTTGGTGCTCGACAAAGGGGTTGGTGATCGTACAAGTTGGTGCTTAAAAAATTTGTAATTTGAGTTGGTGCTCATTCATAAACTTGAGATTGTTCTCTGTGGTTTTCACCACTTAGGGTTTCCACATAAAAATCTAGTGTCTCTCTATCTCTTGTGTGGTGTATATCATTGTTTCAATTTTATTTCATATCTTAAATGTGTGATTTACTGGTTAAATAAAATGAATTTGAATAAGTAAAAAGATATATAATATACTAATTCACCTCCACCCTCTCAATGTATTTAATGCTTAACAAAGCATGTACTTGCTTGATATCTAACCCTAAAATAGTCACAATTATTTTCTCTTCCTCCTCCCTCATAAAATCCCTTATATGTGGCTTGATTTCAACATGCACATCAACATTGATAGTTTGGGTTAGGACCCATGAGTAGGATAAGGAGGGGATCGTTTACATTTTCCCAGAGATAAAGTAGTCAAAGATGCTTGGTTCATGGATGAGGTATTCCTCGCTAAACAAGTTGACTTCACTCATGGGGTGAGTGAAAGTCAACATAGGGTTTTTTATCCAATTGGGATAATTTCCAATTCTATCTTTCTCTTCTTCAATGGTGACCTTGGGACTAGATCCAAGGCAAATTCTATAATTTTTTCTTTGTCAAAATTCTCTATTTGGGCTTGGGATTCTTCATCTTACTCCTCCTCTTCATCAGATCCATATGTTTCAACAAGGACCTTGAGGGCATCTTCTAATTTTTCACCAGATTCTAGGACAATTATGTCTAGATATTCAATTATAGATGTTGGTATTTTGGGAGTGACTGAGGATGATGGGCCCTCACTAGGTCTCTCTTCTAAATTTTCCTTTTTAGGACCTTGTGTAATATGTGCTTGGGGCTATGGCACTTCCATTTATGGTTGATATTGAGGTGGCCTAAAAGGTGCAAGGAGAAAATAATATTAAATAGGTCTCATTTTCCATATGTCCCCTAGTGTCTTTTCATTAATACTTAGTATATGTTCAAGTCTAACATTGTGTTTCTTGAACCTAGATAGTACTTCCTCAAAATTGTTGGCTCTGATGTGAAGAGTGTCATAGGGACCTAGGTGATATTCATAAATTAGTTTGGGAAGTTTATTTTTCTTCAAATGATTGGCCACATATCATAAGGATCCCAATACATAAAGTCATCTAGGTAAAATCCAAAAGAGTCTTTGTGACTATAAATAGTGTCATATGTTTCAAGTCTTGCAAAATAGTTTTGAAAATTATCAAAGAAAGGGATGGTGGAGGCCTTTCCTTTAATCCTTACACACTCCATCAACACCATGAATAAATTGACATGTAATTTATTTCTATGCTATCTTGGTGGGAACATAGACGTGCAATTTGTAAGGTTGGATCTGAATCCCTTCAATTATGATCACAATACAATCAATGTACAACTAGATGTCTCCCATTAGCTTTATATATTTATTGATTAGGGGATTAATCTTAGTCTTGAGGAACCTTGTAATGGATTATACTAAAGTAAGATAGAAACAATAATAAATAAACTACATTTGGTGTCTATATTTGAAAATATATAGTTTTGAATAATGGTGGAGATTGTGAATCTACCCTCAAGTGACCAATTTTTGATGTGAGGGATCTTGGTGGAGGTTAGTAGATCATCCAATAGATAGGAGATCATAAAGAAATGGTTATTGGTCTTCTTATTGATAGTTTTAAACTATCTCCTTAGGTGAATGTTGATCATCTTTCCAATTCGAGGAGTGAGCTCCTTTTCTACCATTAAGTAGACATAAGATACCCATCTTTTATTGACATATGTGGTTGAAGGGGATCTAGATATTTTATTCAATAGGATCATAATTTTACATCCCAATTCCTTTCTAAACTAACTATTCTACTATTTATAGATGATTATGGTAGATACACATGATATTGACTACATTTTCTAGTTAAGATTAAAATTATGCTATTTCAAGATATTAGTATGTTACTTAATTAGGTAATAAATCATGATTGCTTAGTATGAATTGGTTAATGTATGTGATTTATTTTTTAGTCCTATTAATGAATTCTTATAGTTACATATTGTTGATTATGATTATTATGTGATATAGCTTAACTACTCATGTGTTATGAGGTGGAGGCAAGAGAGTTCTTCCCTTGAACATGCCAGAGGGAGAGCATCATCAGAGAGGGTGTTGTAGATGGAGACATAATTGGTCGACAGAGTACTATAGAAAACCTACACACAAAATGATAATTAGTCATGTTAGAATGCATTTAAAAATGATTGTTTAAATTATTTATTTTTATGGTTGCTTATGTAGGTATGCAATAGGAATAAAAGTCCCTTATGTGGTTAGCCTGATAAATCATTATTATTTCAGAAAAAAAATTAATTAAAATAAAATTTAATTTTGAGTTATTATTTATTATTTTATTATTCTTCCTCTAAATTACCAAAATATGATTTAATGCTAAAAATGGCTAAATATGAAAATACAATTTCATAATTAAAAATAAAGGAAATTGTTTTTCTTTAAAAATAGTAAAAATAGAAAAATAAATTGAAATTTAGGAAAAACAAGAAAATAATTAAAATAGCTTAAATTTTTTAAAAAATTAATAAAATAAAAACAAAAACAAAAATAAAAGGATGGAAGAGAAAATTGGTATCTTTTACTCTATTTAAGAAATGACATGAAAGAGTTTTGGCATAGTTTGGGCAATGGAAAATGAGAGGAGGAATGAAGCATGGAAAGTAGAAGATGGAGGATCAACTAAAAAATTTAATGGTAAGTGGTGTATTAAATTTTTTTGTTATATTGATGGTATAATTTTGTTAAACAATAGATCCAAAAAGTAGAAAAATCATTGTTAAAAATGGGAATTGGGTCAAAATTTTTAGTTGTTGATATTATCTTTCTAAAATATAGATTATGAATTTCAAACCCTTATATTAATGCTAGATTGGGTTTGGTTCGTACATTATGATTTTAACTTGGATTTTTATATTTTGTTGAATCCAGACCATCAGTCTATTTTGAAATATCTAATTAAAATCCTTGCCCAAAAATCTTTAGGTGCTAGAATGGAAATAATGGCATCCCATTTTTGGTCATCACTCTAAAATAATAAATTGACTAAGGCATCGTATGGATTTGTTGGTGTACAAAAAATGAGAAAAAGTCTTAAATTTTCTTAAAGTACGTAAAACCTAGAAACCAATAGAATATCTAGAGGGATTTGAGGAACTGTTGGTTAGTGAAGGATATATAATAAATTTAATATTGTATATTATTTTAAAATATAAAACTTCAGTGGGGACTCAAAAAAATACTTACGTGTCTCATATTAAATGGTAAATTTATATATTTTATTTTATATTTCCCTAGGCATCGGCCTAAATCTAGGAGATACCATTTATAATAGGCATGGAATTAATTTAAACAAAGCTACTCAAGAAATTAATAGGCATCAATTTAAAATCCTATTATTTGATAAACCCTTCTCTTTGAAAGTTCAATAGGTATATATATAGGTATTGAAATCCTTGAAAGTATAACAGTAATATATTAAGTGGCTAATTTTTTTTTCAAGCATCAAACCTGGTAGTGCTTATTTTATTTCAGTGAAATGTGTCAACCTGTGAAAAAATTGTATATGATTTTAAGAATTTGATTTGGATATGAACCTATATATTCTATTTACCTAGGCAACATGTAACTTCTCCTTATTACTGCTAAAAATCTTATATTTGTTTCTATTTGAGCATTAATGAATAAATAAATAAAAATATTTCAGGAAAGATTTTAGCAATAAATAAATTTTAACATGTAATTAGTTGGTTTACATAATAAATATTTGTATTTTCTATTACTCATGTGAAAGGATTTAATTTTAATGAATATTCCTACATTAAATCTTTGTTAGGCATTTAACTTATAAAAGCTTCCATATGATAAAAAAATTGAAGCTTAGAAATATGTATATTATAATTGAGGTGTTGAGTTTATTATAAATTTTGTAATATTATTACAAGTAGAACACTTAGAATATCATTAGATTAGATTTTATTGAGATATAGAATGGCGTTGGATATTTATAAGTTTAGCTTTCTAGCTATGAGTATTGGCAAAGGAATAGAAACTTTCTTTTATATTCATCTTGTTAATGAAAATCTAAATGGAATAAGTTTAAAAAGTTTTATAATGTTTTCCCTTACATATCTTTTGAAAAATTATTACATCCAGCTTTAATTTGGGGGAAAATGATTATAAATGTTTTATATTCATGGGCTAAGAATATAAAATAAGTAGATTATATTATTGTAATAATATTAAATGGTTTTAAAATTATTTAACTATAAGGTTTTTAAAATGAAAAAAATAAATATAAATATAAAGATAAATAAATAAATAAATAATAAGAAGATGAAATATCCCATTTTTAGAGACCAGAAAAAAATATTTAGAGAAAATTTCTTAAATGGTTACTCCATAGAGGAACTTGGATGATTTCCTAAACTAGTTTCGCATAATGAAATAAATTATGTTTAATATAAAAATAATTTTATGTATATGGTCGATAGATTCACGACTTGTGTGAGGAAAATACTAAAGAACTAGATTCTTAGTAATAACTATAAGGCCATCCATATTTAGAGGTATATTGAAGTAAAACAAGTTTATTTGTTTGTATCATAGAATATACTTAGAAGGATTATTAAACTCTTAAAATATGGAACTTTTCAAGTAGAATGTTAAAATGAGTTATTTTACATGGTGTTTAAAGTATTTAAATTAATGTTCATGAAAGTCATTAATTATAAAATGAGACAATTTGAAGAGTACCTTAGAAATTTTTTTCTCATTTAACCCTAATTAAACTAAATAAATAAACTAGACCTTTTTATGTTTTTGGGATAAAAAAAAGGTTTATGATTTTCTAGTATATTAGTTTAAATGAATGTTTCCATATATTCTTAATTATTTTATGAGTTGAATTTGTTAGTTATATTGGTATGTGGTAATACAAGTTGCCATAGGGTGTAGAGAACTGGAAACAATTTTGTTGCTTAAAATGTATAGTAGATTTGCATGTTTGCCCAGCTGGTATGTTGATGAACATTATTTCTAGTATGGGATAGAATATAATGAAATATTCATCCATATGTTATATGTAATTAGTATATATTATTATCATTCTTATTTATAGCATGTCATGTGTTTCATTTACTAAGTGGATTGTAAGTTATTGAATCTTATGGTTGAATTTGTGGTTGACCCATATTCATTGTTAATACAAAGGAAGGAGTGAGTCAGAATTCATGAGCTTACTATAATTACAATGCTAGATGAAGGCAATTTGATCACCTGGTGTATATGAAATTGATAGATCTATAGATAGTTTTATATTACTATTCATAAAGCTCTGGCTGAAGTATGTTTAGTGAAACATTATCATTAATAGATATGATTTACATCTATGTGTGATATCTTGCAATAGGTCAAGTTTTCTATGATACACTCCATGTTTAATTAGTTAAAAATTATACAACACATAGGTACTAGCTAGTCTCTCTATATTTCTACATTGTCACTATCTACCCATCCACAAAGAGAGGGCTATATCCTAATGATATTAGTGTGGATGATTGTTGCTCCATGGTTGGTGTGAAAAAGAGATCGGACGATGCTCTTCTTCCCCACAATAGTACTACTTATTGGGATGACACTTGAGATTTCCTAAGATATTTGAAGTTAATGAACTGAGCTCTAGGGTAGCCAAGTATCTTATTTATAAACTATAAAATATTGTATTTTAAATTTATGAATTGTAACTATACCCTAATTCCTTCTCTAAAATGTGCAATGAAGATTATTCCCTCAAGGTCCTGGACTACATGGTTCCCCCAGAGAAACCAAGGCCTAAGGATGGTGTTTAAGTCATTTTTGCCAGTCTATTCCTTGATAGTGGGCAAGTCCACATGGGGTTTCCCTAATTTGTAGTATCTCTGAAAAGATAGTGGGAAAACATATGAAATTATCCTAGAGATCCCTTGATGAATGATCTAGTCATGTTCAATTCTATGATCTATAAAATTGGGAGCAAGGATGCCAATGCAATGGAGTACGTCTACTTTAGCAGCAACATAATTGATATTGACCATTTGGACTGTAACTAGGACGTAATACCTCCTACTAATTGTGGTAATCCTTTGTTCTTTATTGGTGATGGATTGCATCTCCTTAATGGTCCATAAGAGCTTGGAATAATTCCCATTGCTAATTTTTAAGGTTATAGTGTCATGATTAGTGTCTTTCAAGACCCTCCATTATTTATAGATATATACAATCATGTCTCATCCCTCAATTATTACCTTCAAGCTACGATGGCTACTAGACTTGAAAATTTCTCACGACTAGATTACAAATGGTCTCTGGGTTAATTCTTTCATGCTCAACTCATGATTGAACTTATTTTAGATTTACTATGATCAATCCAACTTCACTTAAGGACTTTTATGTAAATTTGTAGGATTTTTGAAGCTTTAATGGTGATGATTTATTTGGAATTTAACTCATACATGCTTCAAATTTGATTTTAGCCTTTGCCTTTATACATTTGCATTATTGATCACATATGTTGTTTATTTTTTTCATTTTGTGCTTGTGTGGTGCTTATTTGGCATTTATCTATGAATTTATGTGGTAGTTTTAATAAATGCCTTTAAAGCACTAGTTGTTAGGATTTAAAAATTACCTTTTTCTTCACACAGTCAGATCAAGATCTAAGGATCAATGTGGGACATTATCTATGATCTAGGCCATTGCATGTCATTGACCATCTTGATATCAAGCCCTGTAGTTGTGCCACTTGGTACCTTCATGGGCTTTTTGAGCTCTATATCCTGCACCAATCACATTTTGAATGTGCATTTACCACATGTTGAGCTCATGGGCTCTCAAAGCTCCGTTGAAAGGTCATCAATGATTTTGTGTCATCGGATCATCCAGGACTGATGAAACATGATTGATTTATCCTACAAGGTGTGAGGAATTTAATCAGTGAATAACTATACAAAGGGCTTAGGCTAAAATGATCTTAGCTAAGTCTATTTTATATTAATAAACATGAAAAGACTTAGTTTAAATCATTGTATGCTATGTTTTAAAAGCATAATATCAAAGTGGCCCCTTTGAAGGATAAAAACACATGCTCCTTTTGTTTAAGTAAAATGTTTGAAGATCTTGAATTTGATAACCTCATGGACATCAAATGATGATCATGTAAACATCATATTTAAGATTATGAAGTTCCCAATTTTGGTTGTCTTAAATTTGATATCCTCATAGATGTCAAACATGACATCACAAACATTAAATGACGTCTCAAATTTTAGCTCATCAAATTTAGAGATTTGGTGGGCTTAAGGCCTCATAGATGTCAAATGATGGTCATGTAAATTTCAAATTTAAGCTCATAAAATTTATGCATTTGAATGCAGGAGTGCCATGAAGTGACTTTATTTGGATTCTTAGCCCTTGTTACCTTTAAATATTGTCTTCACTCAAAATGATTCAAAGTCATGAGTGACTGCGAACCGTTGATCATGATCTAAGCACTTGTATGTGATTGGTTCATTTAATTAATTAAAGTTAAAAACCTATATTTTAAACTAAGTTTTTGTTTTATTAAAATATACAGGACCTTATGATAAAACTTAAGCTTATGTTTATATTTAATACTGGGGCTGATCTAGCCTTCAAGCTTCCCTCACACCATCTTTTACTTTTACTGAAGTGTGGGTTGTTGGATATGCAAAGAAGTTAAATTTTTAATTTAGGACTCAGGTAGATAGAAACTTAATATAAAGATTTAATACTAAGGTCTTATTCACATTGATAAACATGAATGGGGCATTAGAATTAAGACTTTAGGTTAAATAGATAACAAAAAGACCATGCTAAAAAATTAAAAGTAACCCTACCAACACAAAAATTAAACTTGGTTAGAAATATAGGAAACAAAGAGGGGGGGAGATAGAAGGGACCAAGTAGGACTTTCAATTTAAGTTTTGGTCATGTTAAGAAATAAAACTAAGCCTTAACATTAAAATTAAACTTAAATCTAAAGTAGTTTGAAATGTTCATATCAAATATAAATTTGAACCAAGGGCTTGAGATAGGGTTTTTTGAGGGAGAACTTTCAGAAAATGAAGTTTGAATAGAGTTAATCTATAAACTCTAAGCATGATCCATTAGAAAGAGCTTCATGAAACTTGTAACTATAAGACATCAAGACCAATTATTAGAAATATTAGATAATCCAAAAGCAAAACCATAAACATAATACGTCATTCCTATCAAAGTGGATGATCTTAAAATTTTAATAATGTTCAAAACATGCCATGGTTTTAAGGTTAAGGTTCAAATAACAATATTCTCAATTTTCAAAAATGGGGGTATGTTGAACTCAACAGGCATTAAAATTACCATGATTGTCTTTCTCCTCATGCATGCTATCTTAAATTAAAACAAGATAAACTACCTAAAATTTTATTGGAATGACCTTCCTATAAAATATCCTCTTGAGTCTTTCCTTGAACTTGAGGTGTGTCTAATAAGCTTGTCTCCTAGATTCATCAAACCCAATAATCTAGTTCATTTTACTTTCATAGTGGTTGATTCACTCATCTTTCTCTAGATATTGCATGAACTAATAGATTGACAAATAAAAATTCATAGGCAAAATAACCTGAGATCCATAAATAAGTTTAAACGGAATTTTACTTGTAACTCTATTATAATTAATCCTATCAGCCCATAAGGCAAACTTTAGATGTTCACCCTTCTTCTTGTTTACTTATAATGTTCATATAATAATTTTGAACAAGTTCTTGTTACTAGATTCTGCTTGCCCATTCCCCTGAGGTTTGTAATTTGAAGCATAATCTAATTTAATCTGGTACTATTTGCACAATGCCACCAAAGGTTTATCTTTGAAACTCATAGTATTATGAATAATTACCTTAATAGGCACACCAAATCTATAAACAATCTTATTCAATAAAAATTCCATAGCTACCTGGTGTGTAGCCTTGTTTGTAGGTACCGCTTCAACCCATTTCTTGAATTATTTAGTTACAACTAGTATCCATCTATGTCTAGCACTTGATGAAATAGTAATTTCCCCAACAAAATCCATTTCCCATTGTCTAAATGGGCCTTCAATCATCATAGGTTGTAAGGGAAAAGAACTAAAACCTTTCAACCTTCCAGCAAAGCGTTGACATTTCTCATATTTTCTAACCTTCTAAGCAACATTCTTGAATATTAATGGCCACCAATAACTAACTCTCAAAATTTTATGAGCTATAACCTTAAGTAGAAAGTGACCACCATATACTCCACTATATAAGTTTTTAATCAAATTGACAATTTGTTCCTCTATCAAGCATCTTAGGAGAATGCCATCTAGATTATTCTAAGCTAATCCACTTTTAATCAAGAGATATTTTTGGGAAATACGTTAGAGTATTCCCCTTTGATTTTTATCGAAGTCAGATAGATAATTCAGATTTTACAATTAGTAAACAATATATTTATACCACAAAGATATGCTAATTCTATTCAAGGAATCATCAACATTTAAAATACTAGTGTTTACCTTAATGACTTAAAATACTAGTGTTTACCTTAATGACTTGCAAATTAGTCTCAGTGATGAGATTGGCTAGACCCATCTCTCTTACTAGTTTGGTGGTCTCAATATCCATGTTGAATTCTTGCAACTTGTTGACCCACTTGCATCTCTTGTTTGATACTTCAATCTGAGTCAAGATTTCCTTCACCATGGTATTCAGGATATATGCAATAATCCTTAAACTTAGAATATAAGGTTTGAACATCTTAACAACCTTCAAGACAATGAGAAAGGTTGATTCTACACCAGTGATCCTTCTTGGGAAGGAAAATTATGCTTCATGGTGTACTTATATAAAACATTTTCTCACACACATGAATCATATTCCATTCATATATAGACATATTCCTGCACCCACTGATCCTATTTGGTTCAATAAGTGGGATAATATATATGATAGGTTTTTTTCCACCATGTTAGTATATGTTTTCATAGATCTTCGTTGCCATGTGAAATTAACAGAGTGTCCCTACACTATTTGGAGTATCTTATAGTCTCTTTTCAGACATCCTACTATGACCTACATCACATATTTTCCTCTACTTCTTGTTGTATCTTCTAAAACTATTGTACTCTCTCCTCATTCTTTTATTTTTTTTGATGATATATCCATAGTGGATAGTGATCCTCCTTCTATCCAGTCCCCACTATAGGATGGGATTCTACCAGACCTTTGTCATCTCATTATAGATTATACATCTATTCTTGTGTAGATTGTTACTCTTTCAGAGCCTTCATAGAATTGTATTTCAAAAGACTTTATTGATTTTAGTGAGAATATACACATTGAGAGTATTGATGACTCATATGTTCCTGGACATTCATCTTACAAATCTAAGTACTTCATTTGCAGATCAATATTCAATTTCAATGATTGTTGAGCCTTGCTCTCCTCTTCCCATGGAGATTATTTGAATGAATCCTCCATGTCTATCTTCTTATTTGGCTATTCTCTCCCCTTCATTGTATGATTTTCCATTTCCATCTTCTACAATTAGTCTTGTTATAGATGATAAGACATTGGCACATTTGAGAATTAAAATGGAGACATTCAAGCATTTTCTAGAGATATACATCATGATTCCTATCTACATTCCACTTTAGTGGGAATTCAATAGTTTCATAACTCATGGTTTCTTTCTTTCAAAAAAAAAGAGATGGCATTTAGTGTAGAGGGACCTACTACAACATTCACCATGGGACATTATTCACATACTTTCTCTCTCTTCTTTATAGAGACACACATCATTAATATTTTGTAGGATATTGGGATAATCACTATGTACTTAGGTACCTCATCAAGCCTCATTACTAGGACCGAATTTTCCAGCCTACCTAAGCTATGCTTAAGTGGAGGTGTTGGAGTGGGGATTTCTATTCTTACCTTCTTTTCTTTGTCTCTCTTTTCGGGTAGAATTTTTTTCCACTGAGTTTTTTCCTATTACTCCACTTATTGAGAGTTGCATCGTACATGAGTACCTCATCAGGCCTTGTTATCAAGACATATCTAGTTTTTTATACCCATCTAAGCTATCTTAAAGAGGGGTGTTGGTGTAGGATATTCATTATTCTATTTACTTATTAAATGGATTATCCCTACACATGTAACTTTAGCTTACTTAGGTGTGATAAGAGGTTAACTGGGTGAGAGGGTGAGTTCTACCTTGAATTCCCTTAGGATTTCAATTAAGAGTCACTATGAGTTCTCTTATGATTTTTATGCAATGAGTTACACTCGGTCTAACTGGGAGTTCTACTATGAGTTAACTCCTCTTAATTATTATTTATATTACTCTAAACCAGGCTATTGTAATAGAGCAAATAATTTGTAAGCAAGACAATTTAATGCATAAAAAAATTGTTGCACATCTTCTTGCATGTATTTGAATACAAGTAAGTTCATTGTTGCATAATTCTTTTTGTGCTCACTCTACCAAATGATCATCTACTAGCCTATTTTGACAAAAAAACATTGGAAACCATGTTAGCTAATGCATCAACATATCATGCACTTGGGAATATACATGTCACACCCGGAAGAAGTCCAATAAATTTTTGGGAAGAATAAAAACTATTCTTGTAACTATCTTCCTTTATAACTAACATATTGTTATGAGAGATATTGTTAAGCCCCAAATCAAAATAGTGGCATAGTATTATTTAATAATTATATGTTTTTAATTATTTTTGTATTAAATCACGTAGAAATACTACTAATGTTCAATAAAATGTAATAAATTAGGAATTATAAAAATAGAATTGAAATAATTATTAAATTATTACATTGAGGTATTTTACTATTACTCATATAGTGGATATACCGAAACGATTCATCTATAGATCTATAAAGTATCGATTTGAGTGCCAATTACAATAAATGACGTCAAAAAGTAGAATGATATATATATATATATATATATATATATATATATATATATATGTGTGTGTGTGTGTGTGTGTGTGTGTTAAACATCCAAATATATAAATTGTGAGAATTATCTCTATCTAATTTTTATAAAACAAAAATCTAAACAACAATTTTTTTAATAAAAAGTTTTAATTTTTATTTTATTTTATAAAAATTAATTTATTATATTCTAACTTATTTCAATCTGCATACTAATCTTTGTTTTTTAATTAATTAGTTTATTTAATTTAAGAAAAAGCGGAAAGAAAAAAAAAAGAAGAAAAGATTTTGGTCCATATACATTGAACCAAAAATAGATTTCAGTCTAGATACATCGAACAATAAAATAAATAGTTCAAATGGAGAAAGTGCAAGCATTGAAATTATATCTCTATCTCTTTAGATGTTGACCTAGACTATTTATGACCATTCTATTATTCTCAACTAAAAGCGATAACGCGAATTATCGTAGTCGGCAGCTAGTTTATCACAACCATGGTTTATTTTTTTTAATACCTTTATACATTTTTGTTTGTCGAAATTTCAGCTCCAATTTCTTGACACAAACAAATGTTGTTATGTTTGTTAAAGTCCTAGTGAGAAAAAGTCAGGTTTTCAATAAATGGTAAGTATAAAACAAATCGGTGTCAGCAGAGGCCAAACATAGCATAAATCAAACAACGAGAGATCCTAAATCATTAAACACTGCTGCAAAATTTTAAATTTGTGTAATGAGTGTGATAAATCAGCATAAGCCACGTGTTGATATTGTTGACCAAGAAAAACGCCATATTTCTTAAGAGTCCGACAGGTTGCCTCCACCCCCTTCGATTGTGGAAAACCGGCTCTTCCCACATGACAGGGATAGATAAATCAAGAAATTTATACTAAGCCTACCATATACTCTCCAATCCTTATAAATACA
This sequence comes from Torreya grandis, assembly GCA_037957365.1. Classification (NCBI taxonomy): domain Eukaryota; kingdom Viridiplantae; phylum Streptophyta; class Pinopsida; order Cupressales; family Taxaceae; genus Torreya; species Torreya grandis. The sequence goes on from JARHVA010005164.1 coordinate 560,504, forward strand.
CTTGCTATGTAACCCTGTTATCGCATTGCAGGAAAGATGGAGTTCAAAGGAATGATGAACTTTACTTGCAAGTTGTTGGTGATTTTGATAGCAGCCTGCATTTGGGCTGCGATGCCATCAGATGCTACAAACCATGACAATAGTCTTCCTCCAAATGCATTCTATTACAAGTCTCCTCCTCCACCGGTTCACCGACCCTCACCTGTTCCTAAACCTCCTGTTGTGGTTGAGCCACCCCAAATCCATACGAAGCCTCCCCCAAACCATGTATCTCCTAAACTAACTCCATCCTCCCCTCCGCATCATCCTACACCAGTCTACACTCCTCCCAAAAGGCAGTCTCCTCCTCCATCACCTGGTTACACTCCTCCCAAAACATCCCCTCCTCCCCACCATGAGAAGCCGACAAAAACAACACCATACGAATACAAATTCCCACCTCCTCTAAAGGTCGAAGTGAATCCCCCTCACTCTTCTGTTGTGAGGAATCCTCCTCCCAAAGCTGTTCCTGTGTATCCACTTCCCCACTCTAAAACCCCGGCGTACCAACCACCTACGCATAACTACGCTTACAAGTCTCCCACTCCACAGTAGATGCCCTGGAAAACATCTAATAAGGTAGCATATTCACTGCACACTTGGTCTCTTATTATTCACTAGCATATTATAGTAGGTGTTCTATGAGAACTAACTACAACAATTATTTCGTTTCTAGTATCTTCAAGCTTTGGATGTGTTGCGTAACTACGACTTAACTGACTTTGTTTCTTTATTTACTGCAGGATGATAACTAGGTGTTGGAAATTGAAAAACAAGGAAAAAGTTTGAGATAATATAATAAGTTGTTTAGCTTCAGGCATTTGTAAATTCAGTATTAGTGCGAAAGCTTAATGTGTAAAGTAGTAGATTCCCATAAGAATTTTGTGTCTCATGAAATAATTATGTTACCATTAATAATATAAAAAAACATCTCAGCATCTTTAATAACAGCTGTACAGTATGTTTTTCAAACAATAATAATTTCTGACTGCCCTTTTTTGGGGATTGTTCTGTGAAAGGGCAAAAAAGAAATTTCCAGATTTAATTTTGACTAATTTTATTTTTCCCTTCTCATGTCCATCCACATAGTAAAAACCAATAATTTAATGTTTAATACACCTAAGCCACTGGTGGGTCCAGTTACGCATTCTCAGAATAATCCCGTTCCATAATTATAAATATTCATAAATGCGGAAGTATAAGTTGTATTATAAGATAGTAACTGAATCAGTGTTCATGTTCATATATATATACCACTTCTAACATTCATCTTTTATATATTTATCAATTTTGTGGGAGACCTGTCAAGGTGTATTATTAAGCCCTGCTTTATTCCATTCATTCAACAAACGCTGCAATTAGTTTCTAATCCAACCACTTAATATGAAAACATTACTTCAGAGAGCTGTATATCAAACTTTTTGGAAAGTTAAATGTTAAAATTATATTTTTGAGTATTTTTTAGGGTGCGTCATATCTGCCTACCCAGTTAGGCCATGACATTTGGAAAATGAAAATTCTCTGCCGGACGATGGCATGCATTAGATCTTTTGAGAGGGTCACTGATGGGCAGTAAACTTAATCCCTTTTTATCAGGTTGCTACTAAAAACAATTGTGAAAAATTTCTCTCTACATTACTAAATGCAAATTTTCGGAAATTTATTTATAATATCAATGTTTTAAAAGGCCTTTGGCTCAATGCATTTTTCCCCTTTTCATTTGTAGTCCATAAGATCAACTCCCCTACACCCTAAATTACGTTCATATTATTAAGTGAAGTCAAATATAACAAGTATATGGTGCAAACTTTAGAACCTATTATTAAGAGTAATATTCAAAGTTTATTAAAAATAAATATATGAATAATTTGTTAAGTGAAGAGAAATGTAAAATAAGAAGGAAAAGATAACAATAAATTAAATATTTTAAGCATAGATTTAAAAGAAATAATAATTGAATTGTTGTGATTAATATGTAAGTCACAAATAACTCATTCTTTGTAATTTATTCTTAAATTATATAATTAAATTTTTTTCTAAGTAATTTGTAGATTCTAAATTGACATCAATTTAGAAGATGTTTATCTTATAGACATCACATGTATCTAACCAACTTATTTGAAAAATAATTGTCTTTTTTTTAATAGACAGGAGCCTTCATCAATAATTAAAAAAGTAGAATTTAATTATTCTTTTTGGTTAGTAGATTCTAAACGATGGATGGTGAAATAAAAATATAAAATGTATAATATGTTTAAGCATATTTAAGGATCATAAAATATTTGACAAAATATTGATGTATAGCAAACAAGGAGACTTGTATTAATATTTTATGAGGATTAGGTTTCAAATTATAAATTAACCATGCATGCTAGTTAAAATTTGGTTGAGGCCTAGTTGTTTTGAATACTTCTAAAAAAAATAGATCTAATTTTTTAATTAATAAAATAATTATTTATATAAAGATTTAGCATTGTCCAATCATTGATTTAATTATCAATGCATAAAATATTGAGAATCATAATGCCAAGTCTTTACTACCAACACAAGAATCTTAGCCTCTTGCCACTGCTAGTGACCTTTACAATCACCTTTGCTCCTTAAGTTGCTTAGCGCCATTAAATGGCCCCTAACTGTAAATTAATATGCAACCATACCTATTGGAGTTCAACTCACCAATCGACTACGTATAACACCAGAAGCTCTCGCCGCTATATGTTTCATGGTCTTCAATGACTATGTTTATTTTTAATGTGAAATTAAATGAATACAAACCTAGTAAATCAATATTTGGAGCCAAATTATTAGTTTATTTCAATTTATTTTATTTTCAACGATCTATTGCACAATACTACAAAACCTAAAAGACACACAAAGTAAATTTATCTATTCAGATTTCCTAATAGTATTTTTTTGATGACACTTAATTTTAAAAGGCATGTGTGTGTGTGTGTGTGTGTGTGTGTGTGTGTGTGTGTGTGTGTGTGTGTGTGTGTGTGTGTGTGTGTGTGTGTGTGTGTGTGTTCAAAATTTCTCTTGGTGTACATGCTAAAATATATTTTTAAATATATTTTAATGAAAAAAGACTAAATACGTTGATAAATCTTGAAAAAATAGTTCATATATGACATAGATATCTCATGCCTTAAACTTAAAAATAAAAACACACCTCATAACCAATTTCCCATAAAAAATTAATTGCGAGTCTATCCTTATCAAATAAGTAACCATTTTAAATGATATAAACAAGTGGTGCTCCTATAATGCCCCCAAGCCATGAAAGTAATGAATGTAATAAAATACAGTTGATCGTTAGGTCTAGATCTTGGCTTAACTCCTAGACTCTTGACACTATTTATAACAAAGTTAGAGCGAGCTTGTCAATGCTACTCTTCAATTTCATGCAAAAAATTACAAATAACATTGAATAAAACAACATGAAACATTCATCAAACCCATAAAGACTAATATCCCCTCTGCTTCTAGTCTCTTTTCTAATGTTATTTAAGTGTCTCATTTTTGATGTTCTAGACCTTTTCTAGGCTTGGCCTAGTTTTCTATTCCTTGGATTTTTTACCTTGTTTGTGTGTCTTGGCCTAAGCCTAGTTTATCATTATGGCTTGCTCTCTGATCATAAAAAATCATATTGTAATTAATATTTTAGCCTTGATATATTTATATTAATAATATAAATTCTATTTCATAAAAAAGAGTTGATTAATAAACAATATTAAAATGATTTAACATTGTGCGCTCTCATCACTTAACATATATTCAAAATGAAATACGATTGGTTATCATTATCTCAAGAAAATATACCCAAACAATTTTTTGGGTTATCATTCATGAATTTTAATTCTCAATGGGTATAATTATGTAAAGTTTCAATCTAAATTGCTTGTGAAAATGTGGTTGGAAAATAATTGTTTTGCCACTATAAAAAAGAATAAATTCAAATTTTAAACATATATTTTAGTACACTTTATATAGAATATTCACCCAATTGAAGGGAAAAGATATTTAATCTATTGTTTGAATATCCACTAAATATGTAATTCCATTTGGTTTTATTATTATAATTTTTTGACAAAATGTTTTTCCACATTTTGATGCCTCTAAAATCACTTGCAAGAAGTCCTGTAGCCAACATAACTTCCCTAAAATCTAGGTTGTATAGATGATGGAGGGCTCATAGATTTTATGAATGTGTGAGAGCATCAGAATCTGAGGAGATCCCATGATGTAAATGTTGATAATTTTGACCTTGAAGATAAAATTGTCACCTCTATCATTTAGAAATTTATATAAACATACCTTTTTGATGTAGTGGTAGAAATTGGTCTTTTCAATTTTTTTAAGGGATTCTTCCTTTCAAAAAAGGGCCCATTTTTTGACAGTTTTACTAAAGTGTTTTTTTCTCTCAGCAAGCATAGCAAGTGAACCGTGCCAATTTATTTGAAGCGCTTGTCATTGTGTCTGAAGGGTTCATTGACAAAGGTCGAGGGGATACATTTAAAAAGCTTAACATAGAATTCCTTCAATCTTTTTGACCAAAGGAAATACAAGAAGAAGGGACGTTTAAAATATTTTTGAAGGGTTATTAGCCCTTCTAAAAAGGACCATTTTATGTTTCTGAGTGACATTTCAAATTTTTTTGAAGGAAAGTACCATAACAGAGAAAATTTGATGGACACATTTCAAAACTCCGAAGGGTAATTTCTCTTCGAAGAGTTCATTTGTAAAATCTGAGACAATTCCTTCAAAATTTTTGTCTGAAGTAAAAGTTTATAAAAAAAGCTTCAGACATTTTGTTTGAGAGACAAAAATATGAAAGAAAGAGACCGAATAAAAAATCTTGAAGAACTTTTTAGGGGCAAGTGTACCATTCATCTTTCTAAAAGGTAGTTTCCAATATCTCAATGGGATACTTTGGGAAGGGTTCTAAAGACATAATTCCTTGAGACATTTTGTCCAAAGGAAATGAATAAAGAAAAAAGGCCACTTCATAAGTTTTGAGGGTCCATAACATTTTCCTGAAGGATAGTTCACAAAAAGCTAAAGGGTTTATTCATTTTCCATAGGGTCTTTTACAAGTTTCCTGAAGGGTATTCTCCCTCAGTAAATTTATATTGAACAAAGCCAAAGGGCTTGTCATTTTTTTGAAAGATCAATTATAAAATCCTGAAGCGTATCATCCCTATGGGAAATTCCAAAACAAAAAAATATGAAGGGTTATTAGCCCTTCAAAAAAGGACTTTTACAAAAGTCCAAAGGGGAATTTGGGAAAGCCAAAGGAAAAGCTCGAGAGATAATTCCCACTGATAATTTATCAGCCAAAAAATAACAATGGAAAAGCTAAAGACCTAATTCCTTCAAAATTTTTGTCTAAAGCAATAAACAAGGAGATGGGCCTGAAACAATTCAATAAAAAAAAGTCCAAAATAATTTCTTTAGATAAATTATCTGAAAGAATTCATTTGAAAGGTTTACCAAGGGAAAATCTGTGGGTAATAAGCCTGAAGGGAAAGAATAGAAGCAATATCTAAAAGATAAGCCAAAGGAAAATGTCCATAGGAAAATTCATAAAGAGGAACATCAGAGAGAAATATTAGATCAAGGAAAGAACATAGATAAATAAGCTAGATATACAAATGGCCCAAAGTAATATATGCATAGAAATAGAGAACCAAAAATAAAATGAAAGAGATTTTAACAACCAATGAATAGATTAACATGTTGTATAGCATGCAAAGTGGCCCAAAACAAGATTAGACACGTCCAAGATGTGTAAACCATTTCAAACATGACACCTTCCATTCTAAAATGGAGACTCATTTGTATAAAGGACTAAAGGAGTTTAAAATTGGAGATCTCAACACAAAATTTCATGCATGCACTCTTATTTATCTTGTTCATCTGAGCCTTTCAAATTTTTCTAGCAATTCAAGTGGAGATCATTAGAGGTTGACTAGTCTTGAGCTCTAGTTGACTAATTGACAAGTGTCACATCCACTCATGCTTTCGATAAAATAGAGGACATTTTCATGTTCCAACTCAACTTTAAGTTAGTTCAAGCTTGAGTTTAGACATCAAAATTATCATAACATCATGCATGATAAAGGTTTTGACTCAAACATGAACTCATCATTCTTGTCAAATGCCAAAGGGTTTTTCATGAAAGACAAAAGACAAGAAGATAAAATTAAAAAAGATATTCTTAGAAGGCTTTGTTATCTTGGCATAACAAAAATTAGACTTGGTTAATGTAAGAGTTGACCTCCTTTTCTATTTTCAGTTCCAACCTCTTGGCTATTGTATGTTTTCTATATAAGCTGAGTCTTTAGACTTGAATTATATCCCTCTTTTTCCAAGATCAAATTATGCCAAAGACTGAGTTTGTAACCTTTTTTATATTAATAGAAGGACTATTTTTATTCTATATAATGTTGGTATAGTGTACTCATGTCTATGATTTACATAAGTAATATAATTTTTCTTCCTTGCCAAGTCTTGATTCTTACGTAGGAGCATTGTTGATCAAATTATGCAGGTCATGTTCTATTTTAGATGTCTCTTGGCTACGTTTATAGTAAATATAAGTGGCTGGTTAGTTCCTTAAATTAGGCTCATTATTTCATTTCCCTCAAGCTTAGATCACTAGATAAAACATTTTAATGAAATACTTATACATATTAGTCAATTGGAGTTGAAAGTTCAACCCTTTTCTTGTCTAAATCAGCGTTCTTAAGATCTCAAATTGAATGGATCAATAAAAAATTTTAGGTGTATCACTATCATTAGATAGGATTTTCCTTTAGGTTTTTTTTTTCCTTTTCCCAAGTAGTTTGTAGCATAGAACAAAGATATTAATCAATACACCAAAGGGAGATAACCATTAAAATATAGATATTTAATCCACTAATTAGGTCACGCACATCCTAGGATTATTTCTAGGTTTTAGTAGACTATGAAGGCCTTGAACTACCTTCACAGGGGTTCAAGTCTGATTGACAATAGTTTTGGGCATGCTTGGCGGGACCAATAAATAAATATTTTACAGATCTGAATAAGTTTGAAGCCAAATAAAAAATTTGCAGGAGATGAGAATATTATTCTTCATCACAAGCTAAAGATTCTTCAAATTGCAGAGTTCATAACATCATTCAGGCAACTCTTCCATGCCAAAAGTTACCACAAGGTCAGCAAGTAAAGGTATTCCTTTTGAATTTACATCTTGTAAGAGATCAAGATTTAGGAGGGAAAAACCATATCCTCAAAAACAATATTTGCCTCCTAGTCATCCTATTATTTTAAGCACTACTAACCCCACTATTCAAATGGCCATAAAAAACTAGGTGTTTGCTCCATTCAATAGAGGTATCCCACCAAATTTAGCTTAGTTTTATGACATTCTAGTTTCTACCCTCACAAGTATCTCATTATTCTTAGGAGAAAACTAAAAAACCCCTATTGAGCATATCTAAGATGTGGTTAATCTCTATTCAATGCATAATGTTGTTGAGGATATTGTTGCCATTAGATTTCTTGTTGCCTCCCTCAAAGGGAAAACATTGAAATGATATAATAATCTCTCACTAAAGTCCATTTTTACTTGGGATGAATTGGGTGTAGCCTTAGTCAATAAATTTGAGGACAAATCTAATCACCTATCTTTAGTTGAGTAATTGATCACCATAACAAGATCTCCTCATGAGTTCATGTCTAATTTTAAATTAAGATTCCAAAAGACATAGACCATAATACCTGTGTTGATAAGGCCATCCCCAGAATATGCATTTCTATACTATTTAAAGGCCCTTAATTCTGACATTATTGTGATGATATAGTTAATGGGTGGTGCTACTTTACTAGATGCTTATGAGGTTGAAAGAAGGGTCGAAAATAGTTTGATACAAGTTGTTAAGATTTATTCAAGACCTTTAATTCCTATATTTTTATAAATAAGTTCTATACCAGTCTCTCAAGTTCCTCAAATTCCATCCTTAGCTCCTATTCCATCACCTCAAGCTCAAATTATAGCCCCTACTAGCCAAGCTAGTGAGATTGGAAAATTTAAAATCTTGTTACAATATTTTGGAAATGAAATAATGTAACTCAAGAGGCAAAATTTTTAGTATAATAGGCCTTATCAACAAAAAAATAAAAAAACCTATCATGCCTTCAAAAATCAAATCCCTTCTTATTAGGGTTTCAGAGAAAATAAACTACCTTATCAAGCACAAGGAGCCATAACTCCAACTAAGCCATATGATACACTTGATCTTAATAATCCTTCCACTTCAAAGGCCATTTTTATTGCCCCACCTCAAAATAACATGATGCAAGATTCAGGTTGGCATCCCTCAAATCTGAATGATGCTCAAAACTAATCCTTTGGTATCACAGAACATCACTATGCCACAAATGACACACAAAGAGTTTTATTTTCAAGGAGGTCAGTACCAAGATAAAAGTTTGGAATCAAAAGGAGAGAATAATCAAGTTCAAGGTCAGTTTTATTCCATTAATGTAAACTAGCAAGTAGATGATCATATTACTTTTACTCAAGGTGTTGAAACTAACAAATCAAGCGGTCAAGTTGTATCTATAACTAGAGCTAAAAGAAGATCCATTGAAGAGGATAAAAGGATGACAAATGCTTCAATTAATACTAATTTTGTTTCTAAAGGTATATAATATCAACTTTTTATCCCTAAAAATTAGATTATATAGGTTAATAAAGTTTAGTTAATACCTCTAGTTTGTGAGCAACCAGTTGATCAAAAAGTACAACCAAAGGTTAGTGGATCTCATTTTAGTATATTAAATAAAATTAAGAAATATAATATTAAAAGTAGTGTGTAATTTTATTTACATTATAAGACAAAAGGATAAGCTCATTCAAGAGCTTTCAGCTCTCGAATTGTCTCCAAAACTAGTTAAGAAAGAAGATGTTGTCTTGACTAATTTGGATCAGCCAACTAAACAATAGGTACAGTAAGTAGATAAGTTGGAAAATATGGACAAAATTGATGTAAAATTAAATAAAACTCCTCATTTTTACCTTTTTTTTATATTAGGTGATACTTTTGTTCATAATCATATGATGGATAGTGGAGCTAGTAGTACAATCATGCCTAAATAGATTGCAAACAAGCATGGACTTATTTATGAGCCAAACACTAAATGGGTATTATAATTGGATGGTCACCAAAAAATATGGTAGGCATCATCAAAGATATAAATTTGAAATTAAATTCTTATCCTAATGTTACTGTTCAACAAGATATTGTTGTGGTAGACTTGCCTCCTTACTTTGCTATGTGCCTTTCAAGGGACTTCACCTCAAAGATTGGAGGATATTTATCAGTTCATTGGAATCATTTTTTGTTAAAAACCATGTGTGGTACCAAGTTAATAATTCATTTTTATACTATTTCACATTTTCATATGGAGTCATATATGCCAAGTGTTATCAATACTAATTATATCATCTCAGATGAGGTACTAGAAACTAATGAAGCAGAGAATGGATCAATTTCAGATGGAGTTATAGATTATTTTCTTGATGAGTGGGATTCTAACTTGGATGAGAATGATCCTTAAAAGATGAATGATGAAGGAATTGGGGTGTATTACCTTCATGAGAATGATGCACCAATTCCAACCATGGTTAAGGATGATGGGTCTAGTGAAGGTCTATGGAAATTGTAATTTGATGGATGAAGGAATAAGAATGGAATTGGAGCTGGAATGATGTTGGTTTCTCCAATAAAAAAAATTTATTTCTCTTATATTAAATTTTACTCTAGTTTTTCAAATGATTTTTCTAAGTATGAGGCACTAGTTCACGGTTTGCAGTTGGCTAGGAAAATGAAAGTCAACTCCTTGCAATTTTTTGGTGATAGTTGACTTGTAGTTCACTAAGTAATAGGTTTGAATATATGTAATTTTTTTTTGCTTAAATATTATAAGCATAAAATATGGGTCTTAATTTAATATTTCTAATCTTTTAACATTCAGGCAATACCAAGAGGTGAGAATAAACATATTGATAGGCTAGCTATTGTTGGGGTGAAATTTAATATCCCTGCTGATGTAAAATGTAATAATATTTAGTCACACATAAAGGTAGTTGTAAGGCCTTATAATCCAGATAATCATGAGAATTGGTATGTTTTCAAAGATGACAATCAAATCATGAGATTATTTCAAGAGGACGCTGAGTTGTAATTCAAAAACTAGTCAAAACACTTGTGATAGTATGGTGATTAGATTGTCCAACTAAAAATAAATAAGTTGCCCAAGGGATTTGTCACACTTGAGAAAATTTTTAGTAGTGATGATGAGTTAAAGAAAGAGAAGTCATCCCTATCAACAAAAGAAGAGCACTATGCCAATGTAGAGATTACAGTTGATAAGATTTAAAAGTTGGGTGAGGTATGTACTCCTTCACAAAAATAAGATTTAATTGAGTTATGAAAAAGTTTTGCTGATATATTTGCATGGCAGTATAGTCATCTCAAGGGATTTGATTCAAGTTTAGCTCAACACACCATTGAGTTAGAGGCTGAAACTAAACTAGTAAGACAAATACAAAGGCCCATTAATCTTAAGCTTGAGCCTTTGATGAAATATAAGCTTCACAAACTCATAGAATCAGCTATTATATTTCTAATCAAGCACTCAACTTGGGTGGTGAACCTTGTTTTGATACGGAAGAAGAATGGTGATATTAATTTGTGTGTTGGATTTCTATGATTTGAACATGGATTCACTTAAAGGTCACTATCCATTTCCATCAATGGAGTAAATTTTATAGCTTGTTTTAGGTTCATAGAGGTTTTATTTATTGAATGGATATAGTGGCTACAATCAGATTTTGGTCAAGGAAGAAGACCAATTTAAAACAACCTTCACAACTAAGAGGGGGACATTTAGATACAGAAAGATGCCATTAAATTTGCCTAATACTAGAGCAAAATTTCAGAGAGCTATGGATATGGCATTCCAAGGCCTTCTTAACAGATTTGTATTTGTTTATTTGGATGATATAATAGTGTTTTCAAAGAATGCAAAAGATCACATGGTTCAGCTCAAGTAAGTGTTTGAAAGGTGTAGGCAATTTGGGATATCTCTAAATCCCAAAAAGTGTTTTTTTTTAGTTCATGAAGGTAAGCTTCTTGGACATGTTGTTTCAAAGTATGATTTAAGTATAGATTCTAAAAGGATTTACTCCATTCTTGCACTTTATTTACTTAAGCACAAAAAGGCTATATAAAGTTTCTTTGAAAAACTCAATTTTAGAAGGAGATATATTTCAGATTTTGCCATTTTAGCTAAGCCACTTACAACCATGTTAAATAAGGATTAGAGCTTCAGCTAGTGCAAAGAAGGAATAAATAGTTTTGAAGATATTAAAAAGGTCATAGCTAGTGCTCCTACACTTGTAAATCTAGATTTCATAAAAGATTTCATTTTTTATACTTATGCTAACATGGACACCATTTTAGGAATTCTTATGCAACAAAATCATGGGGCTTTAGAGAAAAAAATAGCCTTCTTCAACCAAGACTTGAAAGAGTATAAAATAAGCTATTGTTTTTTTGAAAATCATGTCCTTTTAGTTATAAGATATCTAAAGAAGTTTAGACACTTGTTGTATAATAATACGATACATCTTATGTTTTCCCATCCAAGCATCAAAGAGTTTCTCTTGAACAAGGATATAAATGAGAAGAGAGCTAGTTGAATAACCAAGGTAATGGAGTATGATGTGGAAATTAAGGTCACAAAGCTGATTAGAGGCAAAGGACTTTGTGAGTACCTAGCTCAAGACTTACAAGAGGATAATGAGGTTGTTTTGGTGTCAAATGATGAAGAGGTTGCAACTGGTCATCCCTCACCTTCTATCTAGTTTCATGACTTGGTAAGCTATCCCTAAGATGGTATTTATCCCTCTCATCTAAGTGCTTCTAAAAGAAGATATTTTAAGTTGCATTCAATTCCTTTGTTGCTTATTGATGGTGTTTTGTTTAAGAAAGATATTAATGGCATGCTGTTAAGATATATTGAGCCAAGCTAAAATAATAGATTGATTGAATAATTATATGATGGACATGGTGGATGACACTTTTTTATAAGAACTAAAATACTTAAGATCATGAGAGGTGGGTACTATTGGACTTCTATATTTGGTGATTGCAATGCATTGGTTAGGAAGTGTAAATAGTGTGCTATGTTTGTAGGAAAAGTGAAACTTGTAGCCTTGCTTTTTCAACCCATTGTGGTAGATCAAACCTTTATCCATGGGGATTATAATTTATTGGTCTCATAAATCCTCTTTCAAGTTCATGACATAAGTGGATTCTAATTTCTATAGATTACATCACACATTGGACAGAAGTAGTGGTATTGAAAGAAGTAAATGAAACTAATGTTCTTGATTTCTATGAAGGTTTGTTTACTAGGTTTGGAGTTATTTAAACTAGTATTTTTTATAATGTAATGGATTTTGTGGGATCTAGGATATGCCAATAGGCTATCAAACATGGAATTTACCTTAGCACTTCATCAAACTATTATCCACAAGGCAATGGCCTTGCTGAATCTATGAACAAGAACCTATTGAGGATCATAAGAAGGACTATTGAAAAAAATAAGAGATCATGTCATCTCAAGTTGAATTTAACTCTTTAGGTTGATAGTATCACCTACAAAAGATCAATAGCTAATTCTCTATATAAGTTTGTATATGGTAAGGAAGCAAGGTTACCTATTTCTCTTGAATTTTCCACTTTGAAACTAATGCATTAGCTTGAGTTATTGGAGAACAATCTTATGAAAATTAAGTACACTGAGATTATGGAGCTAGAAGAGATAAGAAATCAGTCCATGCTAGCCATGGAGATTCATCAAGCATAAGTGAAGAGAGCTTTGGACAAAGGAGATTCTTCATGAAGTTTCAAAGAAGGAGATTTGGTCCACAAATGGGATGAGGATAATGCTAAACCAGAAAGACACACAAAGTTTAATTATCTTTGGAGTGGCTCATACACAATCTCTAGCTACAAATCCCATAATGCCTTCCAAATTGCAAAGATGGATTGTCAGGATCTTCTAATCCCAGTCAATGGGATACATCTGAAACATTGTTGTTGAAGAGCAAAGCTCCTTGTACATAGTTTATTTTGATTTCCTCCAAGTGTTGTTCACACATAGTAATTTCATTCTATTTTATCCCAAATAAATGCTTGTTTTCACATTTGCTTGGTTTAGTTATTTTCATGTGTTTCCCTTATTATTTTAAAGGATGAAGGTTACTTCTTGTCTGGTCAAATGAGATTTTTAGTCATAGACTAGGCTTACCATTATTTTGTGAGTTCAATATCATGTTTATCGTCTAAGTTCACAAGCATAATAGGCATGGCTCCTAGTTTAGTCACCAATATGTTGAAAATTTTGACCTTGTAGGTCAAATTGTCACCTCTATCATTCAAAACTTTGCATAAACATGCCTTTTTGAAGTAGTGGAAAAATTGGTCTTTTCAATTTTTTTGAAGGGCTCCTTCGTTTCAAAAAAGGGCTCATTTTTCAATAGTTTTCCTAAACATTTTTTATCTCGTTAGGTAGGACAAGTTGATAGTGTCAATTTATTCGAAGGGCTTGTCATTGTGTCCAAAGGGTTCATTAAGAAAGGTAGAGGGGATATTTTTAAAAAGCTTAAGACAAAATTCCTTTTGATTTTTTATCTAAAGGAAATACAAAAAGAAGGGACCTTTACAATATTTTGAAGGGTTACTAGCCCTTCAAAAAAGGACCATTTCATGTTTTTGAGGGACATTTCCAAAAAGACTAAAGGAAAATTCCATAATAGAGAGGAGCCGACAGACACATTCAAAGACTCCAAAGGGTAATTTCACTTTAGAGAGTTCATTTTCAAAATCTGAGACAATTCCCTTAGAATTTTTGTCTAAAGGAAAAGTGTATAAAGTAGAGCTTTTGACATTTTCCTTGAGAGAGAAAAAATTGAAAGAAAGAGACCAAGTCAAAAATCTCTAAGGAATTTTCAAGGGCAAGTGTACCATTTCATCTTTCTTAAGGGTAATTTCAAATAACTTGATGGGATACTTTAGGAAGGGTTCTAAAGATAAAATTCCTTCAAAATTTTTGTCCAAAGGACATGAACAAAGACAAAGGGCCAGTTCATAAGTTTAAACTATCCATAACATTTTCCTGAAGAATAGTTCACAAAAATCTGTAGGGTTCATTAATTTTTTGTAGGGTCTTTTACGAGTTTCCCGAAGGGTATGTCACCCTCGGTAAATTTCTATTGAACAAACCTGAAGGGCTTGTCATTTTTTCTGAAGCATCGATTACAAAATACTAAAGGGTATATAGCCTTTGGGAAATTATAAAACAAAAAAAATATGAATAGTTATTAGTCGTTCGAAAAAGGACATTTACAAAAGGCCAAAGGGAAATTTGGGAAGGTCAAAGGAAAATTCTAAGAGATAATTCCTACAAACAATTTGTCTATGGGAAAATGATAAAGGAAAAGCTGAAGACATAATTCCTTTAAACTTTTTATCTAAAGGAATAAACAAAGAGATGGGTCCAAAGTAATTCAAATAACAAAAAGTTAGAAGGAATTCCTTTAGACAAATTATTTGATAGATTTCTTTCAGAAGGTTTACCAAGGGAAAATCTGTGAGTAAAAATCCTAAAGGGAAAAGAACAGAACCAAGATCTGAAAGACAAGTCAAAGGAAAATGTCTACAGGAAAATTCACAAAGAAGAATATCTGAGATAAATATTAAATCAAGGAAAGAACAGAGAGAAATAAGTCAGATATACAAATGACCCAAAGCAATATATGCATAAAAGTGAAGAACCAAAAACAAAATGTAAGAGATTCCAATAGCCAATGGACATATTAGTGTGTTCTATAACATGCAAAGTAGCCCAAAAAAGGATTAGACATGTCCAAAGTAAACAATTTCAAACATGACACCCTCAGTTCTAAAATAGAGACTCATTTGCATGAAGGACTCAAGGAGTTTAGCATTGGAGAGCTCAACACAAAATTTTATGCATTCACTCTTATTTGTCTTGTTCATCCGAGCTTATAAAACTTTTTTAGTAGGTCAAGTGGAGATCATTGGAGGTTGACTAGTCTTGATCTCTAGTTGACTAATTGACAAGTGTCATATCTACTTATGATTTCCATACAGTAGAGGACATTCTCATGTTTCAACCCATCTTTAAGTCAATTCAAGATTGATTTTAGACATCCAAATTGGTGTAGCATCATGCATGATAAAGGTTTTGAATAAAACATGAAATCATGATTATTGTCAAATACCGAAGGGTTTTTCATGCAAGATAAAAGATAGTAAGACAAAAGACTATAATATATTCTTAGAAGGCTTTTTTATTTTGGCATAACAAAAATTAGACTTGGTTAATGTAATATTTGACCTCCTTTTCTATTTTCAGCACCAACCTCCTGGCTGTTGTATGGTTTCTATATAAGCTAGCTTTTCAAACATGAATTGTATCCCTATTTTGGAGAGATAAAATTTTGCCAAAGACTGAGTTTGTAACCTTTTTTAGATTAATAGAAGGACTATTTTTATTTTTTAGATTGCTGGTATAGTGTATTCATATCAGTGAATTACATAAGTGATACAATTTCTCTTCCTTGCCAAGTCTTGATTCTTACTTAGTAATATAGTTGATCAGTTTATACAGGTCATTTGTTGTGTTTGATGTCTCTTTGATGAGTTTATAGTGGATATAAGTGGTTGGTTAGTGCCTTAAATCATCCCTATTCTTTCATTTCCCTCAAGCTTAGATCACCACATAAAACCATTTCATGAAATAGTTATGCATATTGGTCAATTAGAGTAGAAAGTTTAACCTATTTATTGTCTAAATCAGTGTTCAAAGGATCTCAAATTGAGTGGATCAATTAAAAAAGTTAGGTGTATCACCATCATTAGATAGGATTTTCCTTGAAGTTTCCTTTTCCCTTTTGCTAGGCAGTTTGTAGTGTAGAATAACGATCCTAATCGATACACCAAAGGGAGATAGACCTTAGAATCTAGATATTCAATCCAATAATTAGGTCACCCATAGGGATTATTTCAATGTTTTAATATACTATAAAGGCTTGAAACTACCTTCAGAGGAGTGCAAGTCTAATTGATAATAGTCATATTGTAGTAGGTCTTTTAATGCTAGAATGATTTGGGATCATAAGAAACCCTTAAGCTATAAAATATGGTAGTCTGAGAGCATTACAATTTCAAAATTATAGTCAATAAGAACTAAACTTGTGCTTTATTTCATTTTCCAAGTCAAGAACCTTTTGATATAGTAATAAATGATGATGTCTACATGGAAGTTTTGGTGACTCCCTAATGTTGGAGTATATTCCCTTTTAGACTGTATGATGTGAGAAATCTCTAATGCGTGAGAATTAAATCTATAAACCTTATTTGGTAGTTGGGATTGATTGCTAATCAACCACTTTTTATTTAACTAATGATGAATCAACAATGCAATGTTGTTGATGTGGGGAAAATATATTTATGTTATGGAGTCCTTCCATTATCAAATAGAGAATAATAAATAAAATATTCCACCACCTAATAAGTTACAAAATCCTTTATAATGTGTGTAGGATATATAAATCCACCAAATACCATGATGTCAGGGCATGTTTATGATATGGGATATTTTAAACCTCAATGTCTTGACTTCATATCAGTGGCATTGTAGTGTTTATTTGAGTCACACATTACATGTGGACCATTCTCATAATTAAATCAGCCTTATGTAATCCTTTTCAACTGTTGACAATAGAAAATGTATAATCAAATAACATACCACTTTGAAATTTATGCACCCATTTACAATGGGTGTAAATCATGTAAATTCAATAACTGTGCTAAATTTGGGTCCAATGTAGGATATTATTATCTTTACATAAAATGATGGAACTATTTTCATTTATCACAATAAATTGTCTTTCAATAATATTAGAGATAGTCTTGGTTGTATTGTGATCCTCAACACATATTTGATGGTTCTTGATGACTCTAATAGTTGTTACATGGGATGTTTTTGACAATCCAAATGTAATTACCAACTTTTCACTATGGTGGTAGAGGAAAAATATTTCATGGCCAAAAAATGTTAGTAATGCACACATAATGATCAATTGTGGGTGTAATTCAATTATAGTCACTCATGTCATTGAAGAATCTACAATTCTCATCAAATAAGCATGCATAGTTTCATGCTAACAAAACAAAAGTAAAGATTATGGTAAAAGGATTTGTTCTATTTACTTAATTAGTGGTAAGATTTTGAAAGTGTCTTTACAAAGTGAATTTTATGCATATCGTATAATCATAACATTCTATGAGACCAAATTTATTTTAAACATCTCAAATAATTCTCATGCCTTGTGTATGCTTCCACTTTTATCGTACATGCTTATCAAGGCTA
Source organism: Torreya grandis (assembly GCA_037957365.1). NCBI lineage: Eukaryota > Viridiplantae > Streptophyta > Pinopsida > Cupressales > Taxaceae > Torreya > Torreya grandis. The sequence goes on from JARHVA010005164.1 coordinate 578,060, forward strand.
TTAAAACTCAACATCTAAAATTACACTTTTAATTATGCTTTGATGGATGCCTATGCTATGTTCTAAATATCCCATTTTAACATAGGTAGGTAGGATGCTGGAAAAGGTTATGGAGATTAGATTTACACTTTCCAATTCCATTTTCCTACAAATTTCCAAGTCCTTTTCAAAAAATGCATTTTTATATATCTTGAAATCATTGAAGTCCATGGTACCACATCTCTTTGAGGTATTTTTTTAAATAGTTCACATGCCTTGCCTAAGATTCCACATTTTTCATACATGTCTACCAAGGCACTTTAAACTACAATATGTGAAAATAAATTTATTTTGATTACTCTTTGATGGATATCCATTCAATGTTCAAAATCTCTAATTTTTTGCAAAAGCTGGGAGGATGTTGTCAAATGATATGTAGTTTAGATTTATACATACTAATGAAATTTTCTTAAATGCTTCTGAGACATTTTTAAGGAACCTATTTTGTGCATATCTTATAATGATGGCATTCTAAGAGATGAGATTTGGATCACACATGTTGTTAAAAATCCTTAAATCCTCATCAAGGAAACCATTTTTTGCATACCTTAAAACAATTTCATTCCATGAAACCAAATGATTTTTGGAATTATATCAAATAGTTCACATCACTTGTATATGCTTTCACATTTTACATACATATCTACCTGAAAATTTACAACCACAACGTCCAACACAAATCCCCTTTCAAATATTATTTGATTAGTTTCCATACCATGTTCCAATGCTCTTACTTTAATGCAAGATGGGAGTATGTTGGCAAATTTGAACTTTTTTGGTTGTACACATGTTCGTTACATTTAGATAAATAGTGTCAATGTTTCATTTGGATACCCATGTATTTTTTAATTTATAATAATGGTATTCTATGAGAAGTCATATAGTTACTTCATATCATTCAAAAATTTATAAGCATCAACAAAACTTCAATTTTTTTGAATAGGTGCTAAGAAATACCACTAAAAATCTTCAAATTATCTATAGTAAACAATGGGAAAATTCTAACCAAACACTATGGGGAAGGGTTAGTGATATTTGATAGCATTATAATTTTTTTCTTTTATATTTATCAAAGAATCTCATTTTCGTTATTCTTTGATTGATGTCCACACCTCATTAGAAATATTTTATTTCTGCACAAGTTTATAGTAAAAATGAAAATGGTGAAGGATAGAGTAGGGATGTGATGTATAAGATAAAAACTATTATAAATGATATGAAATCAAGCTAATTACTCATACACATGTTTCCATACATGTATTGGGAAATTCCTCATGGAATAGTGAAGATGAATTGTAGTAGAGAAGCTACAACTTCTCTTGTTGACATCATTTATGATGCACAAATATAATTAATGACTCTAATTAACATCTTAAAAAATGAGGGGAAATATTCCCTATTTCCCCTTAAATTAAAATCTAAATAAGTGGAATTAGTCAAATCCATAAGGATTAGAGGAAGTAATTAAACAACCTAAGTTATAAAATAAAGTGATTAATATTAAAATCTAAACAAGGGAAGAGATGTCATGAAGGCAATTTCATGTATGTTATCAATCAAATAGAAATAAACTCCAAAATTAGTGAATTCAAAGCCCAAGAGTTAAAGAAGGTTGATTAGAGTGTGAGAATATGGGTGATATAGAAGCATGATTTTCTTGTAGTCCTGAAATGGTCAGAGTATAGTGGGAGTATGCATGGAAAAAAATTATTTTAAAAGTGAAAGAAATATAGGAGAGTGAAACATGGAAGTTTTTGTGACTAAATAAATGGTTTAGTAAATATTGTTGAGGTATGGAAAGACAGGGATAAATTTACATTTAAGAAAAATAATAAAAAATACCATTCTTGCATGATACTAACCAAATCCTCTTTCCTTTATTTTAGGAAATATTTAAATATATATATCAAAAAGCATGAGTCCATGTAAGAACAAGTGGAAGATACAAGATTTGTTTTAGAATTAAAATAAACCTCATAATAAGAACTAATCCCAATTAATGAATTATATTATGAAGTGACACTTAACTATAGATGAAGGTGACAAATTATAGGGACCATAAATTTAGGGTCCCAATATATTTCATATTATTATAACTATTAGCATAAAATTTTAGATTTAGATAGTTTAGCATTTTTATATTTAAATAAGTTAATTGGGTGGAAATTATGCATTATTCAAAGTCGTATGATAATTTTTACATTGATATATCATTATTTGGTAGTTTTATAGGTGTAAACCATAGTTGGAACAAAAATTTCCAATATTTTTTATAAAATTTAGCGATAATAAAATATAAACAAACATTTTTATATATTGTCTTAAAAAATTGTACACTTAAACATGTCATCATGTTAACATGGGTCATTAATAAAAAATTAAGGGCCATATCGGAAGATGCATAGGTGGTTAATATACAATTATGGGCCATGTTCAAATATGTGTGAATCATTAATATGCAACGATGGGATATGTTGATATATTCTTGATTAAATTTCTTTCTATTAATGTACCATGTTAGTGTTTCAATGTGCACCATAAACCACCCATTCAGTGTGGATTTTTTAGTCACTCTCCTAAAAAATTCATTGAACCCTACCACCTCTCTAGTAGAATGTAGTGTCTCATGGAGCTTATAACATCAGAATATTGGAAGGATGAAATGCTACCCATGGGTATTTGCCTATAAATGAACCCACAAGTGTGTTTTTCTTCACATTCTTGTTATTTTTATTATGTTTGTTGTGTTCATTGTGTTTTTTAGATCCATCATATATGAGTTAACTTTTATCTATATGTTCATGGTGAGCCTCATGGTTTTCATTCATGTACGAGTATAGGGTATTGGTTTTGTATCAAACTATATCATATTTAAAATTAAATGGCCATGTTGAAACATTATTGTATCATTAATATGCAATGAAGCTCCATGGTGGAAGACGCTTTTGTTTTTAATATGAAATAACCATTTTTGAAGACACATGATAGCCTTTTTTCATTATTTTGGTGTGTTAATGCCTCCATGTGCACCATATTCAACCTATTCAAAGTGATTTTTTCAATTCACTCTTCAATCTCCCATAAATGTAATGAAACCCAACATATTATTATTTTTATTATAATTTTTTTTCATGAATTTACATCTTAGTAAATTTTACTACTATGATCATGGTGACACTCAAGGTTTTTATTAACGTATCAGTAAATGTTATCAATTTTTTTACATTATTAAACAATGAAGGGACATGTTAAAAGATGTTTTGTAGGATTTATTTCAATTAATGTGGTGAGTTAATGTCACCAAAGATAAACTCTACAACATGTTTAGTGTGACTTATTCAAGTCACTCTCCCCTAAGTTTCATAGATGCCAATTGCCTCTTTTGCATAATGGAACATTTCAAAGATATTATAGTATCACCATGTTAAATGGTTAAAAAATTACCCACAATTGAACCCACATCACTAGCATGTTTTTAATCACATATTATTTAAGATTTGATGGTATTTTGTTGGAATCCTTAGATGTTTTCATTGAAATAATGAAAAATATCATTTTTTTATAAAAACAAATTATTTTCTAAATCTATGTTGTGTTATTTATATTTTTGACACATTTGAATTTCCTTGCATTAAAGTTTCATATTAATCATGTTATATGTGTCATGTTAAATTTCTTCTCACTCATAGTAAATGTGAGATGAATGGTGATGGATACTAAAGGCATTTTATGCAAAATTTATTATTTAAAAGAGATTTTAGATTTCATATGTTAGATAAATGAAACATTTCCTTCCTTTAGCAACCTATAAATTAAACATATTATAGTGAACACTTATTGGTATGTAGGTGGAAAAAATCATTTTTTTCCATCACATACTAGAAAATGTTATTATCTTTGTATCAAAATTAATATTATGATTCACATACCATCAAATTTTGAATCATATGTATAAAAAAAATCCTTTTGTGAATTCATGTTGTTGTATTATCGATATGGTGATGTGAATTAGTTTTTTTGTGTTATTCATTCTCATTTTCAACATTACAAATATTCCTTGTCACAGGGGTTGTTGATCTATCAGATAATATTTTTAATGTTTAAATGTGAATTATTAACACAAAGACATTAATTGAGAATAATATATCAATAAAAAAGAAACACGAATTCATAAATTGATTTGATTTGATATTAAAATAATAACATTTAATTCTATGTTAGTGAAGAACTTAGGTGTGCTTACCTAAAACATGAGTAATGAAGAAATGGAGTCAGATTAAATGAATTTAAATATGAGGCTCCACTTCTAAATTAATAAAATTTGAATCTAACACTACACTTTTAAATTAATAAAACTCGAATCTAACACTATAAAATTAAAACATTAGTTACTATAGACATTTTCATTTATAGACAAATTGTATACCATCAACTAATTTTGAAATTTGAAATTTGAAATTTTAATTTTGTGGGAATGGTAAGGCTTAAAATGTATGAAACTTTAATTTTTTAGGTACACACAATTGATGGAGGAGTTTATATTTTGATGTTTTTATTTATGGAACCAAATATTTAAAATTTGAATTTCATAGGATATAGTAAAATCTAAGTCCACCAGTCATAATATTATATATTATGGAATGTTTGATATTATATCTTATATAAATTATAAATATATATATAAAATTGACAATTTATCACTCATTTAAATAAATAAATAGGTTTATTGTTAAATATTTTCACCTAAAACTAATACACAAGGACTTAATGTTTTCAAAATTATATTTAATTTTCCATATGATATACATTATTTCATATTTATGGTAATTATTTATTTATAATATACATGTAATATTTTAAATATAATTCCATTATTTTTATATTATTTATTCAAAAAATTATAATACACTTAATAAAATATATAGGTTAATTTTATCGAAAGTACATAAACACTTAAAGAATCCCTTAACAATAAGGGTCACACATATTGGACCCTATCCAATAATTTATCCATTTTCTATAATGTGTGAAAATTGGATGTCATGTTGTGGTTAAAAAATAGTATAGATAATGAATATTATTATGGATATAATTGATCTAACAAAAAATATGGCTAAGCAACCATAAAAAGGGGGTTTGTCATGGTCTACACATATGAAAAAGCATATGTAATGATATTGTGAAATAATATTTGAAATTTTTTATCAGGTTGTATTAACATAATGAGACCTCAACCACTCACTCATATATGGCAAGGCCATATGATATCTCAACCCATCATGTTTTTCAAATTCTATGACTGCAAAGATATTCCTTATATGACTAGTTTGAAAGCATTATATAAGAGTGAGGGTTTAATTAGATAACCACAAGCCAAGATTTGGAGGAGTTGTCTTGTGTCAGTGTATGACCCTTAGGTCTTAGGATCATAAATTATATTATGATGAATCAATACTATTTCAAAAAATGGTGAACATGTTTATTGAGTGATGGGATCATTCACTTTATACAATCGTGACTAATGTTAATAAAAGGATAAAAAAAAATTGTTTTGGAATAGATGGATATAGGGCACAACACGTTGGTATCAATTCAGGGTCAAACCTTGATGATCTCTTTAAAAATGTTTGATATAAATGTTACACATGAAAAATGAAAAATTGAACATTAAGACTATTGCTTATGGGTTGACCACCTTATGATAGTATTATTAAAAATTTCACATTAAGAAAACCTAATAATTTTTAAGTTTATATGTCTTATTTAAAAAATGATATATAAATAATGATCCATGCATATGAACAAATAGACCATTGGATGGCTATATGGTATGTTTTACACTTTATGACACGTGAATCTAATTATAATTGCAATCATAAAAATAAAAATGTAATTAGATTGAACATATTTGATTGAATTAAATCTCAAATTATTATATATTATATCTGAGAATTTTAATTTTGATTGTTGATAATTTTGTATGAGGTATAAATAAAATTTTAATTATTTAATATACATTTTTTATTCATATAAATTTTAAAAATTAATTTTAAAATAAAATATATTTAAGTTAATTTATTTTATTTATTTATTATATTTTAGAATGGAATGCTTGAAAGATATTTGAATACTGATTTTTTAAGTTTACAATGTGGTGGAAACATCTAAAATTTAAATCTTCAGCCTGCTCCAATAGTTGTCTACTATATTTTTTCAATTTGAAATCATCTTGAGTATGTTTTGACTGGGATGATGGATTTGAAAGAAGGGAATAGGATATTATTGTGTTTGTTGATAAAACCATAGCATAAGTTAAATCGTCTTTGGCTCAATGTCAACAATTATGGAAGGATTTTGACTCTGTCTTCTTCTGACTTTGGGTCTGGGTTGCTCAGAGGGGTCCTTAACCCTATTTTGTCAAACATGCTAATCATTGTAACTATTAGACCTACCAGGTTTTTGGGAAAGGACAAATGAGTTATCTTCTCTTATCCATCTATTCCTACTCCACTGCCAACCTCAAATCTATCTTCTGATAAAACCACTAGACCTATTTTCTCCTACCAAGTTGCTTTTCCATGTGAGTAGTAGGTCAAAAATTTTGTTAATAATTTCAACGCTAAGATTTGTGGTATTTCCTCCACTCTTTGCCTGTCTAATGACTCACTTAATAGTTAACATGTTATTTCCTTTGCTTTAGATCTTGATCAAAATGGGTCTATAGTCATTGCATCAATGTGGGGATTTTTTTCCATTCACAGAAGGACTTATATAAGGTGAGGTTATCCTCTCATCCTTATGGTGTTCTTCCCTTTATGGTGTGGTTAAAATTTGTAGTTATGTGTCTTCCATCACCTATTCCAAGTTCTGACACCCATTCTTTCTTGTTGGGTGAAATTTTAGTTTATTTTTTTAGAAATTTTTAGAGGAGTATTTTTCAAATTAGTCCATTAAAGATTTTGAGTTTGACATTAGTTATGTTGGCTCTTATTTAAAAAATATGTGGGCTCCCCAATTAGGTACTATGAACTTCTCTATTGGGTTGTTCTAATATGGGAGTCTTTGGAAGCTACTAATTTCTCTTTGTTCAGTCATGGTTTATTTGAAGTTGAGTTTTATTATGCTACTGACCATGATTCTATATGGATTTTAGGCACATAGTTATTTGGAAAATATTAGATCTTTCTCTATGACTAGTTTTGCTTATTTGATCTAGAAAATGAATCACTTTGTTCTACTCTTCTATGGATCAGACTATATAATATTCTAGCTATCTTTAGGAATGATGAGCAGTTTATAATGTTTGTTAAATAGGTGGGTGACTTTGAAGGCTAGATGAAATTTATATAGGTAAAATGATTGTGAAAGTTTATGCAATGGTGGATCTGTCCAAGTATCTTTGTCACTTAGTTGATATTTTTTACCTTCATGGTTCATAAGTTAAATTTATCAACTTTAAAGGGATTCTTTTTAGATGTTTTTCATTGTAAACTTATCAGATATCTTGTTGGTAGGTACTCCTCTAAGAAACTTTATTCAAGGTCGGTGTGGTGGACAAAAGAAAGAGCATCGAATACAGATTTTCTCTAGTGTAACCATAACATATTTTATAATCTTATTTCTTTGAATCCCCCTTTGTCTTAGGGTGCTTCCATTTAAAATGGGGATCCTCTTATAGTGGATACTAAGCCTATTGGAGTTTCAAACCCTTCCCCTTTAATGATGACCAAATTTACTCCCACCCTTTCAATAATTACAAAGTTCAAAACTCTGACGGACTAAATAGTGAAGAAGAAAAGTAGAAGAATGTAGGAAAAAAGACTTAGATTGGATCCAATGGAACTAGTAAAAAATGTTTCTAAATAGACAATGGAAGGTATTCTCTCCCGTCGAGGAAGAATAATCTTCACCATTGGTTAATCCTCAACATCTTCTCTCTTTATTTGATTATTTATAACTTTTAACACATTTGCCTTCAGTGGTGTTGTGATTATCTTTGGTTTAGATCTTTCTTTTTGATGATTTATTTGCCAGTCCTCTATGTGATCTATAGTAGTATATTGGTTAGTTTATTAATTGTTGACAATATTTTGGCTGTTGGTAATTATTGTTGTCCTCTTTGGTTGTTGAGGCCTTATTGTTTCTATTATTCCTTTAGTGTTTTATATTATTATAAATGGGTTACGTGTTATTTTGCATGTCGTATTAGGTTGAAGGACCCCATCAAACCCTTTATATTCATCCTTATGAAATAAAAATATTTAGTGTAGATTTTTTTAATAATTTAATTTTTCATAATAATTTTCTTATATTTTAATATTAAAGTTATACCTACGTTGTGTTAGTGCCCAAAATTGCACTAGAGTAATTGGGCCCTTGTCTGTATCAACATTTATGTCCTTATATAGATTTTTATCTCCATGTATTCCTTTGGAAGGTCATGTTCATGTAAATAATTTTTAAATTTTTTTTGTCTTGTCTAAGCTTGGTGAAGGTATTATTTTGCTTAGACTTTTTTATCTTTTTGCATGAACACAATATGCAATGGAAATAGGTCTTTAGATTTTTTATCTTAGACAAAAGGTTCAAAGACTTATTTTGGTTAGATGTTTTATTAACTACAGAATTTATAAAGGAATTCAATGTCTTATTGATTTTAGGCTAAGTATTTTATAAAAGTTCTGAAGAGCTATTTCATTGGTTTCAAGTCATTTGTTTCATATTTTTTCTCCACAGTGAAAAGTTTGAAGGTCACTTGCGCTTTAGGGATTTTGCCTACACAAAAACCCTAAAGGAATTGTAAGATCATTTATTTATGCTAAAGGTACTTTCTAAAAATCATGAAGGGTCATTTTTCCTTTGAAAAAGGTTCAAAAGATCATTTCCTTTGGGCATTTTGTCTTTGAAAAATTCTTGAAGGGAAATTTTGAAGGGCGAAGGACACTTGAAAAAAACCCAAAAGACACTTTTAAAGGGCCATTTTGCCTTTGTAAAATCTCCAAAGGAATATTTCCTTTGGGTATTTTACCCTTGTAAAAAGCCTGAAGGGTGTCTACAAAATATCTGAAGGATAATTATGGATTCAGAGGACACTTAGAAAAATCCTAAAGGGCACTTTGAAGAAGGTGGAGGACACTTTCAATATTTATGAAAGGGAACTTTCAAGAAGGTGGATGACACTTTCAATAGTTTTGAAAAACACTTTCAAGAGTTCAAAAAACCATTCCAAAATTTTGAGGGACATTTTTGTAGGGCATGTGCGCTTGGAATTTTTTTTTGAAGAGTATATGAAATTAATTGAAATATTATTTCAACAAAATTTCTATGGGATAGAGATCTATTTCCTTCAGATGTTTTTTCTGAGCAAAGAGTTTGAAGGAATTACATTTCTTCAGGAGAAGTACCAGGGTCAATTTTTATGGGGAAATTGTTTAAGATAAATTATCCAAAATAATTATCTCAACAAAGGCAAAAGAGATAAGTGCCAATTACTTTTAGTAAAAGTACAGAGGTTCAATTCCTTTGGGAGAATTGTTTGGACACATTTCTTGTGAGACAATAGTGTTGAAGCAAATAAGGAGGCCAAAGATAAAGACTCAGATTAAATTACCATGGAATAAAGTCCTTAAAATAATAATTCCAAATTGTAGGTGATGGTCTCATGGACATTTTTGAGTGGTAAAAAAACATCAACTATAAGCCACAAAAGGTAGTGGTTGGGATTTAAATGTTCAAAACGGTCGAGCGAGCATCATTTCTAGACCCTGTGAAGTATCCATTTGTTTTTAAATAGGTCAAATTTAATGGCATGTATTTGTTCAAATTGGGATGATCCGATGGTTCATGATCAAGGATAAATAGTCAAAGGGAATAAAAAATCCTGTGGAGATGCCAAATGTCATAATAACCTCAAGGTCAAGGAAAAGGCAACATCCAATCACACTCCACCCCTCAGATCATGATCTGATGGAACACCTTTTCTTGCCTGACTCGATCTAATGACACATAACCAATGTTGAAAAGTTAGAGATTCCATAGGCAAATGTAAAAAATATAGGTGGCATAGTTAAAAACCACAAGGATATAGCTCAAGCATCTCATTACAAGATCTATAGCTCATGTGTGCTTAGGAGATGAAGATCCAATGATGAAAGCTAGGACATACTTTTTAAAGGGATATGATTACATGAGGAGGTAACAAGTGTCTAGACTACAGCCATTAGTCACTATTAGAGCTATGTAGATGCCCAGTTAGATCCAAAGTGGAATGCTAAGTGTCAATATATGGAAATCTTTATTTTCAAAGATAAAATTGATGGTTATTTCATATACGTGGAAATGGTTTACGGAGCAAAAGAATGTCTAACTACCAATTCAAAAGCGAATATTTCTAATCATTATCATGGATCATTTTAGTTACATGTCATAATTAGAGCCATTTCTAAGCCATCATGACAAGTAATGGGCTTTCTCTTTAGTGTGTACAAAGAAGATATTCATGTCCAAAAAGATCCATGATTTGAAATTGAGTAACGAAAAAGCATTTTCAAATAAGTTACATATGAGGATAAAATGTTTTTGGAATTCAAAAAATCTTCTCCCTCCAAATATACAAATGAGTGATCAAGGGATCTTCAGGTGGTTCTACATCAAGACAAAATCTATTTGGATCCTTGAGCAAATATCCTCCTTCTAGGCTCATGTGAAAGGCATTTTCCAGCCAAAATATCATTTGATGTGCTCTAGGTGGTTGCAAGTCCTCATCATTATTTGTGAAGGTAGTTTTAATAGATATTTGTCTTGAAAATTGATGAATATCTCAAGCATAATAAAAGGCATTTTTTGGCTAGGAGCATCTCAATGGGACTGAAAATGTTTATTATGCAATTTTCTAAAATTACAACCCATGGTCTCATATTTGGGAAGGATTAAAATAGTATAAATAGATGGTTTGTCTTCTATTTTAGAGGTTGGTTGACCATTATGTTGGTCATAGTGTTGGTCTGTATTATCCTTAGTATATGCTCTTCACATTTTAGGGTAACAAATGTGTGTGTTTTATCTCTCTTGATAATGTGTTTATATTTGTACAACCATTAGCAAACTCTAAGAGAATGTTTAAATGACTCCCCTACCCAACATTGTTTATATCCACCATGTGTATTTTCATGGTAGCATTTTGAAACATTGATGTATGTATGATTTTTCTTTCAAGTTAATGATTATGCATGTGGTTCTCTACTATTTTATGTTGATGAAGTGCAATAATATGTCTTGAAAATGTTTTTGATGGGATATATTATTCTATGCTCATTATTGGTTGTCATCTTTTGTTTAGTTTTAGATTATAATTCCCTTTTTGCATTTTATTTGGACTATGTTTCTTAATAACTTGTTTGGGAACCCTAGGTTTATGGATTCAATAGGAAAAGGAAAATCCCTCCTTGTAGTTTCATTACTTTGTATTTGATTTTTTATACATATTTGTAATAGATGATGTCATGAATGTTGAAATAATCCCTATAGATTGAAGACATATCACACCACCCTCCCCTTTTTTATAACTATCAACTTGTCGTACCCTATCCTACTTTGCATATAACATGCCTTTTGCATATCTAAAAGTGTTATTTTATTTTAGCTAAATAAACATTATATATTTAGCATGTGTCTACATTTTATAATTTAAATCCCAACATTACAATCTCTTATTCATCCCCTATGGTGTTGAATATTCATTTTTTGGGTGAAGGTTGCAATCACATATTCATATATAAGTTTAGTAGCTTGTGTCTGGCCTAGAACATTTGCTCATTTTGTGTGACAACCCTTCCCCAGTAGAGTGAGTAATTTTTGTTCTATTGTAGTCAAATTTGTGTCTCTTTCCAATAATAACCCCCATGGAGGTTGAAATATATAATCTCTCCATGTGAGCGAGCTACCCCATAGGACCTCTCACCTTAGTTCAAGTAGATCTAGAAGTAATAGGGAGATAACCATACCATTTATAGGTGCCTCTAAGTCATTTTATCTATTTGGTTTATTCTTGATGCCAAACCCTCCCCTGGCTATAATGATATATCATCAGGTTTTTGAAATTTGTTTGCCATTTTTTAATTGTGCAAGGCCGAGTGAAAGAGGTGTATAACTGGGAACCAAAAATCTTATGGCGCTATTGTCAGGGACATAAATTAAAGTCTATGTCACTTGTGTTGTTGAGGATTCTTGTAGAGAGATATTATCATGTTCTAAATCTTTCTACCTATTGTACCATTTGGACTATCTTGGCCATCAACATCACAATACTCCACTTGAGGACGTGCCAAGATTTTAGGTTTGACAATTTGACTTCTACTATGTTTATTATAAATAGATATTAATATTACATGTTGGAAGGTGTTTTTTCCCTTTTGAACATAATTATGGAAGTTTTAGTATCTTTGCATATTATTTCATCATTAAACTCAACAACGTATGTTATTAGCATGTATCATAACTAGTTTATGAGCTGTTACATTCTAGAATTTTGGTTCTAGTGGTGACTCCAATTTTATCACCTAATTTAAAAAAATATTAGTGCCTATTTTTAATATCTCCATTTTATCTTTGAGTTTTCTTTCTTATTTGAAAATATGGAAGGATTGAGATCATCCTTCAAAGGTGACTCATCTAAAAGGCTTGTTTTGACTCTATGTTTGAACCAAAGAAGAGGGAGACAAGGTTAAAGGCCTATTGAAGGGAAACATTTAGCTACTAAACATTCTTTAGACTATCAATATTATGATAATATTAAGATTTTTATTGAACTCCCCATTGTTGAGGACTATCACAACTCTTCTACTAGTTTTAAAAGACATAGCCCTATTTATTTTTTATATCAATCTCAACCAACTAAATCTTCTCCCAAGTCTGATCCACCAAGTCCACCTCATTCACCCCCTTATATCCCTTTGCCATATATTATTGAACCAATCATGAGGCATAAGGACCAAGATGAAAATGCATGTCCTTAATTATGTGTTCCTAGATTAGAGCCTATCAATTTTGATGAGATGGAAAGCTATCTTAATAAGGTTCCAAATGAATTTAGTAAATGCCTCCCAAAATTCCAAGGGAATAATGCAGTGAGTTATGATCAACACCTGAGGGATTTTAAAAATATCATTGAATATTATGAGGTTGATTATGAGGATATGTGTAAAAAAATATTTGTGCACACTGTCAAGGAGGATGCTCAGGAATGGATTAATTCCCTTCATGTTGGATGCATTGATTCATGGGAAGAGATGTAAAATGTTTTTAGAATTCAGTATGGTGCTAAGATTGATCCAAGGTTTCTCTTGGATACAATTGAAAATATCAAGAAGAATCCTAATGAGTGTTTACAATACTTTAATACAAGGTTCAACAAGACTATGATGTGGTTTCCTGAGAACATCATGCCCAATGATACATCATATTGAATAAAGTATTATGATGCCTTTGATATGAAGGATGCATAGTTTTTGAGGGACAAGGATCTTACTAACCTATGGTTGGCATTTAATATGGCCATCTAAATTGAGAACAATATCAAGGCTATTAAAAATCCATTGAATAAGTAGGCTATTGTGAAGCTAGTCAATCCTATAAAAATATAGGCCACAAAGACAACCAAACTATAAAAAACTATAAAAAATTTAACTTGTGTTGTCAAACAAATGTCATATAAGTTGGCTACAGCTAAAAAGGGCATCCTTCAGGTGTTTACTAGTTATGAAAGGGATCCAAATAAAAATCAAGCATAGAGGGGGCCTATTTTCTAAAATAAACATAATGATAAAGAGAAGGGGCATGTACATGAAGATAGAATGGAATGAAATTAGAATAGAGGGGATGGAAAGGAAGTGCTTGATCCTTTAAATGCTAAGGTAAATTTTGTAAATTCTAATTATACATTGATTGGTGTGATAAATGCTTCTTCCCACACCCTCCATGTGATACTACTGAAGAAGTCAATGGAGACCCTGATGAACCTGAACATGCATCATTCGAACATGAGATTTTCATGTTTTATTGTCAGAAACCTAAATATGAGTTGATTTCCTCCATATAATTATTGAATGATGTTATGGTTGATGAGTTTTGGAGTATTGTCAAATTGGAGAGTGTCCCAAATTTTAACTTTGCTTTTGATGCTAATGTGACACAAGCATATGAATTACCCATCCATGATTTTGATCTTTTTCACTCTATGATGATCAAGAAATATCTAAAGGGAAATCCATTATTTTAGGATATGAAGCTATTAATTAATGCAGTAACTACCCAAAAAAATGAGTATAACTTGAGAGATAGGCAACTAGGTACTTCTCCTCAAGACACTACCCCTATAATATCAAAGGCAAGGAATGCAAGAAAGGAAGTAAAGAAAGATACAACAGTCCAAGAAAATTCCAAAATGCCACTTGTAACCCAATCTGATAATCCTAGAGGTGGTCTTTATAGGAGAAACAAAACACCTATATTATCTAGCATCCCTAGGGTGTGAATGAGATTAATCAAAACCCACCTTTGAAGGCTAATATTAGAGTTTCTAAACCACCCTAGCCTTCTCCACTTAATATTTTAAGTGATTATATCCCTGATAAAAGTGTAATTACCCTTCCACCAAACACACATCTTCCTCTATATAGTGTCTGTGACATTTCTCATGTGTTGAGTCAAATAAATATCACTATACCACTTGTTGAGTTATTGCGAATAATTGAGCATAGGAAGAGGCCTTTGAATATTTACAATTTGGTGAAAGGTTAGCTGAAAATGAAGTTGAGTTACCCTAAGCACCTTTTAAAAAAGATGAAGAATCAGAAGAGGTTGTTGAACTTGTTCTAGAGGTCTATTTGGGGACAACATTGGTAGAGATTCAACTGAATGTGAATCCATTTTATAGGAATCTACTAATCAATGGTCTAATTATTTAGAACTAAATGTTTGAATTTGGTACTTATTGCAATGTGATGCCCTTGGGTGTCCTCAATGAACTTGGAGTGAAGATCACATCAGCCTTTAGCAAGTGTTATGCCGTGGACTCATGAGAGGTTCTAGTTATTGGATATTTTAGGGCACTGGTGGTATAATTCATAGTTCATCCTGGAAAGTACTTGAACATGGACATGGTGGTTATATGGGGGATGTTGCGATCACATAAGTGGGCTACTAGCATGGGTGGAAGTGTGTAAATGGACATTTACTACACCACCATTTCTTTGGATGGTAATGTGGTTAGGATTTATAGAAAGCCAAAGGTGTTACATGTGATTAAAGATACAAAAGATTCTATAAATAAAGTGTTGTACATAGATGTTGACTTTGGCCACTTTGTTGGGAATGTTGATATTATCGAAGAACTTGTTGTTCTTAATGTAGAGCCTAATAAATAAAATTTAGTTTGGAAGATGTGATTTTATGAAGCTTGTTTCAATATTGTAAATGGAACTAGGGTTATTTTATATGCCCCTAATGGTAAATTTTATATGTTTTCTTTTCAACTCTCTTTTGAGTATATTAATAATATTGTTGAGTATGAGGCACTATTGCTTGGTCTAAAGATTTTTGGTGGATATGGAATCAAGTGTTTAGTTGTTATAGTGATTTTGAATTGGTGGTAACAAAATTATGTATTGCTTTTGCCACAAAAATTACAAGGTTGAAATAGTATCATAATATTGTTTGTGACTTGTTGGAGTTATTTGATGCATTCAATATTTGTTATTGTGAAAGGATTTTCAACCAAGAATTTGATAGATTTGTAGGTTTAGGTGCTCAATTTGACATTGTAGATATTATACCTCATTATTAGTATCAGGTGGAGGTGATTATTAGGCCTTCAATCCTAGATAATATTCATCATTGGTAGGTCTTTGATGATGATGAATAAATTAAAAGGATTCTGAACTATGAGGCTGAGTTCCATGATCAACTCATAGACTTAGAATATATGGTTCAGGTCAATGATGGGAAGGAGACCTTGTTTGGGAAAGACATCATTCAGTTGAAGATAAACACTATCCTAAGAGGATTGGTTAGTTTGGAGGTGTCTTTTAATAGAGATGATAGATTTAATTTGAGAGACTCATTCATTTCAAAAGATGTAATTGAGTGTAACTTGGGTTATCATGATAATCCAAGGAAGGTGTGGCTGAGAACTCACTTAAGTGTGGCTAATAAGAAATATTACATACAACTACTAAGGAAGTACTAAAATTATTTAGCATGGTCTTATTTTGAGCTGAAACCATATAGGGATGACTTGTTCCATCATGTCCTCCCATTTCTACCTGATAGTAAACATTTTAGATAGAAATAGAGACATATTAACCCCATCTTGGCCACCAAGGTGTGGGATGAATTGAATAATATGAGGGATGGTGGTATCATTAAGCCCATTTGGTATTCATCACGGGTTACAAATTTAGTCCTTGTGAGAAAGAATAATGGCAATATCTACTTATGTGTGGATTTTAAGAATCTAAACAAAGATTATTTAAAAGATAATTATCCCCTACCCAATATGGAGAACATATGGCAAATATTCACTAGTTTAGAAATGTTGTCCACATAAAATGGATTCTCAGGTTACAACCAGGTTATGGTCAAATAATTTGAGAGGTCCAAGACTGTGTTCACCATGACATGATACATGTATGTGTATATGAGGATTACTTTCAGATTGATGAATGTTGGAGTGATGTTCCAATGAGATATGGATGTTTACATTGTATGGATAATTAACCATTTTATTGTTATATATTAGGATGATATCATTATGTACTCCAAAACAAGACAAGAGAATTTGGAACATCTAAAAAAGGTGATAATTAGGTGCAGGGAGTTCAACATTTCACTTAATCCAAAGAAGTGGCATTTTGAAGCACAAAAGGCTAAGTTGCTCAGACATATAGTGTCTAAGGATGGTGCCATGATTTATCTCAAAAGGGTTGATCCATTGACAAAGTGCTTCTCCTGTAGTCCAAAAAAGGAATTCAATATTTCTTTTGATAAATTAACTTTGTAAGGAGGTTTGTGTCTAATTTTGTAGAGATTACTCTACCTATTACGTCTATGTTGAATAAGGACCAAATAATCAAATGGGAGGAGAAGGCCGTGCAAGCATTTAGTGATATCAAGGGAGCTTTGAAGTTTGAACATGTCTTGGCCAGTCTTGATTATACAAGGTCATTTTAGGTATTCTCTTTTACATCATACAATACTATTATTATTGTCTTGTTTCAAATAAATAAATATGGTCATGAGAAACCCATATCTTTATTTAGAAAATCTATACAAGGTCTTAAATTGAAATACACTATTAAGGAGAAACAAACCTTTGCTCTTTTAAAGGTTGTTAAAATATTTAAGCCTTATATTCTGAGTTTAGAGATTATTACTTATGTCCCACACACCATGATGGACATTTTAACTCAGACAGAGGTATCTAATAAGAGGTGTAGGTGGGTCAACAAGTTATAGGAGTATGACATGGACATCTAGACCACCAAATTAGTAAGAGGGATGGGTCTATCAAACCTTATGGTTGAGACCAATTTGCAGGATAGTAAGGTAAACAATGTAATTTTTAATGTTGATGATTCCTTGAGTCAATTTAACGTATCTCCATGGTATAAGGATATTATTTACTACTTTTAAAATCTAAATTGTCCCTTGACTTGGATAAAAATCAAAGGAGAAATCTCAAACTTCTCTTCCAAAAATACCTCTTGACTAAAAATGCACTTGTATAGAAGAATCCAAATGGAGCTTTCCTAAGATACATTGGATCAATTGGATCCTTGTTTGTATCAAAGTTTATGTCCTTAACTATATTTCTATCTCCATGTATTCCTTTATAAAGTCACGTTCTTACACATAATTTTCTAAATTCATTTTTCTTGCCTTTACTTGGTGAAGGTGTTCTTTCCCTTAGATGTTTTAGGCCTTTTGGATGAACATAATGTCTGACTGAAATAGGTCTTTGGATTTTTTGTTACAGATAAAAGTTTCAAAGACTTATTTTTGTCAAACATTTTGTCCACTACAAAATTTATAAAGGAACTAAATGTCTTATTGATTTTAGGCTAAGTATTTTACAAAAGTTATGAAGGGCTATTTCATTGGTTTTGGGTAATTTGTTTCAGACTTTTTATTTGTGGAAAATTTTATGAAGGGCACTTTCCCTTCAGGCATTTTGATTACATAAGAACCCCAAAGGAATTTTTAGGTCATTTGTTTTAGCTTAAGGTATTTTCTAGAAAACATGAAGGGTCATTTTTCCTTTGAAAAAAATTTGAAGGATTATTTCCTTTGGGCATTTTGCCTTTGAAAAATTCCTGAAGGGCACTTTTGAAGGGAGAAGTAGCCTTGTAAAAAACCTGAAAGACACTTTTAAAGGGTCATTTTTCCTTTACAAAATGTCCAAAGGATTATTTCCTTAGGGTATTTTTACCTATAAAAATTATCGAAAGGTGTCTAAAAAATGTTCAAAGGATAATTATGGATTTAGAAGACACACAAATCTCGAAGGGCACCTTCAAGAAGGTGGAAGAGACTTTGAATAGTTTTGAAAGGGTACTTTTAAGAAGGTGGAGGACACTTTCAATAGTTTTTAAAGGCACTTTAAAGAGTTCAAAGGACCATTCCAAAAGTTTGAAAGTCATTATTGTAGGGTAGGTGCCCTTAGTAAAACATTCCAAAGGGTATATTGAAGTGCTCAAAATATTCTTTTGACAAAATTGCTGTGGGGCAGAGGTCTATTTACTTTAAATATTTTGGTTGAGCAAAGAGTATGAAGTAAATGCATTTCTTTAGGAGAAGTGTCAGGGCCAATTTTTGTAGGAAAATTATTTTTGACAAATTATCCAAACCAATTGTCTTGATAAAGGTAAAAGAGCTAAGTGCCAAAATATTTTGATAAAAGTGCAAAGGTTTAATTCCTTTGGGAGAATTTCTTGGACACATTTCTTGTAGGATAATAGTGTTGAAGAAAATAGGGAGGCCAAAGATAAAGACTCAAAGAAAATTATTGTAGAACAAAGTCCTCAAAAGAATATGTCCAAATTGCAAGTGACAGTCTCATGGGAGTTTTTGACTGGCGTACAAATGTCAACTTTAAGCCATGTTAGGTAGTCATTGGGATTAAAATTTTTGGAGGAGTTGTGTGAGCATAATTTTTATACCCCATGAAGTAGCCATTTATTTTCAAATGGGGTAGATCTAATGGCATGCATTTGTTCAGAGTGGGATGATCTAATGATATGTGATCAAGACAAAATAATCAAAGGGACTCAGAAAGCCCATGGGGATACCAAATGGCATAATACCCTTGAGGAAAATGAAGAAGCCATATCCAATCATGCTCCACCCCTTGAATCATGATTTGATAGAGCACATTTTATTAGATATCTAGATCTGATAGTACATAACCAAGGTTGAAAAGTCAAACATCCCATGGGAAAATGCAAGAAAGATAGGTAGTGAAATTGCATGCCACAAGGTTATAGCTTGATCATCTCATTACAAAATCTATGGCTTGCATGTGCTTGAGAGATGAATATCCAATGGTGCAAGCTAAGATAAACTTTTCAAAGGGATATAAATGCATGAGGAGGTGAAAAGTGTCTAGAATAGAGATATTAATTGCTCTTAGAGCTATGCAGATGAAAAATTGGATCTAAATTGGAATGCCAAGTTTTAATATATGGTATGGTTTATTTTAAAAGCTAAAATTTATGGTTATTTCATAGAAGTGGTAATCGTTCAAGGAGTAAACAAATGTTTGACTGCCATTTCAAAAGCAAATATTTCCAATCATGATCAAGGATCATTTTAGTTTTATGTCATAATTGGATCCACTACCGAGCCATGATTTTATGTAATGGGATTTCCATTTAGCATGCACAAATAAAAGATTCATGTCCATAAATGTCTATGATTTAAAATTAAGTAACAAGAAAGCATTTTAAAATAAGTTTCAAATGAGGAAAAAATTTGTTTGGCTTTCAAATGATATTATCTTTCCAACTTTGCAAGTGATTAATCAAAGTATCTTCATGTAGTTCAACATCAAGATAAAATTTGTTTGGCTCTGTAAGCAAATATCCTCCTTCCAGGCTCATGTGAAAGGCACTTTTTAGCCAAAATATTAAATGATGTGCTCAAGGTGGTTTAAAGTCCTCCACATTATTTGTGATGTTAGTTGAAACAATGATTTGTCTTGAAAATTTATGAATATCTCATGCATAAAAAAAGGCATTTTCCATCTGGGAATATCTCGATAGGACTAAAAAATTTCATTATGTAATTTTTGAAAATTAAAGCCCATGGTCCCATATTTGGCAAGGATTGAAAAAATATAAATAAAAGGTTTATCTTCTATTTCATATGTTGGTTGACCATTATATTAGTCATAGTGTTGGTCTGAGTTTTCTTTATGATAGGATCTTTACATTTTAGGGTCACTACTATGTGTGTTTTGTCTCACTTGTTAAGGTGGTTGCAGTTCTACAACCATTATCACACTCTAAGAGCATGTCTATATGACTACACTACCCAACATGGATTAAATCCACCATGCTTGTCCCCATGGCATGATTTTGAAACATTGATATATGTATGATTTTTCATTCAAGTTAATGAAAATACATGTGTTTTTTTATATTTTTTATTGATGAAGTGTATTAATATGTCTCATAAATGTTTTTGATAAGATATCTTATTCCATGCTCATTATTGGTTGTCATCTTGAGTTTAGTTTTGGATTATAAATCCCTTTTTGCATTGTATTTTGAGTATGTTTCATATTAACTTGTTAGGGCACCCTAGATTTATGGATTTAATAAGAAAAGGAAAATCCCTCCTTGTAGTTTCATTAGCTTGCATTTTATTTTTTCTACATATTTGAAATAGATGATGTCATGCATGTTGAAACAATACCTATAGATTGAAGAGCATTATCACACCACCTTCCCCTTTTTTTATAACTATCAACTTATCCTACCTTATCCTACCCTGAATATAACATGTGCTTTACATATTTAAAAGTTTTGTTTACTTGTAGATGCATAAAAATTTCATATTTAGTATGTGTCTACATTTTTTGCTTTAAATACCAGCATTACAATCTCTTATTCATCCCCTATGTTGTTGAAGATTAATTTTTTGGATGAAGGTTCCAATTAAATATTCATATCTATCTTTAGTAGCTTGTGTCTAGCCTAGAACATTTGCTCATTCCTTGTCACAACCCTTCCCAGGTGGAGTGAACAAGTTTAGTTGTGTTCTATTCAAATCTATGTCTCTTTGTGCCAATAATCCCCATAGAGGTTTAATTATAGAATATTTCCATGTGAGTGAGATACCCCATAGGTCCTCTCATCTTAGTTCAAGGAAAGCTAGAAGTAGCAGGGAGTTGACCATGCCCTTTCTAGGTACCTCTCAATTTTATCCATTCATTCCATTCTTGATGCCAAACCTTCCCCCAGCTATAATAACATATCATCAGGGTTTTCATCTTGGTTTATTATTTTTTTAAGTGTGTAAGGCACATCAATAGAGGTGTATAAATGGGAACCAATAGGTTGTTTGTATAATCAATAATTGATTGAAGAAATAATGTCTTATTGAAAAATAAAAACTTTAGACAATCACAATCAATGATGCCAAAGGGATTGAAATGTGGAATTCTAGGAATTGTGTTGGTTATTCATGCAGGGGTCTTTGTTTGTTTCTGGGACAAAACTAAAACTATGGATTTATGCTGAGTTGTGTGGTTATGGTCTTGAGCGGTATTCTTTTCATATTTTGTTTTAATTTATTGTGTTTTAATTTTGATATAATTTTTTGCCTTTGTCAGGTAAGGCTTCAGGCATACGTGGCCTTGATTCACTCTTTTAAGAGCCACCAACCATCCCCTCAAAGAACATCACCTTATGGCCTTCACATATCTCTATGTGATTGGATCATTTTGTAGTCTTAAATGTTGTGTGTGGTCTTAAGTACTTTGATTTTTGGCCAGTGTGCTTGATGTTTATCATATATTATAGGATTGGTTACATCAATACATACATAACCTTTTCATGGATTCTATGTAATATTCAAAACATTTTAGGTTAGGCTTTTAAATTTCAATGTATAAGATTTTACAATAATGATGGATACTATTAATTTATTTTTATTTTTACTTTTTTTTATGAATTTTTTAGTGTGCACATGTGTAGGTTTTCAAACATGAAATTTTTAGTGCAATGGAAGCAACATGGGCTTTGTTTTCTATTTAATTTAGGTGTGCATAATGTAGTGATAACATCCTCCACTAGGGACAATAGCATGTAGAAGTCTATTTTGCATCCCCTGCTGTAGGATTCAAATCATGTCCATGCAATTTTTTTCTTATATTTCTATTTTCTCAAATCACAAAAAAAAATAAAAAATGAATGTCACTGGAAGACTTGATAAGTATATTCTAATTGACTGGTTTGATTGTTAAAAATAAATTAATCAGGTTTCATATGATTTGGGATTGTATATTTCATTTGTGGTGCAAATGATCGATTCACTTTGTTGGAAGATAAATGACATTTCAAGATTAACTTGTCAATTCACTTAATTAATTTATATTATTTGGGAATTTTTATTACATGTCATGCAATTGATACTGGTCAATTCACTTTGTTATAGGAATAATGACATTAGTTAATTCATTTTTTGTTGCAAGAATAATGATATTGGTTAATTTTTTTATGTTTCAAGGAAAATGATATTGGCCATTACATTTTAATGTAAAATGAATGTCTCTGGTTGATTTATTTCATTGTAAGATGAATGATCGTGATTAGCATTGTTGTGAGATAGATTGTCTTGGTAGATTTAATTTGTTGCGTGGTGAGTGGCTCTACCTAATTCACTTTGATACAAGATGAGTGACTCTTCTTGATTCACTTTGTTACAAGATGAGTGACCCTAATCGATTCACTTTTTTGTAAAATGATTTTACCATATGTTTGTCCATGAAAATTAATTAATTGTTAAGTCATACTTATTACTTATAGATTTGTATGTAAATGTGGAACCATAAGATAACAGTCATGTTTTTGTATATTTGTACTTTAATAATCACCATTTTGAATTGTAGGGTTTATTAAGTAGTGTTTATGATATTTTTGGTATAAGAATATTTCCAAATGTGAATTGAATATTATCTAATTCAATTTCACTATTAAACACTTGCATAGGTATTATTATTCACAAAATCCAACTTCTTAGTATTTAGTTCCTGCATCACATAGGTTAAAATGTTGAATCTTGTGTTTCACTCTGTTGTCTCCAATTATTATCTCAAAGACCTATTGATCAATTTCTTGCTCCTATTAGGTTTATGGAATCTTATATACATTGATCAAGAAGTACAATATTTTATGTTGTTAGTAGCACTTTTAACAATTATGCTAAAAGAAATGGGATTTATTAATGGTTAAACCCACTTTTTAATTAACAATAGATTAATTTTTTTGATAATTGATCCTCACCCACTAAAAAATTTAAAGTAATAAAATTAATATTAAGGTTATGAAACTAACAATCACATGAATGAATATAAATACCAATAGAAAAAAAAATTTGAATCTATTTGACGTCAAAGAGGTTGGTGCAATATGGAGAGTAGACTCAATTTTTATTACATTTTACTACATTAATATTAATATTTCTTAGTATTACATTTGTATTTTCTAATTTCCTCTATTTCTTTGGTAGCTATTATAAGAACTTCACAATACATAAATAAGGAGTGAAATTGAGTGAAAAAATATAAAATTGTAAAAAATATTGTATCAAACTTTTCAATGGAGATAAGAATGACCACTCTTTTCCACTTAGTTTAAAAATGAATCACAAAACACATACATATAAACTCGCCTAGTTGGCAATGAGTGATATCTAGATAACTAATGTGCTTAAAAGCTACAACTTTAGGTCATGTGTTGTTCATAACATAAGTATTAAAGAAACAAAACTATTTCATTGATGGATATCCACATTAAATAGAATAAAATAAAATTAGATTAAACTCTGATGTGATTCATTACCACTTATACTATATACAATCAGATCATCCAATAAATGAAGATGTAAATGTGATAAAAAAGATGTTATTATAGGTAACAACAATAATCTACCAGACCAAACTTGTTTCCCATACCATTTTCCCAGCTAAAGTATTCAAACTAGTGTCAAATTTATTTGTGAAAATTGAAAGTAAAATTTAACCAACAAAATAATTTTTTTACTCATATATCAAGGAAAAAACTCAGCATTTCTAAATTCAACTTAAAAAATGAGACATGGAAAATAAATAAACTTCCTCAATAAATGGATTTCATTGCACTCTCTTCCACACTAACATTTTTTTGGTTCATCAAGTCTATTGAAATAAAAGACGCAAACTAATATTTCTCTATAGAAAAGTAAAATAATAATAAAAAATTGAAAAAAATCAAGATTAATGCATATCATTTGCATCTCATGAAATATAAAATAACCCACATCAAAAAAGGTTTACCTAGCCAATAATATGATTTTTCCATGCTCTCTACATGACATAAAATTGGCTCTCAAAGATCATGACATTATATACAGACTTAAAGTTTTCATATAGGCATAATAGGTATTTAATGCCATCATTCAAATATAAGGAAATATTATTCATTCTCATGTATACATTAAAGTTTATATAAAAAAATTAATAAATTTTGATGGACTAATGTAAATATCATATTACATGCTAGTGTAAATGATATCTCTCGTAGAAACCACATCACTACCAACCACACCCTAAAATATTATAAAATAGTATTAATGAATGACATATGTCATATGTAGGAGAAGCATATCATATTCATCCTTCAAAATTAAATATATCATCAATAAAAAATAGAAAACAAAGTTTAATGTAGTACATATATATAATCAATAGTTATTTTTTAATTTTTATTAACAAAATAATCAATAAAATAAGATCCAAAATAATATCAAGGTCTTGATAAATTTAATAAATTTAATGAGATTTATTTAAAACTACAAAATGCTTAACCATGACTAGTTAATAACATGAATATAATTTTTATAAAATTAAAGTTTGATGTGCTCAAACTTATCATTATACTAAACCTTTAAAATCATTTAATATATTAATAATCATAATTAAAAAAAAATTATAAATATATATTTTTTTATGCACAAATAAATTATTTAACTTTTAATAATAAACAAAATAATTAATTGAAATAAACTCTCACATTCATTCTCAAAATGTTGTGTAAAAATTTAAGCACAGCGTTTTCCCTCTCACTAAATAAATTCAACCGTATTTATCATTATGAAAATGGATGGCTAAAAATATTTATATTATACAAGACTTCATTTATGGATACCCACATTAAATAAATTAAAATAAAATTAGATTAAATTCTTATGTGATTCATAACCACTTATACTAGATATAATAAGATCATCCAATATAGGAAGATGTACATGTGATTAAAAAGATGCTATTTTAGGTAAAAGTAGTATTCTATTAAACCAAACTTATTTTCCACAACACTTTGTCATCTAAAGTATTCAAAACATTTTTTGATCTAATGTATTCAAACTAGTGTCAAATTTATTAGAAAAAATTGAAAGTAGAAATATAACCAACAAAACAATTTTTATACTTGTAAATCAAGGAAAAAACTCAGTATTTCCAAACTCAACCTAAAAAATGAAACAAGGAAAATAAATAAACTACATCAATAAATAGATTTTGTTTAGTCAAATTCAATGAAAGAAAGGAAGAAAATCTATATTTTTCTATCATCAAAACAAAATAATAATAAAAATTCAAATGAAACAAAATAGATAAACATTATTTGAATCTCATGAAATAGAAAATAACCAACATGATAAAATGTTTACCTAGCGAAGAATATGATTTTCATGCTCTTTACGTGACATAAAATTGGCTCACAAAAATCATAACATTATATATAGACTTAAATTTTCCATATAGACATGATGGGTATTTAATGCCATCATTCAAACATCAATAAATATTACACATTCTCATGTGGACATTAAAATTTTATGAAAAATAAATAAATTTTAATTGATTAATTTAAATATCATATTATATGTCAGCATAAATGACATCTCTACTAAAAACCACATCACCATCGACCATACCTCAAAATACTACAAAAAATAACTAATGCATAACATAGGTCTTATATAAACAAAGCATATCATATTCATCATCTGAAAATAATTCTAAACCATTAATTAAAAATAAAAAACAAAGTTTAATATAATACATATATAATTAATAGTTAAGTTTTTATTTTTATTAACAAAATAACTAATAAAATGTTATCCAAAATAATATAAAGGTTTTTATAACATTTAATAAATTTAGTACAACATATTAAAAACTACAAAATTGTTAACTAACCAGGAAAAGTTAATAATATGAGTATAAATTTTCTAAAATGAAAGTTTGATGTGCTCAAACATACCACTATACTAAGCCTCTAAAATATTGAATTTGTATTTTATGTATATAATATTAATAATAAAAAATAATTAATTAAAATAAACTCAAAATTCATTCTCAAAATGTTATTTATATACTTAATCATAATGTTTGCCCCTCACTAAATAAATAAATTCAACCATATTTATCATTATGCAATTGGATTGTTAAAAAAAAATATTAAAAAATTAAAATAAAGTTAAAAGTAAAAACTAAATAATGATTATATATATAAACAACAAAACTAGGACAAAAATAAAATCTCTGTACACATTTAAAAATATCGATTCAAGCTAAATTCATGAGAGAATATTTAAAAAAATTAAAAATTAAAATAAAAAAAAATAAAAAAATAATTTCACAATTAGTTGTCATATATTTACTAACGACTAGCATATTTAGTGGCGTAGAACCTCTAATTCACTCTCATAATTTTTTTACTAATTCAATCATAGTGTAAAACAACCCCCATAAACCTTAATCATATTATCATTATGTAAGTGAATGATTAACAAATTATTAAGATATTATATTAAGTTAATTGAAAAAAATTGTAATAAATTATGAAAAGAATCGAATTGGTTTTTTTTATAACATAAATATTAACCACAATAATAATAATAATAATCTCCTCCCATTCATATAAAGATATTGATTTGAGCTGAACTCATTTTACAATCTTCAATTATAACTTGTTCATTTATTTGCACATAGATCACATTTTAATGAAAAGATGTAGGTTGAGCAATAATAGAATGACATTCTTCAAGATTTATGTGCAATTTTATGAAGAAAAAATTGTATTTACTAACATAATAATGTCAACATAAAAATAATGAGATAAACAAAGTATTATCACTACATTAATGTAAAGATATTAATTAGAACATAATTCACTTGAAAATGGTTACATAGCTAATATTTGAAGTATGTATGTTGAACCATTAAAATAACATAATATTTTAAATCCATAATCTATTTTACATAAATCATAATAAAATCCATAAATATATTAGAGAAATATATTTACTAGAAACCAATCATTTCATTAAGTCAAATAACCTAACACTAAAAAAGACAAGTCCTATTTTTTAATCACAACATAGAGCTCTAAAAACAATTAAAATCATGATCCTGGACACCTACATAGAAGCTTATGAAAATAAATAATGAACCAAAAAACTATCAAGATAATAAAATTATCAATAACCAAGATTCTGAACAATAACTTGTGTTGATTCATATTGAATAATTTGAAATAATTAAAAACCCAAACCATGTTTAAATAAGCCTCAACTAAAAATTTATAATTGACATGCAAATTTTAAGAAAACTAAGATCTAAAAAAAATGTCTATTTTTAGTAACCACTATTTATAATAAGTTTGGCATGAAATCACATGGCTCTAAAAATATCTTAAAATATTATAAATGCTAAAATTATACTATGGGATGAAATTCAACTAAAGTTAACGTCTGATCTTAAAATATACAAATTTTAAAAATAAAAAAATCTTAAAAAAATAATTAGATTGCAATTTTAGACCCTCAAATAATCACATATGGCCTTTGAAAAATATTAAAAATATCCCTAAGAAGATAATTTTTTTTGATATGGTCATTTTGGCACATGGAATATATGAAATTGAGCTATGGGTTAAAAGTTATAGACTCTATAAAGTTGGCCTATTTTTTCTGCATCATTTTCCTCTTGTTGAAAACAGTTCAGCTCCTACGAGTTACCTTGATTGTACTGCTACCATTTTTCTTATCAATCTTCTTAAGCTCCCATTATATAATCTAAGTTTTATCTTCTTTCTACAATCCATCCCAATATAATAAATACCTATTATAATTTTCTTGCCTTGTACTTATTATCTTCATATCTAAAACCTACACTATCTTTTCTTTCTTCTTCTTTGGAACCTATTGCTCCCAATTTACTTTTTCATATTCATCACTTTCACTATATTTTCCATGGAATTAATATAAATTTTAAACATTACATATTTGATATTTATCAAAATTTTATGATAAATTTACCTCATAAGCATTGTCATTGATTTTCTTCACAATTCTGCATGGTCTAATTTTCTTGTACTTCATTTTGTTGTACTTGCCTTTTGAAAATATTTTTTTTTCTCGTAAACCACTATGAACTCTCCTTAAAATACCTTGGATATTATTTTGACATATAATAATGCTTTATAGTTCTCACTACTTTCATAGAACTTTCTTCTTACTCTTTACAACTTTTGCATACGCTCTACAAATGCTTCTGTATCATGACTAATTTGATCTATAATAGGTAATTGTACCAAATATAAAATAACCTTAAGATTTCTTGCATAAACAATTTGAAATGGGATTTTTTTGTTGATCTATTCACTAAAATGTTATATGCAAAATTAGCTTTTGGTAAAACCAAGTCCCATTTCTTGGGCTTCTCTCCCACTATGCATCTCAATAAATTTCCCAAGCTTCTATTTGTCCATCTATTTTTGGGTTATATAAATTATTGAATTGTAGTTTATTACCCATATTCTTCCACAAAGTCCTCCAAAAATGACTTATGAATTTTCTATTCCTATATAAATTAATAGTTTTTGGAACACCATGCAATCTCACAATATTTTAAAAAAATAATTCTGCAACTATAGTGGTATCATTGGTTTTATTAAATGCAATGAAATGAACCATTTTAGAAAATCCATCTATAAAAATAAAATATGAATCACTACCTCTTTTTGTGTTTGGTAATCTCAACACAAAATCTATACTTAAATCTATCCATGTTCATCTTGGAGCTAGTAATGGCATGTATAATACATTATTTTGTGCATATTGTTTAGCCACATGACATATCCTAGACCTTAAAACATATCTTGTTGCATCTCTTTTCATCTTTGTCTAAAAATACTTTTCCTCCACCAATGTTATTGTCTTCATCTTACCAAAATATCTAGCCAAACCACCACTATGTAATTATCTTAATATATTGTCTCATAGAGACTCAACTAGAATGCATAATTGTTTTCCTTTGAGGAGATAAACTTATTTTATAAGATATTCATCATGAATAGCATCTGTCCTACCTGATAATGGATTTCTACAATACTCAACTATCTTTCAAAAAAAAAAATCAATATTCTATAATTCATCAATAGCTTAAAATCCAACTATTTCAGTCACTATAATAATTAAGAACTCTACTCTCCTACTCAATGCATCAAATATCTAATTCTATTTTACTAATCTATGATTCAACAAAAAGGTATACCCCTACAAGAAAGAAACCCACTTTGCATGCCTACTATTTAACTTTTTTTTTGTGTATTCACATATTTTAAAACCTCATGATTTGTAAATAGGATAAACTCTTTAAGCACTAGGTAATGCCTCCAATGTCTTAATTCTTGTACAATTGCATAAAGTTCGACATCATAAGTAGAATAATTTGTTCTTACCTCATTCAACGTCTCCCTAAAATATGCTATTGGATTTCCTTCTTGACTCAACACAATACTAATTCCTACAAATGAAGCATCATAATAAACCTCAAATACTTTGTTAAAATTTGGTAATGATAAAATTTGTATTTTCATAATCTTCTTCTTAAAAAGTTCAAAGATTTTTGTGGTTACTCTAGTCCATGCAAATTCCTTCCCTCTCATGCAATCTATTATTGATTCCACAATACTACTAAATTTTTTTATAACTTTTTCATGAAAAATTACTAAACCATGGGAATTTCTTATCTCTATAATAATTTTTGGAATTGGCCACTCAACAATATTCTTTATCTTTTCTTCATCCATTCTCATACCATCTGTTGAAACTATGAATCCAAAAAATACTAAACTATTCTACATAAACCTACACTTCTTTAAATTTGCATAAAACTTCTCATTTCTTAACAAATCTAGTACCATTCTCAAATGTTGTAAGTCTTACTAAATATAAAAATAGATTGTTGGTTTTTAATTATACACCTCTCTAATCTAGCCTTACACACATGAAATAAATGGCAAATAATGATGACAAACTAGATAGAATGTCATTGTAGCCAAGGGAAGGTCTGGCTTCAAGAATAAAACAAACTGGAGAAAATGATTGAAAGGTACCTACAAAGGGTATGGTTAGATCCCTACTAATTTTTGGCTCTACCCAAACTAAGGTGAGAGGACTTATGGGGTATCTTGCTAATGTGGAGAGGTTCTACAATTCAACCTCCATAAGGATTATTGACATAAAGGAACACAAATATGACCAAAGCACAAACAAAATTACTCACTACACCTAGGAAGGGTTGTCACATAGAATGAGAAAATATTCTAATTTAGACACAAGCTACTAAAGACAGATATGAATGTGATTTCAACCTTCATCCGAAAATAATCTTCAACAACATAGGGTATAAATGAGAGATTGACATGTTGGGATTTGAAGTACAAGATGTAGACACATGTTATGTATGCAATATTTTATAGATCTGTAGGGTAAATAACACTTATAATATACAAAATACATGTTATATTCAAGGTAGGTCAAGTTGATAGTTATAAAAAAAGGAAGGGTGGTGTGACAGAGGTCTTAATCAATATGGATTATTTCAATCATTCATGACATCATCTATTGCAAAGATGTAGATAAATCAAATCCAAATTAATGAAACTACAAGGAGGGATTTGCCTTTTCCTATTGGATCTATTAATCTAGGGTGCCCTAACAAGTTATTCAACAACATACTTCAAATACAATGTAGAAAGGGATTTATAATCCAAAACTAAACACAAGATGACAACTAGTAATGAGCATAGAATAAGATATCATATCAAAAAAAAATTCAATGTATATCACTACACTTCATCAATAGAGAATGGAAGAGAAGCACATGCATTTTCATTAACTTAAAAAAAAAAACATACATCAATGTTTCAAAATCCTACCATGGGGACAAGCATGGTGGATTTACTCCATGTTAAGTAGGGGAGTCATATACAGATGCTCTTCGAGCTTTCTAAAGGCTATATAGCTACAACCACCTTAGTAAGAGAGATAAAACACACATAATAATGATCCCAAAATGTGAAGAGCCTATACTAAAGAAAATAGAGACCAACACTATGACCAACACAATGGCCAACCAATCTCTTGAATAGAAAACAAGCCATTTATTTATACATTTTGACCCTTTAAATCTTAGAATGAGGGTTACCTTTTTGCAAAAGTGAATTACACCTTTCGAAGTTCTGCCAGGATGCTCCAAGCTAGGAAAAACTCTTTATCATGCCTGGAATCTTCATGCTTTTACAAGGAAAAAGATTCCTCCCACTATCTCTACAATAAATGATGGAGACTTGCAATAAACTTCTTGATTTCTTGGCTGGAAATGCATTCGCATGAGCCAAAAAGAAAATATTCATAGTGGAGGCCAAACAAGCTTCTTGTCTTCATGTCTAACTACCTGAAGATGGCTTCGAACATATTATTGCACAGTTGTAACCTCTTGCACTTGTAATGATTGGTTGGGGATATTTTGGAGCCATGGTTTTTTGAGTAATCTACCTTGGAGTGGACCACCTAGGACTTGCAAACCTTAAATATCATTCTATGGAGGATCTTGGACAAACGAAGAGTATGAAAATACAATATCATAGGTTATTTCACCTTTTGAACTTTTTGGCTCCAAACTCACATTTTTATATTTTACAATTTACACTTTTACTTTTTTGTAAATTTGAATTTTTGTAGTTTCCTCCATATTTTCTTTTTAATACATAAATGCATTATTTTCACCTTTTGGGACAACCCTGGTCCTTTTATGCAAATTTTCACAAAGTGAAATTTACACCACATAAAATTTGTAGCAAGAGCAATTTGAGCCAAGTGTATTTTACATGGTGCTTTTCCCACTCAAATCTCCCTTTGTAGCTGTGGCCTCACATGCAATTTGTTGAAATTTGCAATTTTATTGATCCTTTAAATATTTTCCATTTCTACTCCAGAAAAACACCCTCTACTAATTTATTGGTTTTCATTTGAACACCTCTACATTCCTTGTATCTATACAAGACCAAAGATTACAACTTTACCCATACCTTTCTCCAACTCTAACTAGTTAATAAATGGCTTTAGTAGTATATTTGTCCTTCATTGCCTTTCTTGTGTGCCATGGAATGATTTTTTCATTAATTATTTTAACAGGTAGGACCATAATAAAATCATCATTATCCCCACAAAATAATGAAGATGAAGGGTACATATTTACACCCACTCCAAACCATTGCCCTATCTCCTTGGTAATAGCAAGAAGGTCCCCTATTATCATCTTCACATTGACATCGAGGTTAAGAAACTCAGAGAATTATTTTAACACTACCACGGTGATTAGTATCAAATAGAGATAGCAAACCAAGGAATACCCAAGGACCTCTGTCACATCTTTGTTCTCTTCAAGTACCTATTGTCTAGCTACAACAAGGGATCAAAGACCATGTTCTAAAAATTATATCTATAAAGTGTTCTTGAATACCCCTCTTATGCTTTTTGAATGATTTTCACCATTATTGCCATATATCCATAGTTTTGATGGTCAGTATAATAATACAGTGTGGTGAAAATTCATGTTGTCAATAGATTATAGATGGGTAAGGGAAAAACACCATAACAAGCTCAAACTTGACTACATAAATTTTCATTTTTTGTACCCAATTTTCATCACCAGATCACTGACTAAAATGTCAGCATAATGAAATGAGACTCAAACCTTTTGCTTACTTCGATGGCATCTTCATCTGATGAGTTATAGGCATGCACTCCTATTTTAAAATTATTTTTGCAATCACCATTCAGGTTTGTAACCTCCCATTGACTTTTACTACTCATTCTTCATTATTAGTTTGGTGAAATCTTGAAGCATCAAAGCACTTTGCACGTTGCACACTGAGTTGGTGCAAAGCGTATGCCTAGCTCTCATCTCTACCAAGTCTCTTTCTCATGGACTTCGACACTATAAATTACACTTTGTTTAGTCAAACATGCAGTCGACACCTTCTAATTCCACCATGTAATTTCTCATGTAATTTTTTACATCATTTTACCTACTTATTTATCAGGACTTTGTTATGCGACACAGATCTGCAGGAGCATCTTGTACTTTTCAATAATGTTGGTGCAAAGTGCATCCCACCTTCCACCTTTCACCAAGTCTACTTTATACAAAAATTGTCCACAATTCTACACCTTTTTAAATTTTCATTTCACTACCATAAGTTCTATTGTCTTATTGGTGATTTTAGCTTTTGGTAGAACCTAGAAATGCGTGAGCATTTTGCACCTTTCAAATTGTATAGTCACTTGAATGACCTCTACCAACCCTCATGTGTCATTTATAGATTTTGTGCAAACATTTAGTCTTTTGACCCTATTCCACGTAGGCCAAAAGACATATATGTAGGCTCTTCTCTTCATGTGGGAGGTTTCCCATGTGATATGAATAAGGAAGAAATTGGAAATTGAGAAAATCGGTGGGCTTTTTTAATGTTCATGCAAATGGTAGTCTAGGAGAAAGATATAGTAGATTAAATATAACACCTACATAAATACCTAGTGTAAAATAGAACACCAACATTGGATATCACCCAGGGATGTACACCCCCTATGGGTGTGTAAATAACCCTAGAACACAATACCAATTTCTAATCCATTGGGCCATGGAGTCAAAACTTGAGAAATTTATCAAAAAAATTCATGAAAGTCTCAAAAAAATAATGGTAGACTGACAAAATAGATTAGGATGATCTAAAAATGAATGTACAACAAAAAAATTGAAAGGAAACTACACAAACAAGGCCCAAAGTAGAGGGGGAATAAAGCAACAAAAAGACACAATAATAAAACACTATATAATATAGTACATTATTCAGAATTGGTTGATTAAATGCTTTGGAGGCTTGTGATTATTTGGTGGCTCTAAAATTATACTAGCCCATAGTCTCTTGAAATTTTCCAATAGCTTGGTGTACATGATAAAGTAAACCCATATCTATACTTGCTTGAAGGTACTATTGTTAGGATCTAATAAGATGACACATTGAAGCAAATCCTCTCTATAAGGTCTCATATCTAGATAATACCAAGCTAAATATTTTTGTACTCCTTTAGTAATTGTAAATAAACATGCTTCTTAGTTGTAATCATGTGAGACCAAGTTGGAGTGCATCGGGATTAGTAATTTCAATTATGCACTTAAAGTACTACTTAAAAAGGAACTAAAAGAATTCATCATTAGGGGCATGCAAAATAACTCCATATTTACCAAATGACATTATCTAAACAACACTTTCATTATCAAACCCAACATCAAGAATAATTGGATGCTCAACGATGTCTACATTCCCAACAGAGTCACCCAATTCTTCATCTATGTCTAACATTTGTATTAGATCATACTCTAGATCTTCAACTAAATCATGATTAGGTAACTCACATGCTTATGTTATATTGTCATCATAAAAAAACTCATATATTGGGACACATAACTTATTGATTACACTCTAAAATTGATATGTAGTAGTAGCATTCATCATTTTTGTGGAGGTAGAACACCTACAATAGGAGTCTTGATAATTGAACATCATAATCTCATCATAACCATCAGATGTAGACTCAAGATCATCTAAATATTCATCACTTGGTTTATAAGTATCACATGTGGGATGTGGATAGAAATACTTGTCACACCAATCAATGAAAACATTAAAATTTACAACATTTACCTTGTTGTGCAATGGATCAGGCACCTTCTTTATAGCCCCTATATTCTAATTTTTATCATCACATACAGACCTAAGAGGCAGCCCCTAGCCAGCTTGTAGGACATATATTTGATAGTGTAGGCCAAAGTATTGACAATATCCTCAAGCATGGCTATCTTGGATTGTGTCTCTTTTGGATCAACCATCTTTTCATCAGTCTTCTTATTCAAGGACATACCCATAACCTTTATGTTGCTCTCAATTCAGATGGCCATATTGAATGCTAACCATAGGTTAATAGGAGACATGTCCCTCAAGTAATATGCTTCCCTCTTGTTAAATTCATCACAATATTTGATGTAGCATGTTGTCTCACTAGCCCTAATGTTCTTGGGCAGCCACATCATAGTTGTTTTAAACCTTGCATTGAATTCTTGAACATAATTTTTAGGGTTATTTTTTATCTTTTCAAATTCAGCTAAAAGAAACCTAGGATCAATTATATCACCGTACTAGATTTTAAAAACATTCAACATATCTTCTCATGAATTCATGCATCCATAGGGAAGGGAATTGAACCATTCACAAGTGTCTTCCTACAACGTGTACACAAATAACTTAATTCACACATCCTCATGATCAATCTCATAATATTCAATCATATTAAGAAAATCCCTCAAATGATGGTCACCACTAACTACATTGTTCCCTTGAAATCTTGTGAGGCATTTCCTAACTTCGTTTAGAACATCATTAGGATACCCTCCTATGTCATCAAAATTTATAGGTCTGAATCTAGAAATGTGGAATGAAGGACACTCATTCACATATTGATCCATATACCTCATGATTGGTTCAATGGCAGGTTTAAGAATAAATGACCAAGGGTTGTGAGCGGGTGAATGGAGTAGATTTATAGGATCAAATTTAGGAGGGGATTCAACTGATTGAGGGGATAGATAATAAATGGGGCTATAAGGTTCTGAATCACTAGAAAATCTATGATTAGAAGAATTATGATAATCCTTATCAATAGGAATTTCATCAAATAAAAACTTAGGATTACTAGAATCTTGATAGCCCAAGAAGTCTCTAGCAGTTTCCAGTAGTTATTCAATAGGCCTTCAAACTTATCTCCTACTTATTTGATGAACACTTAGGGGCAAGATAAGTTTCTTAGATGCGTCATCTTTAAAGGATGACCTTAGTCCTTTTAGCTTTGCAAGTAGGAGAACTATCAAAGTTAAAGATATTGAAGATGGTCATTAATCTTTCTTTGAAACCAGTTGATGTTTTAGAGTCAAAAACTCTTTACAACAAATTCTATAGATTTTAATTATCAAATCTCAGATCTTGGCATGTCCACAATGGAGTGTTGCAGTGTTGATGGCCAATATAGTACCAATGTAATAAAATAATATTAGATAACCTGATAATACAAATTAATTATATCTTCAACTCTAGCTATTTGTAAGAGTCTCTGGCAACATAGGGGATGCAAATTATCCATGATAATGGTGTTATAAGAGTGTTGGTTCCCAATTTTACACCTCTCTAATCTAGCCTTCTACACTTGAAATAAATGGAAAATAATGATGAGAAACCCATTAGAATGTCATTGTATATGGGGGAATGTTTTTCATCAAGAATGGATTAGACTAGAGAAAATGACTAAGAGGCACCTACAAAGGGTATTGTTGGCTTCCTACTACTTTTATCTCTACCCGAACCAAATGGAGAGGACCTATGGGATAACTTTCTCACATGGAGAGATTCTATAATTCAACTTCCATAGGGATTATTAGCACAAGGGAACATAAATCTGACTAGAACACAACCAAGCTTGCTCAATCTACCCAAGAAGGGTTGTCACATAGAATGAGAAAATGTTCTAAGTCACACACAAGATACAAAAGATAGATATCAATATGATTTCAACCTTCATCTTAAAAAGATCTTCAACAACACATGGGCTGAATGAGAGATTACAATGATGGGATTCCAAGTAAAATATGTAGACACATGTTAAGTATGCAATATTTTATGCATCTGTAAGGAAGATAACACTTATAGTATGCAAAGGGTGTGTTATATGTAGTGTAGGATAGGGCAAGACAAGTTGATAGTTATAAAAAAGGGGAGGGTGGTGTGATGGAGGTCCTTAATTAGTAGGGATTATTGCAATCATTCATGACATCATATATTACAAAGATATAAAAAACTCAAATGCAAGTTAATGGAAATACAAGGAGCGATTTACCTTTTCTAATTGAATCCATAAACCTTGCGTTCCCTAACAAGTTATTTAGGAACATACTCCAAATAAAATGCATAAAGGGATTTATAATCCAAAAATAATCTCAATATGACAACTAGGAATGAGTATAGAATAAGATATCGTATTGAAAATATTTGCAAGGCATATCAATGCACTCCATCAATAGAGGATGACAGAGAACCACATGTATTTTCATTAACCTGAAATAAAAATCATACATACATCAATGTATCAAAATGCTGCCATGGGGAAAAACATGGTGGATTTTCTTCATGTTACGTAGGGGAGTCATATAGAGATGCTCTCAGATATTTATAATGGTTGTATAGCTGAAAAAACCTTAGTAAGAGAGAAAAAAACACACACAATAGTGATCCCAAAATGTGAAGAGCCTATATTCAGGAAAAAATAGACAAACACTATGACTAACCAACATCTTGAATAAAAGACAAGCCTTCTATTTATACATTTTGACCCTATAAATCTAGGAATGAGGGTTTCCTTTTTTTAAAAGTGTAAAACACCTCTCCAAGTTCTGCCAAGATGCTCCTAAATATAAAAATCATTGTCATACCTAAAATATTTATGTATTTTCAAGGACAAATATTCTTCCAACTACCTCTACAAGAAATGATAGAGATTTTCAACAAACTTCTTGATTCACATAGCTGGAATCTCTTTCACTTACAATGATTACTTAGGGATATTATGGATCTATAGCTATTTGAGTAATCCACTTTGGAGTGTCCCACCTTGAATTGGAAAACCTAAAATATCCTTCGATGAAGGAGCTTAGACAAACAAAGAAAAGGAAAATACAATAGCTTAGGTTATTTCACATTTTTTACTTTTTGTCTCCAAAATTGCATTGTCACATTTTGCAATTTGCACTTTTAATTTTTTGTAAATTTTCCCTTTTACACTCTTCAGTCTTTAAATTTTCTTTTTTGTAATTTCCTCCATATTTCCTTTTTAATGCATAAATGCATTATTTTCACTTTTCACCTTTTGGGAGAATCCCAGTCCTTTTATGAAATTTTTCACCAAGGGTAAATTTACACCAACTAAAATTTTCACCTAGTGAAAATTTTCACCAAGTGCGATTTTCACAGTGTTTTTCCCACTCACATCTCTCTTAGCAGTTGGGGCCTCACATGCAGTTTGTTGAAATTTTCAATTTTCTTGATCCTCTCCATATTCTCCATTTCCTCTCTAGCAAAACATCCTATACCATTTTATTATTTTTCCTCTGAACATCCCTGTATTAATTAGATTTATAGAAGACCAAAGCTTACAACTCTTTCTCTAACTCAAACTTGTTGATCAGTGGCTTTAAAAGTAGATTTGTCCTTGACTAATTGTCTTGTGTGCCATTGAATGCTTTCATCATTAATTATTTTAACAAGGAGGGTCACAATAGAATCATACTTATCCCCACCAAATAATGAAGATTAATGGTACATATTTACACCCACTCCAAACCTTAACCTTGTCTCCTTGCCAACAATAAGCAGTTCCTCTGTTATCACCTTCACATTGACACCAAGGTTAAGATATTGAAAGAATTATTTTAACACTACCATGATGAGGAGTATCAAATAGAGACAACAAACCAAGGAATATCCAAGGACCTCCATCACATATTTGTTCTCTTCAAGTACCTCTTTTCAATATACAATAAGGGATTGAAGACCATGTTCTATAAATTATAGCTCCAAAGTGTTCTTAAATTCCCCTCTTATGCATTTGGAATGATTTTTTCCATTATTACCATATATCCAAAAAAATTATGGTCAGGGTAATAATGTAACGTGGAAAAAATTCATGTTGTCATTAGACTGTAGATGGTTAAGGGAAAAACACCATAACAAGCTCAAGCTTGACTACATAAAATTTCATCTTTTTTACCAGATTGTCATCTACACATCGCTGACCCAAATGGCACCAAAATTAAATCAGACTCAAACCTTTTGCTCCCTTCAATGACATATTTATCTTATGAGTTGTAGGCACATACTCCTATTTTTATTTTTTTAACAATTTCCATTCATATCTACAAACTCCTTTTGACTTTTCTTGCATATTATTCATGCTTAGTTTGGTAAAATATAAAAGCATGGGAGTACTTTCCACGTTACACATTAGTTAGTGCAAAGTGCATGTATATCTCCCATCTCTACAAAGTCTATTTCCCATAGACTTCCTCACTATAAATTGCACTTTACTTGGTAAAACATGTAGTTGACAACTTCTACTTTTACTGTGTCATTACCTATGCAATTTATCTCATCCTTCTATCCACTCATTTCTCAGGTCTTTATTACAGGATGCGGAGCTGCAATAGTATCTTGAAAAATTCACCAAATGTTGTTTCAAAATGCTTCCCACCTTCCACCTTCTACCAATTCTATATTCCATGTACTTTTCCCACCATTTTACACCTTTTTAAACTTGTATTTAACTACCATAAGTTCTATAGTCTTAGTTTTGCTTTTAGCTTTTGGTAGAACCCAAAAATGCATGACCATTTTGCACCTTCTAAATCATGTAGTCAACCTATTAAACTCCACCACCCCTCATGTGTCCTTTCCAAATTTTATGTTAACATTTACTTCTTTGACCCTATTCCATGTAGGTGTACCTGCTCTCATGACATGTTTTATAACAATTCAGTCCTCCCAATTTCCATGTAGTCCTAAAGACATCTACTTAGGATCCTCTCTTCATGTGGTAGGTTGCCTATTTGATAAGGATAAAAAAGGAATTATATATTGATAAAAGTAGTGGGGTTTGTTAATTTTCATGCAAATGGTAGTCTATAAGAAAGATATGTCAAATTATATAAAAAAATTGTGCAAATACCTTGTGTAAAATAGATCACTAACATAGAGAACCATAAAATTACCAATATATTCTCATAGTACTATACTCATCACCCCAAAAAAGTTATAGGTTCATCAGATAATTTTAATGTCATCACCATCCACTCATATAACCCATCCCTAGTCTTGAATGCAGTTTTCTACTCATCTCCTTCATAAATTTAAATCTAATAATAACCACTCCTTAGATCAATATTGGTAATATATTTATCTCCTACAAGCACATCTTGTTATCATAGATATTATTAGCTTACATTAATTTTATTTGATGATAGGTTATCTCCCAAATCATTCATCCAATTACTAGATCCTTTAGATCTTTCACCTAAATTTTGGTGTGCATCCTCTCTCTCTCTCTCTCTCTCTCTCTCTCTCTCTCTCTCTCTCTCTCTCTCTCTCTCTCTCTCTCTCTCTCTCTCTCTCTCTCTCTCTCTCTCTCTCTCCTCTCTGTGTGTGTGTGTGTGTGTGTGTGTGTGTGTTTCTCTAATTAAGAATAAAATCAATCTAGTTCATTCTATTTGACAACAATTCAGGTATCAAATCCATGAAACCTAGAGTGAGTGGAGAAGCATAGTGCATAATGTAGCAGTTCAATTAGAAACTTGTAGAAAATAAGGAGCCATGATCTAGTAGAAGACTCATATTATAGCCATGGGAAGATCATCATCTATAGAAAATTTTGATGTAGTTGTGTAGCAGTCAAAGCCAGACAAGCTAGCAAACTATTGATGCCTACTTGAGATGAAAGTCAACTGTGTGGCTGCCTATTCAATGGCAATTAGAAAAGCATGAAAGAGCATTGATGCTTATAATTTAAAGTAGCCAATAGTCAACAAAAAATTCCTAGAGATAAAAATAATAAAAGCATAGAAAAGGATCATTGATTACTGTGTAATGGTATCAATATATTTTAAATGTGCATCATTGTAATTGGTTATTAGTAGAGGAGTTTATTGTTGGAAGCTCATTGTGGGGACAAACATAACAATACATAGTTAGCTTCATGTATAGATAGAGAATAGACCTGAGTCTATGGTGGATGGTGGATTATATATAATTGTAGATAGTCAATATACCTGCTACTATAAAACCAACACTTATTACATTGAATTTGCTAACCAGTCAAGAAGCTGGATGTGTTTGTAAATCATGGATTGTTGTATAGAAGATCACTCTTAGAGATCTAGTAGAGCTTGATGACAATATGAGGCTAGCTAATTTATAGTTTCAAAAATATACTTTGAGTGCTAGTGAGGCACATGATGTCACAGCCTAAAACTGACCAAAGCTTAGAATTAGAAACACATAGTAGAAATTCTTGAAGGTTGAATCAAAATTCCAAAGCTAGGAGGAGATGTGAACAAGTCAGCCAATTTGTCCAAGATGAGATAGTGGAAGAAGAACATAATGTCTGAATAAGGTACATCATTCTAATACATAATTTAAAAGTAATAAATTTTATTTTGTTGGATTTTTGAAATTTTGTAAAAGTAAAAAAAAAATTAGAAGATGTATGCTCTAAAATTGCTTCTCTCCGATGCCCAACTTCTCAAAGGTCTAAACTATGCTTCCTAGAAAGTGAAGATGCACACCATCCTTAAGTTTTAAGGAATATATGGAATTGTCATAGGGACTATGCAAGTTCCTAGTAATCTTAATGCAGTTAAAAAATATGAAATGTCTAATGCTAAAGCCTTGATGCTAATTATGTTAAGCATCATTGATGACATGTAGCTGCATGTCAAGGATGTAAACAAAGAAAAGAAAGCATGGGATAAATTATCAACCATATATGAGGTGAAAAATAAGACTAAGATCCTCCATCTATAGTTGAGGCTTTATACACTCTCTACGGATTTAGATGAGAAATTTGAATAATTTTTATGTTAGGTGGTTGAGCTATGACTGGAGTTGTTAGCATTTAGTGGGATGATATATGACCAAATATTGATATAGATCAACTTGAGAGCACTCCCTTCCCAATTTAGAGTGTTTTACATGATGCTAAATGCCTTCAAATAGACAGTGGCATTTGAAGAAATCATGAACCTATTACAACAAGGAGAAGCCATCAACTCAGTCTAAGATGAGTTGCAAGACAAAGATCTTATCTCAAAGTAGAAACAAGGTTATAAGTCTCACAATGGACCTCAAAAAAATAAACCATAGAAGTAGTAGAAATAATTATCTTGACATCAAAAATCATAAAATTCAAAGAGGTGATGTAACATCTTTTGAAACAATAGTCATGACACAGACAACTACTAGTATAATGGCCTGAAACAAGGGTCTTAAAGTAAAGAAAGCACATCAAGGTGTGACTATTCTTAGAAATTTAAAAGATGTCCTCACCAATGGAATTATAAGGGAAATCTCTCATCTCAACAAGATAATGGATTTTATAAGGAGACACTTGAAGAAGACAAGAACTTAGTGCTAGTCTCCTAGACCTCAATGCATGAGGAATATCTAGTTGATAGATTTAGGTTCCACTAAATACATGTTCGGTGATAATAAACTATTTGATTCATTGATAGAATAACCCACTAGAGATTAGGTTAAGATCAATGATGATAAAGAGTATTTATATAAGAAATAGGCTAACTCATCATTCCTCTCAAAACATGAAAATGTACACTCTCGAAGGTACTATATATATTCTTGGATTGACATCAAACATCTTATGAGTCAATTAGATTTTGAATCATCATATAAAGGTGGATTTTTTTATTGATAAATGTATCAAATACATCTTGATCTGATGAAAAGGTATGCCTCTTACTAGAGCATTTTTGAAAGATAAATTATTTACTTTAGATGTTGATTCATCTTCTTCAGTAGATCTACCTACCTATATGGTAGAATCTATTACTCTTTGTCACTATCATTATGATCACATATCTATTGGATATTTTTACTAGATAAGTTCAAAATTAATTTTAATGGACTTCCCAAACTATCTAGTTCATTACCCATTTGACCTCGATGTCTTGCAAGTAAATAACACAAGGATTCGTTCAAGACAAGCACCTTTCATGCCAAGAAACATTTAGAGGTTGTTCATACTGATCTAAGCATACTATTACCTACTTAATTTTTGGGATATTAGAACTTCCAAATATTCATGGATGACTACTCTTAAAATACATGGGGGTTTTTCCTAAATAATAAGAGTGAGGCCCTTTATCATTTCCAGGTCTTCTATAAATAGGTTGTGAAAGAAACTAGACAACCTCTTATTTAGCTCAACTTAGATTGAGGGGGAAATTCACATCAAATAAGTTCTTTGAATTCTTGAGCCAACAAGGCATAAAATAGAGTTCAATTCTATCTACACACCCCAAAAAAATGACATTATTGAGTAACGTAATCGCACAGTGATGTACATGGCTCATTTCATGATGTCAAAAGCAAAGCTAGAGAGATGATATTAAGCATAATAATTATAGATAGTTGTTTATCTTCTCAACATGGCACTAATAAATATTTTAAAGGAAAAAACTCTAGAAGACGTATGGAGTGGTGAAAATCCATCGATTTATCATCTATGAGTGTTTGATTGCACAACATATATGCATGTTTTAGCTCGAAAGAGGAAGAAAATAAAGTCAAAAACACTCTCATGTATCCTATTGGGCTGTAGAACTACCTTAAAATAATACCATCTAAAGGATCTTGAGATGAAAAAATCTATGAAAGTAGAGATGTGGTTTGTGACGAGTCATCCTTTAACTCAGTGATGTAGAAAGAAGAATCAACAATGACTACCTCTCAACAATTACTCTTCAACTCAGATGATGAGGATACTTCTCATAGAGAAGATGAATTACAAGGGGAGATGTAAGTTGATCTTGAAGA
Source organism: Torreya grandis (assembly GCA_037957365.1). Classification (NCBI taxonomy): domain Eukaryota; kingdom Viridiplantae; phylum Streptophyta; class Pinopsida; order Cupressales; family Taxaceae; genus Torreya; species Torreya grandis. The sequence continues at coordinate 622,474 of JARHVA010005164.1, forward strand.
ATTAGAACATGTACTAGGTACTTATTCACATAAGCACAATAGTTATTCACATCAATAATAGAGTTCCCATCCAAAGTGGGTAGAAAGCACCATTAAAGACTCCCATACTTAATCAAATGTCAAAATAAGGAGTCAAACAATAAATTAGGTAAATTTTACACTCATGAGTAAAGTAGTTGATATCTCTTAACCTAATAATATTCAAAATTCACTAAGTCAACCTCAATGGAAGGAAGTAATAGATGTTGAGTATGACTCACTCATGTTGAATTGGACTTGGGAACTTGTCAATTTGCCTATAGGAAAGAAACCCATAGGTTGAAAGTGGGTTTTCAAAACTAAATACAAGGTAGATGGTTCCATCAACAAGTATAAATCATGAATTGTAACAACAGGTTATGCTAAAAAAGAAGGCATTGACTATGAAGAGACCTTTGTAACCACTGTGAAGATCAAGACCATTATAGCTACTTGGGCACTAGGAGAAAAGAATGGATGGAAACTTCTAAACATAGATGTAAAGCATGCTCTCCTAAATGGTGATCTCAAAGAAGTATACATGACCCAACTAGAATGATTTACTGATGAAAAGTATCCTAAAAAGGTATCTCATATCATCAAATTATTGTATGGACTGAAACAAGCTCCTAGGGCATGGTACATCAGGAAAGATGAAAACCTTTTGCAACATGGTTTTACTTATAACCCCTCAGATTCCATCTTGTACATTAAAAAGGTAGGGACATAAATCATCATTCTTATTTTGTATGTAGATGATCTTATGACCATTATAAGTTTATAAGATTAGGTTGATATTGTCAATAATTACCTCAAAATATCCTTCAACATGAGTGATTTGGGGCTACTCCATTATTCCCTTGGCTTAGAGATATGGCATAAATAGAATCACATTTTTATCTCCCAAATAAAATATGCCAAGACCCGTTTAAAAAAGTATAGAATTTCAGATTATAAACCTCTTTCAACACCAATGGATAAATGTTTACAACTCTCCCATTTCTAGGACTCACCTCAAATGGATAAAACTCTTTATAGACAACTCATTGGGAGTCTCATCTACTTGACCTGCACTAGACCAAATATATGTTTTTCTATGAACTATATCTCTAGATTCATGTAGGAGCCTAAGAAATGTCACTGGGTTGTAGGAAAGCATGTTTTGAGATATATCTGAGGTAGAATTTAGTATGGTTTGGATTACAAAAAGAATACTCAGTTCTTCTTACAAGAATACACTGACTAGAAGTATGCTAGATCTATTGATGATAGAAAGTCAATGTCAGGATATATATTTCAGCTCAGATCTAGGTGGATCTCATGGATCAGTAAGAAGCAAACTATTATTATTATCTCATATACTAAGATAGAGTATCACACTTTACCTATATTTATGTATGAGGTGATATGGTTACATCATATTCTGGCTAATATGGGAATTAGCAAAGAGAAGCCACATATCATTCATTGCAATAATCACAGTGTGTTGAATCTTGTGAAAAAATCCTATTTTTCATGAAAAAAACCAAGTACATTGAGGTCGAATGTCACTACATTTATGAGAAAGTATTGAAACACCACATACAGCTCTAATTCTACCCCAAAAATGCACAAATAGCTGATATACTCACTAAATCACTTGGAAAGGTGAAATTTGAGCTAGTAAGGGAGTACATTTGTAAAAATAATGTAAGAAGGGGGTATGTTAGCATATATATATTATCTATTTACATTATTTTTGGTTTATGATAGGTTACCTCCTAAATAATTTGACCACTCCCTATATCTTTCAGATCTCTCACCTAAATTTTGTTGTGTGTCATATATATATATATATATATATATGTTACTCCGTTTATGAATAAAATCAATCCAGCTCATTCTATTTGCCAACACATCCATCATATCATCTAAATGAGGTATAAGAAACCCATAATTTATTATAATTTTATTAGTTTCTCTACTATCAACACACATTCTCTATCCTCTATCTTTCTTTAAAGTTAGCAATGATGGTGTTGTACATCGACTCATACTCTCCATCATCACCTTCTTTTTTAGAAATTTAGTAACATGTTTATTTAATTATGCATGTTTTGTTGGACTCATCCTATATGTTGCTTGATTAGGTAGAGATGATCCTAGAATCAAATCAATGGGATGCTAAATATCTATTTTCAATGGTAAACCATTAGGTAACTCATCAAACATAACATTTTCATAATATTTCAACACTCTTACTACATCTATTGGTATTTCCACTACTTATGTGTCTTCATTCTTTGGTACTAATACATAACAAACTACCACCTTCATATCTTGGATAAATTATTTAGTGGAGAGGATGATTTATTTATTCTCTTCTTCCTTAAGAGGTAAACAATTACCTTTGTACCACTTTTCCAAAAAATTTACGTATTCTTTGCTTCATCATGAATTACTTTCTTGTCAAATTACCACAGTATTACCAATAACATATGACATAGATCCACTAGAATCATATCACACTATATTTCATCATTATAACTATTCCCTATGGAAAACTTGATTAAGCACTTTCCATCTACTTTAACTTCATTCCATTTCTTAAACCATGAAATCCGATAAGGATTAGGATGCTTTTCACATTACCAATTTAGTTTCTCTATCATTTCTTTAGAAACCATATTTTAACAACTACCATAATCTATAATTACTTTTCACACCTTTCCACCATAAGTACATCTTGTTCATAAAATATTTCATCATAACCATGCATCACCACTTTCTTTATTTTTTACTTGTTCTTTTCTTGGAGCAATCATGGTTCTCATCATGAGATTCTCTCCAACATCTATAGGTGTAACTTTAATATTTGCTCTTCTATCTCAGCCTCGACTAGATTCACTCTTGGGCGATCTTTTTGCCTCAATTCTTGATCTTCATAGTCTGGACACTCAAACTCTCCATGCCCTTGTTCTCTACATATATAATAGACATAATATCTATGGTGATTTAGAAAACATCCTCTAACACCACCATAAACTCATCCTTTCTAAAATCCTCTTCCTCTTTGTTGGTATTGATTCCCTTACCTATTATCATCTTGTCCTTATGCATCACGTGATGATTCACCTCTATTTGTATTAGACCCACCTATGGAGGTGATCTACCTCTTCTTAGACCAAGATACGTTCTTATAAAATTCTTTGTATATTTTTTCTTCTGCCTTCAAAGATAATTGATAAACCTCCTCCATGTAAAGTACTCTATACATGCTTAATTCATATTGAATAGAAAATTTCAAACCATTTACATATTTTGTATCCATATAATATTTTATTTCTTCATGCTATATACTCTTGTATACTGTGATCTTTTTGCCTTAAATTCTAAAATCTTATATATAAGGTTTGTGCATAATCCACAAGAAGAAATTTCTCCCTCAGTTTCTTCTCCATATTTTTTCACATATTAATCTCTCTCTCTCTCTCTCTCTCTCTCTCTCTCTCTCTCTCTCTCTCTCTCTCTCTCTCTCTCTCTCTCTCTCTCTCTCTATAGTGATCCCACCAAATCATTGCATGACCTTTCAATTTTGTGCATGCAAACTTTATCTTCTTGCCTTCTCTCATAGTCTTCTGCTCAAATAATTTCTCCATGCTATTCATTTAATCTATCAACTCTTATAGTTTTAAACTACATCCATAATCTAGAAAATCAGCCTTGATTCCTTAATATCTTCCTTCTAAAGCTTGAACCATCCTCTCTTCCACTGATGGTGGTTATTCTTGTTTTTCTTTTTGGTAAACTTCTTCATCATGCTATGTGTTCTCCTTATCACCACCTTGTCTTCTCTACTAATTAGTGATAACCCCAGTTAATTGTTCCACTTACCTATGCATCTCTTTTATAGTCCAATTCATCTATCCAATACCTCCTCATCCTCTTGCCATTTATTTCCTCTTCCAATATTTATTTAAAATTGATCTGATACTAGATAATGAACCAAAAAATTATCAAGACAATAAAATTACCACTATGCCAAGATTCTAAAAAATAAACTGTATTGATTCATATTCAATGACTTGAAATAATTACAAACCCAAAACATTCTTAAATAAGTCTCTACTCAAAATTTAGAGTTGACAAACAAAATTCAAAAAAACTAAAATATGAAAAAAATATCTATTTTAGTAGTTGTTATTTATAGTAAGTTTTGCATGCAAGCGCACGTAGCTCTAAAAATCTTCCAAAATATTCTAAATGATAAAATTATCCATGGGATGAAATTCAACTGAAGTTAATGTTTGGTCCTAAAAATATACAATTTTTAAAAATAGAAAAATCTCAAAATAATAATTAAATTATAATTTTGGACCCTCAATTTTTAAAAATAGAAAAATCTCAAAATAATAATTAAATTATAATTTTGGACCCTCAAATGATCTTATAAGGCCTCCAAAAAATATCAAAATTATCCCTAAGCAGGGATAACTTTTTGAAACAGTCATTTTGACATGTGAAAGAGCTCAAATGGATCTACAGGTCAAAATTTATGGCCTTCAGAAGGTTGGCCTATTTTTTTGCATCAAGAAAAAATATATTGATGAAAAAATAGTTAATATCCATGTCAAATACAAAATGGAGCCAGTAAAATATTTTCTCCGCATTCGCTAAAAGACCCTAACTCAAATATAGTTTACTTGGTAATGATTGCATGTCCAATCTCTATTCTTTGCACATCAAATTGTCAAAACAATAAAATTAATTAAAGCCACAATTTATTTTTACATAAAACAATAGAAGAATCTTAAACTATTTTTAGAGTATTTTTAAAAATAATCCAATTATTATAATATGTTAACATAAATCTATAAAAAATAAATTTACAATAGATTTCTTGTATTATTCCGAAGATAGATCTTACCCTCTAATTGGAACACATACCTTTGGAACTATATATAAGTATTGCTTAAAAAATGGGATTATGCTCAACAACAAAACTGAGACAAATAAAATACTTTTGTTAAATTCATCTAGAGCCACTCATTCAAACATAGCTTACCTTACAATGACTGCTTGTTTAATCTCTTATTTCCACATGTAGAGCTATCAAAATAATACAATAATTAAAACCCAAAACTGATTTTTACATAAATCACAATAATTTTCATAAACTATTCACACAATTGTTTTTACAATAAATCGATGATTCCATTCCTTCAAACATCATAGCACTATTTTAAAAAATGAAGTCAAGACCAATGCTATGTACGATTCAAAAGACATATTTTACCTTCTAATGGAACTATAAGGCTATGGAAAGAGCTAATGAAGTCATAAAATTTTTCAAACTCACAACCTATCATTCATAAAGATATATTTACTATAAACAAACAATTCTATTACTTTAAATGACATTGATTTTTTTTGTTTGTTTAATACCAATTCTTTACATTATTTAGAGGACATATCTTACTTTGATCTAATGTTAACTTTGAATGCCTTCTAATGACAAAAATTTATGATACAAAGAAACATATTGATTAAACATAATAAGAAAGTGACATCAATTTCAATAAAAAAAATAGAGACAACAAAAATATGCTCACCAAATTCATGAAAAGACATCTATTCGAGCTTAATTCACTTTGTAATATTTGGATGCCCAATCTCTAACCTATGCAGGTGAAGTTATTTAATAATTTTTTTCAAACCTACTCTTAAAAATGACAAGGTCATATATAGATTATAGTTTTTCATGATACAGTTAATGGCATCTTCAAACTATCCTTTATAAATTTATATACACATTAAAATTGAATAAAAAAAATTAAAATCCATCAAAGACAACAGATAAATATCTAAAGAACAAATTTACTAACATGATAAAAATCATCCATATGATTATTTATTGACCACTCACCATTATATACTCTCCCTAATCATCTATAAGCCAACACATCTCAGCTGGTAGACCTTTGGTCTTACGTCATGGGCCAATTAACCTACGCCATGCATCAGCAATAGGGAAAAATGATCATATTTTTCTTCAAACTTGCAATAGCGACCGTTGATCAGGAATGGAATAGAAGGCTCATTCCGATAAATGAATGTCTATTGATGTAAAAACAAAAATTATTATTATTAATTTATTGAAAAAAAACCATTAACTATGTAGCACCAGGATGTGAAAGACATTAATAATCATTTGGTCAAAAATGAAACGAGAAGATAAAGAAACTCTATGAAGTCAGTGATTTTCTTGTCCGTGATTGCGTATAGGCGGAAGCTATGGCACTAAACAAATGTCAGCTAGGTTTCACATTGTGTTAGTCTTCTACGTCCAGGTATGATCATTGGGCTATAAATATATCTTCCTACTTACCAATTAAACGATTTTATTGTAACAGATAATTAAAATTATAAATATTATAAACTTGAGGAATATTAAAATTATAAATATTGTAAACTTGAGGAATACGATTCAAAAAAGATCATTTTGAAATTAATTAAAGAAATCTTTACAACTGAACCCCATATTTCCTATTATCACCGAAAGACTAATAGTTCATGACTGTAAATAAAATTTTCTTAAATTTAATACTACGGTTTCACACGATGTCTAATGTAAATATAGTTGTAATTTTGTTATTAATGTTTTCGGGCACTGAGTGGTTTTTTGTTTAGAGATAATGTTGTAATGTGAACTTCAATTTTATGACAATAAAAGAACGGATTTGCTTTTAAAAGTACTCCAAAAGGTATTATATATCGAGTGTGCAACCAATAAATCCATCTATTATACAATTTAACAAATAAAACTTCATATAAAAGAATGAAATAAATCTCTCTACAGAGAAGAATGCCGAAAGTTAAAGTAATTTTTTATCTACAAACACCATAACCACAATACTATATAAAGTATTAGAAACTACTGGCCTTTCTTTTTTCCTTTGAGATCCACCATATTCTTAGACTTCAGCAATCAAATAAAATGCAGAACATGATTTCTGAGTAATGGCACATGCTATATATCTCTGCAAGTGCATAAATCGTTCTGGACGAGCTATATGTATCTACTTATATATACAGTATCCAAAATACTATCCACGAGCGACATTACCTAAAAAGCAGCTGCACACACATTCTCCTAATATGCTTTAAACAGCAGATGGAATAAGGGACACTGTATCCTATTCCTGGACTATGTCCTTCATTTTGTGGATGATTCATTATGGGTGTTTTTGCACTACCACCATCCTCCTCCTCTGCTTTAGACCAACCGTCCATTTCCTCGCTGATGGCTAGAAAAGGACTAGAGCTTTCATCAGTACCAGTGTCGACCACCCTAAACATAGGGGAAGGAGCAGGAGCCACAATTCAAGCCTTGAACCCCTTCATTGACCGAGCTTCGCCCAAACAAGAAGGGCAGATAAAACATTAAAGCAAGACCAACTTTCATTTTGCAATTTTACAAGAAGCTGTCTATACCAGATGGCAACTATTAAGATCAGATGAACGCTTATGAATAGTGTAGGGGGTATTATTGATAAACAAATAGCAGTACTAAATGGCCAAATAGGTAGGGACGTCTAAGATCATAGAGAGAGAAAGAAAAGATGAAACTCTACTACTAAGCGATTGTAGTTGTAGTTGTGAGAGACTACAGACGACTATATATAGGCTTTTTGGCAAGAGAGATTCTTGTGAGCATGCCTATCTGGCGAATCTTATGAGCATGCCTATCTGTAATAGGGGCGGCACTAACTATTGCGGGGAACATTTAATATTTTAAATCAATTGAATAGTCCAGATTCCAATACAACGGGTACTCTGGCTTGAGATTCCACTTCTATATAGCAGTTTTCATGGAAGAATAATATTGTTACTCCTATATAGGTTATATAATGTAGATTATTTGATTCATTCTATACTCCGAGATACTAAACGTCATTACATTTGAAGATAGTGGTTGTTTAGATTTAAATAATTCACCCATCAATTAGCGAGGATCATATATAATTTTGTCGGTGAGCGGCTTGAAAACTAATAGAGACCATACGAGCTTCAAAAGCTCGTTCAAATACAAATGCATTCTGCTCACAGTTTATTCTATTTCCTGACAACAGATGCAGTCTCCTAACCGTTTTTTTTCTAATTTTAAATTGTTTTCGACAGAGGATGCACCTTCCAGAATTTTTAATAACTTGTTCTGAAACTCCTCCCATGTTTTAACCACCCTTAAAATCGTTTACGAGGTGTTCCTCATATTTAATGTTTGTGCGCAGACAGGTTTGTCTTTCAACGTGTTACACTATTCTTTATATCTTTAGCAGCATAACCGCCATTCATTGTGCCAAACAAATATTAGATGGCAGACAAATTAAAATATATTTATGAAGTAGTAAAAACGTACTTCTACTCTTTCTTATGGGAAAATAAACGATATTTGTGGCGTGAATCTGCAGGTAAAGCATTCCTATCTAAATTGGCGGCAGTACCGACTCTTGTCTGACAAATTGAATAATCCCCTTTCCACACAAATGGGGACTGAATTATTGCATGCCATCATTGCTCGTCCCTACTTTGCTTTTAGGAATCGCAGATTCTTTGTATAAATATTTTACTTTTAAGGATGTTTTTTTTTTAATTATTTTTTAAATTAAAAATGAAGGACTGGTTTTTCTGGAACGAGTGATCTTTATCTTAGAAGAGAAATACAAAGCTGAGGTCACAGCAGTTAAATACAACATATCACTCGGTATCAAAAGATTGAAGAAAATTAGTCAAAAAACAATTAAGGAGCAGCAAGAAAATGGTCTCAAATGCCAAGATTTTCAACAATTGCGATGGTCCAAACAACCAAAATGAAATAAAAAGAGACTAATTAGGAATATCCTATGATATTTTTTTCTTTGTTAGATTTGAGAGACATTGTCAAGGGTTTCAAACCTATTTACCTTTTCTTTTCTTTCTATGGCTAACAGTTTTACATTCCCCTTCCTCCTCAGGGTTTGGCAATATGGGGATGGAGATATCATAAAAATCAACTTGACTCTATGTTTGCACTGAGTCAAACGCTCCTTGTCTTTCTAACGGAGTCCGAGGTGTTGGATTTGATTTAATCTCTACATTTTCATTAGTCTTCTCATGAGACACAGTAGCACCCAACCTCCTTCGTCATTGACTCACAACATAGTGTTTCATTTTTATGATTCTGCTCCTCTTATTTCAACTAGATCTTTGATTCTGATCCCTAATTATCACTTTCACTATCCTCTACAGATGGAACTGTATTACATTCAGTTTGTGCATTTTTCCACCATGATACTGTCTTCTTGAATTTGAAACTTAGGCAATCATTCACAAGATGCCCCATTTTGAGACATCTTCTACACCTAAAAGGGATACCTTCAAAGTCAAGGGATCGCATCCATTTTTTCTTTGAACACTAGTCAATGTCCAATGTCCCTTAACGAACATATGTGTAATGTCCCTTAACAATATTTAATTTGTTAGTGGTCCAAAAATTGCCTATTATATTTCTAATAGATGGAAACACCAAATGATCCCAAAACTAGTAAGGAAGATTTGGAAGCTAAATCCAAATTGGTTTGAAATTAAAATTTTTAGTTTGGGAATTAAAATTGGATCCCAAGGTTTTACTAGTTGTGTGTGTTTATCCCAGTCCCAAACCATGTCATTAAAAACAACCTCTTTATCTGCTATAGAATTAAAAATTAGAATAAAAAATTAATGTAGAAAAAATAGGCCAACCTTCCGGAGGCCACAACTTTTGACTCGTAGCTCCATTTGAGCTCTTCCACATGCCAAAACGATAATCTCAAAAAGTTCAATTCTATAATAAGATGTTTTATCTACTTAAAATTGATTTCAATATTTTTAAGAGGTCAAACGTGATCATCTAAGGGTCGAAAATTAGCTTTTAATGAATTTTTTGAGAATTTTTTAAATTTAGAAATTATATATTTTTAGAATTGGAAGTCAACTTCAATTGAATTTCATCTCATAGTCTAATTTTACTATTTATGTTATTTCCAAAAAAAATTAGATTCGCATGCGCTTACATGCAAAACTTACTATAAATAACGGTTGCTAAAAATAGATATATTTTTTATATTTTAGTTTTTTTTCAAAATTTTACATGTAGACTTTAATTTTTGAGTTTAATCTTATTTAAGCATGGTTTGGGTTTGTAATTATTTTAAGAAATCAATATGAATAAATTTTGAGTATTTTTTTAAGATCTTGGCCTATTGGTAATTTTTTTGTTCTTGTTAGTTTTTGAGTTCATTATTTGGTATAAAAGCAAGTTCAAATCTTGGAGGAGAGAAGAATAGCAAAAGGATGAGGAGGTATGGCATAGATGAACAAAAATATACAATAATTGTAGAGGCAAATTTAATAATTAATAGAGGTTATCACCAATCAAGCAAAGAGAAAAGGTGGTGATGATAAAGACACAAATCATGATAAAGAAATTTAGTAAGAAGAAGAATAATAAGATCAACCACCATTGATAGAAGAGAGGATGGTTCAAGATTTAGAAGGAAGAAATGAAGGAATCAAGGTTGATGTTCTAGATTATGGAGGTAGTTTAAAACTAGAGGAGTTGATAGATTGGATGAATAGAATGTAGAAGTTCTTCGAGTGGAAGACTTTGAGAGAAGACAAAAAGGTAAAGTTTTCATACATAAAATTGAAAGGTCATACAGTGATTTGGTGGGATCCCATGCAAAAAGAGAGATAGAGAAAAGGTAAAGAAAATATTAATTTGTGAAAAAAGATGGAGAAGAAGCTCATAGAGAAATTTTTTCCTGTGGATTATACACAAACCTTATACAAAAGATTTCATAATCTGAGGCAAAAAGATCATAGTATAAAAGAGTATATAGATGAATTTTAAAATATTTTCATATGAGTGGAACATGATGAAATAGAAGAGCAGATGGACGCAAGGTATGTAAATGTTTTGAAATTTCTATTCAAGATGAATTAATCATGCATAGAATACTTAACATGGAGGAGGCTTATCAATTAGCTTTTAAGGTAGAAGAAAAAAATAGGTAAAATTTTAGAAGGATATCTGCTAGTCCAAAAAGAGGTAGATTCCATCTAATAGTGGGATGAGATGGATTTAATACCACCATAGGTGGATTTAATGCTAATAAAGGTGAATCATCACATGGTGCAGAAGGGAAAGATGATAATAGGCAAGGGTTTGAATACCAATAAAGAGGAAGAGGATTTTAGAGAGGATGAGGTTATGGAGGTGTTAGAAGATCATTTTTGAATCATCATAGATTTTATGTCTATTATAGATGTGGAGAAGAAAGCCAATGAGCGTTTGAGTGTCTAAACTATCAAGATTAAGAAAGGAGGCAAGAAGATCGCCCAAGAGTAAATCTAGTTGAGGTTGAAATACAAGAGTAGAATACTGAATTTACACCAACAGATGTTAGAGAGAATCTCATGATGAAAAGAACCATGATCATTTCAAGGAAGGAACAAGTGTAAAATAAATAAGGTGGCGATGCATGGTTGTGATTAAATATTTTTCAAATAACATGTACTTTAGATGAAAATGTATGTAAAGGAATTATAGATGGTGGTAGTTGTGAAAATATGGTTTCTAAAAAAATGATTGAGAAACAAACTTTTCAATGTGAAAAGCATCCTAATTTTTATCAGATTTCATGGTTTAAGAAAGGGAATGAAATCACACTAGATAAAAGGTACTTAATCAAAGATTTTATAGAAAAAAATTATAACGATGAAATATGGTGTGATGTTATTCCGATAGATACATGTCATGTGTTATTAGGGAGATCATGCTAATTTAATATGAAAGTAGTTCATGATGTAGCAAAGAAAACATACACTTTTTAGAAAGGTGGTATAAAGATAGTTTTATTACCTCTTAAAGAGGAAGAGAAGATGGAAAATATGCTCTGTATTAAAGAATTTATCCAAGATATGAAGGTAACAGGGTATTGTTATGCACTAGTAGCAAAGAATAAAGAAATAGAAATGATGTCAATACCAATAGAAGTAACAAGAGTGTTGAAAGAATATGTAGATGTTATGCCTGACGTGTTATCCAATAGTTTACCATCGAAGATGGATATTCAACATCACATTGATTTGATTCTAATATCAACTCTACCTAATCAAGAATCTTATAAGATGAGTCCATTATAGCATACACAATTAAATATATAGGTTACTAAATTACTAATGAAGACAGTGTTAAGGGAGAGTATGAGTCCATGTACAACACAAGCAATATGAACTCCACAAAAAGATGGACGATGGAGAATGTGTGTGGACAGTAGAGCAATTAATAAAATTACAATAAAGTATAGGTTTTCTATACCTCATTTAGATGATATGATTGATGTGCTTGTAGGAGAAAGTTATTTTATCAAGATTGATCTAAGGAGTGGCTATTATCAAATTTAAATTCATGAAGTAGAGGAGTGAAAATATTCATTCAAGACTAGGGATGGATTATATTAGTGGATGGTGATGCCATTTAGATTATCTAATGCACCTAGCATATATATGAGGGTGATGAATACAGTGCTGAGAAAATATATTAGTAAGTTTGGGATTGTTTATTATGATTATATTTTGATATTAATTATGACTAAAGAAGAAAACTTATAACATTTGAGAATGGTAATTGATTTGTTAAGAAAAAATAAGTTGTATGCAAATTTGAAGAAGTGCAGGTCTATACAAAATAGTTTGGCATTTTTGGAATTTGTAGTTTTAGCAGATGGTGTGAAAATAGATGAAGAAAAGATAAAGGTAATTGTTGAGTGGCCTATTCCAAAAATAATTATAAAAGTAAGGGTTTCCATGGTTTAGCAATTTTTTCAAAAAAAATATTAAATATTTTAGTAGTATTGTGGCACTAATAATAGATTTCATAAGAGGAAAGGAATTTGCATGGACTAGAGCAGCGACAAAGCTTTGAAATTTTGAAGATTAAGATTACATAAGGGTCAATTTTAGCATTACCAAATTTTAACAAAGTGTTTTAGGTTGTGTCAAGAAGGAAATCTAATAACATATTTTAGTGATAAATTGAAAAAGGTAAGAATAAAGTATTCTACTTATGATGTTGAACTTTATGCAATTATACAAGCATTAAGACATTGGAGGTATTGTCTTATGCCTAAGGAGTTTATACTATTTGCAGATCATGAGGGTTTGAAGTATATGAATACACAAAAGAAGATGAATAGTAGGCATGAAAAGTGGGTTTATTTCTTGTAAGAGTATACTTTTGTGTTGAAGCATAAATCAAGAAAATAGAATTAGGTAGATGATGTATTGACTAGGAGGGTAGCATTATTAACTATTATGGTGAGTGAAGTAGTTGTATTTGAAGCTATCAAATAATTATATGATATTGATCCATATTTTAGCAAGGTCATTGAGTAATGAAGGAATCCACTAACAAGTGTAATAAATGTTATTCATGACGAGTATCTTATATAAGAAGGTTATCTCTTCAAAGGGAAATAATTATGCATTCCATTTGGGTATCTACTAGACAATGTAATAAGAGAATTACATAGTGGTGGTTTGGTTAGACATTTGTGTAAGATGAAGATAATAGCTTTGATGTAGGAAAAGTATTTTTGGCCAAACATGAAGAAAGATGTGGCAAGGTATGTTTCAATTTGTATAATATGTCAAGTGGATAAAGGATATGCACAAAATACTGGACTATATATGCTATTACCAGTTCCAAAAGGATAATGGATAGATTTGAGTATGGATTTTGTGTTGGGATTGCCAAACACATAGAGAGGTAATGATTCAATTTTTGTTGTTATATATAGATTTTATAAAATGGTTTATTTCATTGCATGCAAAAAAACTAATGATGTCACTAAATTTGGAGAATTATTTTCGATATATATATTTTGAGATTACATGGTGTTCTAAGAGTTATTACTTCAGATATGGATAAAAAATTTCTATGTCTTTTTTGGAGCACTTTGTGGAAGAAGATGGGTATTAAGCTATAATTCAGTAATGGATATCACCCACGAATAGATGGATAGATAAAATTTATGAATAGGAGATTTTAAAATCTATTGAGATGCATAGTGGGAGAGAAGCCAAAGTAATGGGACTTGGCTTTAGCACAAGCTAAGTTTACATATAACAGTTCAATAAATAGATCAACAATAAATCCACTTTTTCAAAAAATTTATAAGAAAAATCCTATGGGTATTTTAGATTTGGTACAATTACCAACTGTAGATTGAATCAGTGATGATGCAGAAGCGTTGGTAGAGCATATACAACAATTGTAAGGAGTAAAAAGAAAGTTGTAGGAAAGTAATGGAAAATATAAATTAGTAGTAGATGTTAGAATAAGGTCTAAATTATTTGAATAAAGAGAGTTGGTAATGGTTTACTTGAAGAAATAAATATTTCCAAAAGGCACATACAATAAGTTGAAGTAGAAAAAAATCAGACCATGCAGAATTGTGAAGAAGATCAATGATAATGCATATGTGGTAAGTTTACCACATAATTTTGATATATCTTTAGTATTTAATGTTTAAAATTTATATGAATTACATGGATAAGATGTTGAAGGTGATAAAGATGAAGAGGTAAATTCAGAACAATAGGGTCCAAAGAAGAAGAAAGAAAAAATGATGCAGGTTTTAGATATGAATACAATGAACACAATACAAGGGAATTATAATAGGTGTTTGGTGCAGTGGGAAGCATTGTAGTAAGAAAATGACACTTGGATTATATAATGGGAGATGAAAAAGATTGATAAGGAAAAATGGTAGCAGTACAATTAGGGCAACTCATAGGATCTGAGTTATTTTCAACGAGAAGAGAATGATGCAAAAAAAATAGGCCAACCTTTAGAAGGCCATAAATATCGACTTGTTGCTCCATTTTATCTCTTCCACATGATAAACTAACCATCTTATAAATTTCAATTCTACCTTAAGTCAATCTATCTAATTATATTGATTTTGATATTTTTTGGAGGTCAAATGTGATCATTTGAGGGTCTGAAATTAGTTTTTAATGAATTTTTTGAGAATTTTATAAATTTAGAAATTGTATATCATTAGACCCAGAAGTCAACTTTAGATGTATTTTGTCCCATTGTCTAATTTTAATATTTATGTTATTTTGGGAAATTTTTAGGGCCAGGCATGCTTGCATGCCAAACTTACTATAAATAACGACTGGTAAAAATAAACATTTATTTAGATTTTAGTTGTTTTTTCAAATTTTGCATGTAGACTTTGATTTATGAGTTTAGGATTATTTAAGCATGGTTTGGATTTATAATTATTTTAAATAATAAATATGAATCAATTATGAGTATTTTTTCAAGATCTTGGCCTATTAGTAATTTTCTTGTTCTTGTTAGTTTTTGAGTTCATTAAAAATATCTAGAATAGGGATGAATCTATATTTTATCCTCCACCCTAGACTACCGTCATGTTGAGATCATCTCATGTAAAATTGGAAAATCCTACCATAACCCTTCAAACTTACAAATCAGTACCTACATATTTATCCATTCTTCCCTTAAAGTAATAACATCAATCTCTTGTTTATCAAATAAAATAACAGAGGTTTTATTAGCTTGAAATATAAGAGAGCTTTTGCATCCTGCCATAGCTAAATCTACCAAACCCTAAGTATTCCATAAAACTCCTATTTCCATCCTCATATTGTTTCAACTACATCCATCAAACCCTAATTATTCAATGAATTCAACTATCCCGTACATCTTAGGGTTTGACCACCTACATTAGGTCTAGGCTTGTAATCTATTAGCCTCTGATATGTGTTAAATCTACGTCCATTTAGCATAAAATGATCTATAAATTCCTTTTACATGGCATTATCATATGTGTTGATAGGGTCAATAGCTCTCTTCTCCCTCGAATCTATTGACAGAGCCCTATGTTTCTAATTTTCCATTTCATCAAATGAAACCACTAGTATATCTTCTTTATTATGCTCAGACTCCTCCATCACATCTTCTTTTATGTGCTCAGATGTGAGATTGAATGTCATTGCTAAGCCAAAAGTCAATGCTAAGCCATCACCATTAGGGTTTATGATTACTATCACCATTTTAGAATCTTACTTTTAGGGATGTTAAGACTAATTCATAGGGTACCATTATTTTTCAAATAAATTTTGAATTTGCATATTCAAGACAAGCATAGGCCACAATATATTATTATGTTACTTTTTAATTAATCAATGACATGAAAATAATATGCTAGATAGATAGAGTGAGATTTATTACAATCATTAAAGGGTTTTAAAGCATCAAAATCTATCTAACAATTAGAAAAATATCACACTAGATGAATATTATAATTGAATGTTCATAAGCATTTTTTTCAAAGTTAGAATGGCCTAAAATTCAATAATAATTATAATCACATATATAATTTATTAATTTTTACATCTACAAAATTTATCTCAAGTTTAAAACTTAATTTTTATTAAATTTAATGTTAAAAAATTAGTTGGAATATTACAAATATTAAAAAGTTTCTCTAATCATTCTTCTTGTGTTTTTTAATAGTGTTTTATATATAAGTTTTAAGATTTCTTATCGAGTCAAAACTACTCTATACTATTATTGGGAAAGAAATTTAGGGCCATATTTTAATATTAATATCAATATTTCTAATGAGATGTAGAATGGTGGTTAAGTGAGTTTGTTGTGCTTAGTCCCACCCAAGTTCAAATCTCACATAATGTTTTGAGGCCGAATGTGGCCATTTGAGTTGACTTAGTGGTTTAAGTGGCTGGTAGTGGACATTTTTATTGGTTTAATGTTTTTCAAGGATTAGAACCCCTAATTGTGCCGCAAATTTGGTTCATAAATTTGATAAATAAATAATTGAAATAAGGGTCCTACCTACCTTATATATATATTTGGTAGGAAGAGTAGCTCTAAAATAATATTAGAATCTTGTGTCAAAATTATTCAATAGGGCAATGCTTCTCTTAATCACTTTTAGTTTGCTAATATGATTTAATCTTTTCATATTATTAAAATTATTTTAAATGGTATGAAATAGATACCCTTATCACATATTATTCTAGTAGTATCCACTTTAAGAACTCTCACCAGACATTAGTTAAGAACTTTTTATAATATATTGGGATAAAAATAAGAAAGATTTGAACCCTTACAATGGTTTCTTCTATTTTCCTTTAAGGAGTCATTGTATATCTAATATTTGCTTGTAGAGCCTAACTATTGTCTCATGTATAATACCTTGATTTTTTTTCACAATAGATTTATATTATGAAAGATTTTAAGTAGGCTTTAGTAAAATTTATTAATTAGGTTAATTGTCTTGGTCTTCTCCATTATTTGTGGGTCATTATTAAGAAAATAGTCTAACTCATTAAATGTGCAATATGTAATTAGATGTGCAATATGTAATTAGATGAAATATTTGTATTCAAATCAACTCAAAATGTATATATAATCATGTTTAGGTAAAAATAGTAATATTTTATAATATTTTAATCAATTTTGTGGGAGACCTATCAAGGTGTCTTATTAAGTAATGCTTTGTTCCATTCATTTAATAAACACTACAATTATTTTATAATCCAATCAATTAATATGAAAATAATATTTCAGATGGTTGGATACCCAACTTTCTTTCAAAATTATATGTTTAAATAATAATTGTAAAATTCATTAAGATATTAGTTTAAATATTTTTCAGGGGTACATCACATATGTTTACCCAGTTATGCAATGACATTTGGAAAAGTAAAATTATCTGGCAGACAATAGGATGCATTAGATATTTTAAGAGAGTCAAGGATGGGAAGTAAACATCATCCCTTTTTATTAGGTTTTTACTAAAAAAATTATGAAAATTTTCTCTCTACGTTATCAAATACATTTTCTTGAAAATTCATTCATGTATAATATCAATGTTTTAAATTGGCTTTGGCTCTTAAAAAATTTCTTATTTTCTTGTATTCCTAAAATAATTCACTTTTTCCCTTTTGGTTTGTCACCCATAAGATTGACTCCCTTACACCTTAGTTTAAGTTTCTATTGTTAAGTGAAGATAAATAGAACATCATGGTGACACTTTAGTCCTTGTTGGTAGGAATAAAATAAAATTTCATTAAAAATAAGTTGATAAGTTAGAGAAATGTAAAACAAGAAAAAATATATAACAATAATTTAAATTTTTAAGAATATATTTAATAAAACTAGCAATTGAATCGTTGTGAATAACATATAAGTCGCTTAAAACTTTTCTTTTACAATTTATTCTGAAATCATATAATTGATTTATTTAATAAGTATTTTATACATTTTTGGCATTAATTTTATAGATAATTATCATATAGAAATTATGTGCATCTAAAGGGTCGGGGGGTGTAGTCGGTTGGTCGGGTACTTCCGTTGTGGCTCTGCCCATCATTGATCAAGTCCCCCACCGGCCCCGTGGTACCGCTATTAGTCGTGTCTAGCCAGTGGCGCTAGTCATGTTAAAAAGCTTACCCAGATTTCAATAAAGTGAAAAAAAGTATGTGCATCTAAAAAAAATATTTGAAAAATAATCACCCCTTTTTAGTAAGCAAGAGCCTTCATCAACAACAAAAAAGTAGAATCTAGTTATTTTTTTTGTTTAGTAGATTGTATACGATGGATGGTGAAATATAAGATCTTAACATGTGTAATATGTTGAATCCTATTGAAGGATCATAAAATATCTAACAAAATGTTGATGCATAAAAAACAAGGATACTTGTATTAATAATTCATGAAGATTAGGTCTAAAATTCAAAATTAACCATTCATGCCAATTAAAATTTAGTTGATGCCTACTTGTTTTGAATACTTCTAAAAAATTAGATTTAATTTTTAAATTAATAAAATGTGTATTTATATAAATAATTTTCACTATCCAATCATTGATTTAATTGTCAATGAATAAAATAATGGGAATCGTAATGCTAAGTCTTCACTTCCAACACAAGAAGCTTAGCCTCTTGCCATTAATAATGACCTTGACAATCACCTATGATCATTAAGATGTTGAGTGCCATTAAATGGCCCCTAACTATAACTTTATATGCATCCATACCTATTAGATCTCAAATCACTAATCGATTACATAAAATGCTAAAAGCTCCCACAATTATATGTTTTGTGGCCTCAAATGATCGTGTTTATTTATAATGTGAAAATAAATGAATATAAACCTAGTAATCAATATTTTTATCCAAATTATTATATTATTTTAATTTATATTATTTTTAATGATCTATTCCAAAATATTACAAAACATAAAAGAGAGACAAATTAAGTTTAACTATTTAAATTAATTCACATTATTTGTTTAATGACACTTAATTTTAAAACACACACACGCGCGCGCGCGCGCACACGCACACACACACACACACACACACACACACACACACACACACACACACTTGGCATATGGTCAAACGAATTTTTAAACATATTCTAATTAAAAAATCCTAAATATGGTCATAAATCCACTAAAAATTAGTTCATAGACCACATATACCTCATTCCTTAAAATTTAAAATAAAAACACACCTCATAATCAATTTACCAAAAAATGTAATTGCAAGTCTGTCCTTATTAAATAAATAACCTTTTAAATTCCATAAATATTTAGTGCTCCTATAATTCCCCTAAGCCATGAAAGTAATGAATGCAAGAAGATATAATCAACCGTTGGGTTTGGGTCAACTCCTACACTGTTGACACTATTTTTGACAAATTTAGAGCGAGCTCGTAAATGCTACTCTTCAATTTCATGAAAAAAATGACAACCAACACCGAAGAAACTAACATGAATAATTCATCAATCCCATAAAGAATAATATCTCTTTGTTTATTAGTATCTTTTCTACTATTGTTTAAGTGTCTCTTTTTTGTATGTTTTAGAACTTTTTTAGGT
>JARHVA010005164.1:647500-677500 GCA_037957365.1 Torreya grandis
TGCATTCATGAAATGTGATTTAAATATTTAATTTTATATGTATTTTCATTAACTCTTGCAAATGCAAAATGAGTAATATATTGAATGAATATTGGCATTGTAAATCAAGAAACACACTAGTTTCATTGTTTATTTGATTTCAAGATAAAAAATGATATTTATGTATATCAATAGAAAACTAACTATAGGTTAATATTTTAAAAAAAAATTAAAAAAACATGAAGATTTACAACAAAACTAAAGATCTATCAATCATCATTCTCTATGGTGATTAAATTGTTATAAAGTGAATAATACCAACAAATAATTTTCAAAAACAATTTTCTTTACATATTAGATACATACAACTAAAAATAAATCATAGTTAATTATAACAATGGTGAAGTTAACATATGTTAAACTACATTAAATGTATTAATGATCATATACATAATACTGTAATATTATTATAATACATTATTATATTAATTATATATATATATACACAAACACACACACACACACACACACACACACACACACACACACACACACACACACACACACACACACACACACACACACACACACACACACACACACACACACACACACACACACACACACACACACACACACACAAACACACACACACACACACATACATCTTTAAATTTTACCATAGTGGAACCATATACGTAAATTGTATTAAAGATCTATCTCTATTTTCTAATATTTTTTCAAAACTATATAATAAAATCTTTGTTTGACTATAATTATGCATGGTGGTAAATACACTCATAAGGGTTTTATTTTAATTTAATTATTCAAGAGAATTTGAATAATGATATCTGATATTATTTTTTGCAAACTGTACTAAAAAATACTAGACACCTGTCATTTGCAATATCTTATGTGTGTATTGTTCCACTATACCACTTGTTGTAGTGCTTATGAAACCCCTGTTGCAATTTTTAGAGTCACACGTATTGTTAAGAAATAAAAGATACATAGAAAGCATAACCCACTTCCTCTTCTTGATTGAGAAATTTTTCATCTAAAATAGATTTTAATGATAAGGTCCACATCACTATCGTTGAATTATGACCTTGTCATATAACTCAACCAACTATTTCTCATGAAATTCATACAAGTGGTTATTGACGAGACCAATCTTGGTAATAAAAGTGACAACAATTACTTCCAATGACGTAATATCCTATTAGTTACATACAAAAATCAATATTTCATTTAGGTTTAGTGTATGTATTTTGATTTCATTCATATAACATTCATTGTCTTTATAATGTTGGGATCAGGTCCTAAAAATGTACATGGAACAATAACCACATTAGAGAAAATAATTAATAGGTATCCAAGTGTGGAATTAAATGATAATAGGGCCTTTTATGTACAAGAATTTTGGGATTATCAGTATTCTTTTATGTCTCGACAGTTTGAAGATATGAATCCAATGGTACTGAAAGTGGTGGAGGGCATCATGCTTGATTATCTAGAGTGTAGCTAGTATTTGGGAGGACCAGGACTATTCTCAGAAGATCATGGTTCTTTTATTCATCCTTTAGACGGTCGAAGGCATCTCAGACAATTCAGAATACAATCTAGATGGGTTTTTTATTCAACTAAGTGAATTGATAAACATGTTTTGAGTTAGTAGAATTGAAACAATATTTTTAATTTACGTTGTTGCATAAGTTTAAATAGAATATTAAAATAAAATAAAATTTTAATGAAGATCAATATATGTTAATGAAATTGTTAATTTCATCCATTTCAAAAGTCTCACTATACAACAACATAATACATATTGTTGCCACGAAAACAAATTTTATGATTTGAAATAATCTGTAATAAAATGTAATCCAATTAAAATAATAACTTATTGATGGCATAAAAAAATTGACTGGATGATAATCCTAAACGATGCATACAACAAGCAATGGGATTGTTTTACATAAGCACAGGGTTGTAGAGCAGATTTTCCACATATCTGGCCAACCACATACATGCCCATGTGTTGGCTCTCATCATCATTATTTCAAGTAGATGTAGCTGGAGGAAATGAAATTATTTCTCCACACCATTCCTTCGATGACTCTATTGGTGGTTTATGGTGAGTTATCTACCCTATCCTGAATCAACATACCAACTTACTAATGAAGAGGGTTTTCAAAAATTATGAAGGAAATCAAAACCTAAACCAATAGTCTATAAAACTATATGTCAACATTGGAATGGGGACAAATTGTATATTATTTATTTTGTCTCTTATAAAATGAATCTGGAGACTTCACCCCACTGTATAAAGCTTTGACTAGTTATTCAAAACATCCTTCAACACATCTCAGAGGTCAGGCTCCTCCATACTATTGACCAAGTTTCACTAACAACCTAGTTTCCTATTTATTTTTAAAATGTTTTGTTGTATTACCGGTGATAGTGACTAAACATTTATGTAGTTTTCTAAACCTACTTTTCTATATAAATAGACTTGGGGACTTCACGAAATGCTTATGCACTTTTTAAATAAATTGTTTGTAATATATTTTTCTAAACTAATGTAAGTTATGTTCCATTAATAAATTAAATATAATAAAAAATGTTATTTTTTATATTTTAAAATAAAGATTTGTGAGTAATTATATTAAAGTACATTTTGATATTTTTTAAAGATATGATTAAATGATAGGTTAAGGGTCTCGTGCCTAATATATAAGAGTCTGAAAGATATAACAATGAATCATAAAATGGGTGTTACATCAAGCAATCCATAAGAAACATAACAACCAACAAAAAATAGATAATTTTCTTCCAATCATCCACTTTTTCAAAATAACCATGCAATAAAAGAAAAGCAAAAGCCCTCCCAAAAGAACCATAAGGTACCAAACATTAAACATATGTAACAACAAATTTAGGATAACATATACCATAACCTACCACCATCCTCCACTAAAAATTTATAAAACAAATAGAAAAGCTCTACTACAAGAAAAAACTAAACAAGAAACAAAGAATATTCCACCAATTTTATGCTTCCAATAAAATTATGTACAATAACATCCACAGATCCCCAGCAAAATCTAGGTCACTTCTTATCTAGGGTTGAGATTTATCTTCTACTGAAACCATATCCAAAGTTTATTCCCTTGGAGTTCCAAAAATAATATTAACACCCTTACCGATAGTTTGAATAGGGGTTCTCAATATCGAGACTGGCCCCCTCGCATCTAGATTTGATGGGTCTACATTGGATTTCCCCTTTGTATCAAAATAGCTAGTACTAGCATCATTTAGAGTAGGATAGTTAGGCTCCTTAGAAGATGAATCTGAGTCACTCAAAAATTTATTAGAATTCATAGTGAGATTAGAAAGGTAGAAGTCAGACCACTAGGAAGTTTGTTTATTTTTTCTACGATTAATGGAGTCTTTAGTTAAATTCCATGTGTTAAAATAGATATGACAAAGAAACATTAATCCTTCATAGTCAAGGGGTTATGACCATGAACGTTCACCTACTTGCATGATAACATTTTTCAAGAAGATCCTTTCAGGTATCAACATTGACAAATATTTTGGTAAAAGTGGTGTGGGAAAAAATAGTAGTGTCAAGGTGTGTTTGTAGAAAATTTCCCAAGGAGTTGCTTATAGATTTAATGTTATGTTCACCCCAGAACTAGAAAGGAAGGTATGGAAGGTGAATCTAGATAGGTCATTCATTTAGAGGTTCAATAAGGGTGTTAAAGAAGGGGGAACAAGGTTTCATGATTAAAAGGTGGAGATTCAATCTCCAAAACTGATTTTGGATCAAATCTTTTTCCTCACTATTGTAAAAAATTATAATGAAAAAAACTATTTGCACTAGGATAAATTTGGAGCCTACCTTACAAGAGTGGTTTCTAGTTTTCCCAGATCCATGCATGGAGGTCATGGAGTTTTGTCTAAAGATTAGCAAATTTTCATGTGATGCCATTGTACACAAATAATTTTTCATGGGAGACTACTTCCTTAGTCTCCTTCTCATCAAAAAACACCACTGTCGTAGAAGAAGCAAGGTTGAGATCCTTAGGTGCAGATCTGGGCATCGATTTTGAGGCTACTTCAACAAAAGATTTTGACTCAGGTATCAAAATAGCTATGTCTTCTAACCCCATAAAGTAAAAACCTCTATCCATAGGGAGACCAGATCTAGGTTTGGCATCTCCTTCAAATCAATAAGAATCTCATTATGAAATCCCCTTCCCACCCGTGTTCCATGATTGAATCGATCTTAGATTAAGGAGGAGGTGCTTTAGAGAGTGGTGATAGAATATTCTATTTAAAGGAGGGTATGATTAATATCTAAGGAACTTGGCAAGGAGGCAAGAATAAAATATTGTCACCATGGTCCACTTGACCCAGACTATATGAGGGTGGGTTGTCAAAGGAATATCCCTCCATCAGGTGGAAGACCAAACCCAAAAAGTAATTACCCTATGCCCTGTACAGAACCATCTAGTAGAGTTGGGGGTATTGAATCTAGGCAAGCACCATTGAAATAGTAATAAAAGTAACAGACGAGATTTTAATTTGCCCTAGGATGGAAGGATGCTGCAAAGCCATTTGCAATTACCATAGAGAATATCAATTTTAATATGTCAAAATGAAGTGTAGGTGAGCTTAAATTTTGAAATATATATAAAAAATATGATTTGTTATTATAAAAGGATAACAGATTGGTATTCAAACCTGGAAAAATTATATAAATATTATAAAGCATTCGTAAATTTTTTTCTAAACATGGTTATATACAATTTTTTATTTGAGTCAAATAAATGTATTTTATATAATGGTATTTCACACATCTAATGGGTTGGACTATGTGATCAAAGAAGACCTAGAAAAAGACCATAATCTCAAAGTAATCAATCTAAATAGGGACTTTGAAGGAGGCCTCCTTAGAGACTTTAAAATTTTAAATCAATTATGAAAAAATCATCAATATATTCTGCATGAATCAATAGCTAAGTTTGATAAGGAAAACATAGACATGCAATGCTTCCTTAAAGGAAAATAGAAAAGATATTGGTAAGGGTTAAAATCCTTCTCATTTTAATTCAATTCGATTCTCAATAGTGCTTAACTAAAATTTGTCAAGAGTCCTTAGAGTGGATGTGACCAAAATATTAATGGCATCTGCTTCATATTATCTAAAATAAATTTAACAATATCAAAAGTTAAAATCATATCAATAGAGTAAAGGAGATTAAAATAAGTAGTAACTTGCCATATAGTTTTGAGACAAGCTTATGTAATTATTTTGGAGCCATGTTCACTACACACCACAATAACTAAACCTAGGTAGTTAATAAACTTTCATATAGTCCTAACACATGTATATTAGGTAGTTAATAACCTTTCATATAGTCCTAACACATCTATATTGTAGTGTTAATTCTGATATTAATATGTGTAAGCTTGAAAAATCTCTCAATAATAGTTAGAGATGTCTTGACAAGAGAGGAAAACATATAGAACCTTAGATAAAATTTCATAAAAAGAGTTATTTAGAAAAACATCTTAAAATTTTTAATCGTCCAACTAATATATATATATATATATATATATATATATATATATATATATTTGATTTAAAGATAAAAATTAATTAAAAATAAATTATCTAGATGTAAAATTCAATAAATGAAGTATTTGATTAAATTTTGTTACAGGATTTGGGCCATTGCAATTTTTCTATAAAGCTTATGAACATTTAAAAATAAAAATAATATTCATATCGTTAGGATTTTTCATAATTGTTACGTAGCCTGTTATGTTTTACAACCCTTTTCACGATTGTAGCATATCTGACTCTCTATCTATCTAGCATATTAATGAGAAAGTAAAGCAACAATATACTCATTGCCCTATGCTTGTCTTAATTCTTAAAAGTAAAGTATGTGGACATAGAATCTACGATTCCTAAAAGCAAATTAGGGGCGAGAAAGGATGGCAGGCAATATTACAGTTCCCATTTGTGCGGAAAGAGGTTTATTCAGTTGAAATATAATATGAATTAGTTGTCTGACAGTTCTCGGTACCGTCGCCAATATAGATAAGAATGCTTTACGTGCAAATTCTCGCCACAAATTTTTTTTTTTCCCTTAACAAAGAGAAGTAGTACTTTTTTTTCCTAATTCTTAAATATCATTTAATTTTTCTGCCCTCTAACATTTGGTTGGCACATGTAATGCAGGTTATGGTGCTAAATATAAGAAATAGTTTAACACGTTGAAAGACAAACCTTGCTGCATACTAACATTATATTAAAGGAACAGTTCATAATAGATTTTAAAGGTGGTTAAAACATGGGAGGAGTTTCAGAACAAGTTATTAAAATTTTTGGAAGGGGCATCTTCTATCGAAAACAATTTAAAATTAAAAAGGAAATAGAATAAACTGTGAGCAGAGTTCATTTGTATTTGAACGACATTTTAAAGCTCGTACGGCCATTCACACACAAAATCGTATTTTAACCTCGTAATTTGATGGGTGAAATTTTAAAATATAAACAATCACTATCTTCAAATGTGAATCCGTTTAGTATCTCGGAGTATAGAATGAATCAAGGAACCCACATTATTTAAGCGCAATAGGAGTAAAAATATTATTCTTCCATGAAAACTTATATCATTACATAGGAGAAGTGGAATCTCAAGCCAGAGTACCATTTGAATTCGAATCTGGGTTATTAAATTTATTTTAAATATGAAATATTCCCAACAGTAGTTAGTGCTGCCCCCATTACAGATAGGCATGCTCATAAAAATATCCAGATCGCCATGCTCACAAGATTCTCTCTGGCCAAAAAGCCTATATATAGTCATCTGTATTCTCTCACTATTACAGCTACAATCGGTTAGTAGTAGAGTTTCATCTTTTCTCTTAGTCTCTCTATGATCTTAGACGTCCCCTTCCGATTTGGCATTTTACTAATGCTATCTGGTAACCAATAATACCTCTACACTATTGATAAGAGTGCATCTGATCTGAATAGTTGCAATCTGGTCTACACAGCTTGTAAAATTGCAAAATGAAAGTTGGTCTTGCTTTAGTTTTTTTTCTGTCCTTCGTTGTTTGGGACATTTCATTATACGAAGCTCGGCCAATGAAGGAGCTCAAGATTGCAATTGGGGCTCCTGCTCCTTCCCCTATTTGTATGGTGGTCGCCACTGGTACTGATGAAAGCACTAGTCCTATTCTACCCATCAGCGAGGAAATGGATCGTTGGTTTAAAGCAAAGGAGGAGGATCGTGGTAGTGCAAGAAAACCCATAACCAATCATCCACAAGGTGAAGGGCATAATCCAGGAATAGGACACAGTTATCCATATTCCATCTGCTGTTGATAACCTATTAGGAGGATGTGTGTACATGTGTTTTTTTAAGGAATTGTCGATTGTGGTTCTAGTAGTCTAGTTTTCGTAATAGTATCTTGGATATTGTTTATATATAAGTAGCTACAGATAGTTCCTCCAGAACTTTTATATGACCTTCATAGACATATAGCATGTCATTATTTGGCTTTTATTTGATTGCTGAAGTCTTAGAATATGGCCAGTCTCAAAGACGGAAAAAAAAAAGAAAAAAAGGCGTGGTTTCTAGTACTCTGAATAGCATTGTGGTTATGCTCACGTTGTAATATGATTCTGTATTTTATATATGTTCTCACGCTGTCTACAAGCTCTCTGTATATATAAATTTTCGCTATTCTTCTCTATGGAGATATTTATTTCATTCTTCTATATAGATGAGTTTTATTTCAGTTCATCAATTATTTGTTGTAGAATACACATGCATTCAACGGTGGCACACTAACGATATAATACGGTTTGGATTGCCATTTAAAATCAAATCAATTATATTGCCTTAAACTATAAGGAGTTCACACTACAACATTATCTCTAAACAAAAACCAGTAAATGGCGGAGACTGTTAACAACATAATTATAACTATATTCATATTTGCCATCGTGTGAAACCATAGCTATAAATTTTAAGTACAATTTATTTACTGTCACAAAAATAACTATTAGTCCTTCGGTGACAATAGGAAATAGAGGGGTCACTTCGAGATATTATTTCGATTAATTCCAAAATGATATTTCATTGTCTTTCTTGAACCATATTCCACCAGTTTACAATATTTATAATGTTAATTATTTGTTGCACTAAAATCGTTTAGTTGTTTTCCTCAATATAAAAAAGGAAGTAATTTTGCACGCCAATGGTCATAGTAGGACATAGCAGTCTAACAGAATGTGGAATGTAACTGACATTTGTTTGGTGTCACATGTTCCACCTATACACTGTCACAGATGGTGAAATTGCTTACTTCATAGAGTTTATTTATTTTCCTTTATGTTTTTCCCAGAGTGATTATTAGTGACTTACGCATCTGAGTCCTAATCATCGTATGGTTTTATTTCAATAATATATATCTATATATTATGTCAATAGGCATTCACCTTCTAGAATGATCATTCTGCTCTGTTTGATGGTAAGTATTTGAAGTTTAAAGATGAATACTATTGTGTTTACCTGTTATTAATTTATGGCATACGCTAATTAGCCTGTGTTATAGGACCAAAGATCTACCAGTTGGGATGTGTTGGCCCATCGGTGACCAGGGAGAATATATAGAATGGTGAGTGGTCAATAAATCCAAGTACTTTTATTGATGTTAAAAAATATGTTATTCAAATATTTATTTGTTGTGTTTGATGGATATTTTGTGTGTCAGATATTAATATGTATATGAAGATATAGAGGTTACGTTGATATTTTATTAAGTCAAACTAAGGCTGTAATTAACTACATATTGAAAAATTATAATCCATATATGAACTCAACATTTTTAAGAGTAAAACTAACAATTTATTTTGATAGTTTGGCATGCATAAGATTAGAGATTGGGCATGCACATATTGTGAGGTGAGTTACATTCAAATTATATTATTTGCATGATTATATTGAGTATTTTTATGTCTCAATTTTTATCTTAACATTGACGTGTGTGGGCAGGCGGGTGGGCGGGGATGGGGCATCGCCTATGAATAATATTCTTTTTAATTTTAAAAATAGTACTATGTAGTTTGAGGGGAAATTTTCATTAGAAAAAATGTTATGGCCTCCGTTATGGTTTCAAAGGCATTTGGTTAAGAGATTAAAGTAATGGCAGCGAGAATAAAGATTGCCCCTGTGGATGAGGAAGAGGATGCATATGTGGATAGAAACAAAATATCTAAGGTGATTGTTAACATTGTAGTAGAAAAAATGGGGATTTGAATGTGGTAGTTGTAACTTGTTCGTAGGATAAAATGACCAAGGAAGGCACTAGTTTAGACTCGTATGTATTGAAAACTCAATTTCCATGGATTTTTGATGTTCATAGTGGGATGATTGACTCCAATACCATGTTTGAGGCCAATGTTTGAGGCCAATGAGATTAAACATTTCAATGGATTGCAGTCAGAGGCATCGAAACTGATTAGATAAAGGCTAACTATCAGTAAGAGGAGTGGTGACTTAGGGAAATACCCTATGGTGACCAATACAAATGTTATGGTGAGGTAACATTGGAGCGGAGGAGGAAGGATAAACTTTTTGTAGTCTTGCTTAAGGAGGTTAGGCACCCCTCTTATGTGGATGTTGCCAACATTCATAAGTCCCTCGCCATAAAAGCCATACTTGATGAAGATATTTCTATGAAAAGGTAGGGGAGATATTTAAAGCCTGAAAAATATAACCTTACTATTTATTTTTAAGGGGAAAATCCTTTGAAATTAATTTTTTTTGCAGATTCCAATTTGATCTGCCAATTTAAAAAAAATTATCCCTCTCTCAAATCTCAATAAATGCACCATAAAGAACTAGAATCCTCTTATGGAAGGTATGATATAGATTTTACAAAGTGATTCTTTGTGGTCATTGTCATTATTGATGAGGATCATGATGCAATTTTTAAAGACAATTTATGGGAGTGGGAATAGAAATTGTTGTTGTTCAAGTCATGGTTTCTTGAGTTCAACCCTGTCATTGATAATTTCAACATTAGGCATATCTTAGTAAGAATGCCTCATTTATCCATGTTTTTTTTAACTTCTTTCTATTTTAAAACTATGGGAAATTATTTTAAAAATATTATGGTGGTAAATACTAATTCTTGTAGGTTGCTCCATTCCATATTTGCTATGGTTATTGTAAACTTGGAATTATAAGTAGATTTTCCACAATTCATTGAATTTAAGATTAAGGATAGGACTTGGAAACAATCTCCCAATTATGAGGGTTTGTCCTTCTATTTTAGGAGATACTTTACTATAGGTCATTTGCCTTTTGATTTTATTTTTTATAAAAAGAAGAGGGGGTCTTTTGGTTGAAGGGGGGCCTTCTAAAACATGTTGATGTGGGTAGTGTAGCTAATGATACTATTATCCAAATTGTCAAAACTCCTAGGGAATTGTTTAAAATGGGAAGGAGCCATGTGAGAAAAATATCCTTTTAGATGCAAACTCTTTCAAAAAAGTAGAAGATGATAGAATTTTGTCATAAAGAACTGAATTGTGAGTGTAATATTGATCTTGTGGTTAAAGTTTCGCTATATTATTTAGTTAATTCATTTGATATAACCATATCCATTTAAATCAATGAATAATATGGGGGATATTGGACTATGTTTGGTAAAAAATAAAAATAAAAAGTAAAAATAAGTTAGAACCACTTAATATGACCCTTAGATTATGAAAATATTTTTTCATTTCATAGGGTGAATAATCAATGGTTTGGAAGATCCTAGAACTTAGAAAAATAAGAAAAATATATTACATTCATACTCTAGTGAGACTCCTCTTCTAGTGGAAATGAAACAAGCCAAACAACCATGAAAAAACAAACCAATAAACCAAAGCCAAGCATGTTTGTATAATGGAGCTAGCTAGAAAAACCTTGCTTCTACTAAGGACATTTATAAAAAATTTATGCCAATTTTCCACATGTACTCCATAAAATAGAGCCCAACTAGGCTAAAATCAAACTAGATTTCAGCCTTTCTTAGGTGCTCCTGACTGAAGGGTCATATAGGAAGATTGGGTCTCTAATCTTTTGTTATTTTTCTTTTTCTAAACTTTGGTCCATCTACCCATATCTTTTAAAATTTTAGGTTCAAGTGATATGGATATTTTGATTGATTTAAATGGGTGAGTTTTATCTTACATTGAAACCATGCCAATTTATTCACCATTTAGGGCTCCTAGCTTTAGATCATCCTCCCTAGAGATAGTGGGTTTTTTAAAAACTGAATCCAACTCCCTCTCAAATGGAGTAAAAAAATCTAAGATAGAGTCATATTTTTTTAAGGGAGAGCTTGTATGGTCCACATTTTGAGTAGAATTCTCAGAGTTATTTGAAGATGATTCAAAATATTTAGTATCAGATTCATGGGAATTCACCTATTAAAGTGGAATATCTTTATTTGAAAATCATTCTAAAATTAGATAAATGTTATTCCATACCCACAATATCTTCTACTATTTTATTTTTGAAATGAATAATAGGGTTTACTATTGTTGGAGCTAAATATTTATGCCTTGCTTTTATTGAAGTTGCATGAGCATATGATGCATGTAGTTGAAACATCTCCATCACCATCAGATCTTTACTATTGTGTTACTTAGGAATCCTTGATGAATCACCTATTAGACCTGCCTTAGACACATCCTAATATCTATACCATTTTATTGTTGTCAGTATCAGATATGAGCTACACCCTCTATAGATTTTATTTATATCTATCTTTAGCATATTCATAGATGCCAATGTTGATCTAGGTATTGAAGCCACTACTATAAACCCTAATTTTTCCTTGTATTCATCCACTGCCACATCCAAGCTAGTTTTTATTGCCATCTTAGTCTCCTTCACTGTCACACACTTTTGATCCCTTGCATCTTCTACTGCATTATTAGATTAATCATAGACTCCTTTCATTGATGTATGTTTTTGTAGGGCACCTTTATGTAACCCTAAATCCATCGCTATGTTTCCTAAAAGGGTTTAGTGTGATGCTTACCATGAAAACAACCCATACACATTTCATGATGAGAATAAATAAAAGGAAGAAAAAACATAATATAATGATGAGAGATATCAAATAAAATTATAAAATTAACATGACATAATCTTTCATGTCATAATTAGAATTTTTTTATACTTTTTGATGGAAAAAACATATATAATCTAGTCTTTTGAATTCTTTAAGTAATCATAGAAACACATTTTTTATTCATACACCATTTATCCTTAATATTTTTTTATTGTGAAATTATCATTTTTAAGATGAGAATAAGATAACATATTTTTATTATGTTTAGGAACATATAAAAAATCATTTATGAATACATTTATAAATTTAGATTTTTTTTATCTAGTTACTTCTACAAATGAATTATCACCTAAATAAATACTTTTTGATATATCTTTAGTGTCAGATAAAATATTGATAAACCTTTAATATTATCAGAGGCACTATTATATACAATCAGTTCATTTTTTTAGAATCAAATAAGGTAGCATACAAATTAATAGTGTTAGTATTATAATCCTGATTGTCATTTTGATACCTGTTTTAATTTTTATGTTGATTATAATTACAAACTTTATTATAGTTTTTATTTTTATATTTCTTATTATTAAATCTATTTTTTTTAATATCCTTATCTTTTATGTGTAAATTTACCACATAGATTTTAGTTTCTATTAAATTCGATTTTATTATTCTTATTTCAATATTTCTTGTTCCCATATTTTCCATTGGTATTATAGGTTTGGAATTAGATTTATAGTTTCTTATGTTTTAAGAATCATTGTTAAGTGAAAGAAGTGTTTAAGTGGCATTCTCCTTAGAATCAAAGTTTGACATCACTTGTTCTTATTGAATTAGAAGAATACAAAGTGTAGTGAAGTCAGGAATGTCTTGTTCTATTTGATATTTAGCATTAAGAATAGAAATCCAATTTCAAAACTATTCTAGAATGTTCAAATAAATAATAAAGTATAAAAATTTGATCTTGAATAATATTATAATTACATCCATATAACTGAGATTTGATGTTTTTAATTTTTTGAAAGAAAATTAACTACTTTTCTCTCACATTTCTTGGGAGTAGTAATTAATTCAAGTATAATTTTAATGATTTTTTAGGTACGAGTTCCCTTATGCATATATTCAATGAGTTTCTAAGCATCGGTAGGCAATTTATGATTTTTGAAATGGAGTATGAAATCATCCTTTACAATTTATAAATGATCAACAACGATTCTTAATTTTTTGGTTGAAATCCATTGTTAATATTAATCATAATATGTTCCCTAGATGGAGGCTTTTCATTATTGACAATAACGTTACAAATTTTTTAAAAGTTAGAATTTGACCTAGTTAACATTTCACATTATGTAATATTTTTTTTGAGAATCCTTAACTTCCCTCAAAAGTTGACACTTTTTATTTATTATTTTGTATGATAAAACACTTAAAATGATTTCAAAATAAAAATTTAATGTGATTTTATAATTTGTTTTCTAATTAACCAAAATAATAATAACCACTTAATTATATGCAAAACAATTAAAAAATTAGGCAAAATTATAATAATAGTAAGATTCACAAGTGTCAAAAGCATCGTAAGTGTCACAAAAATAATATTTAAAATGGATAAAAAATAATATTTTAAATAATATTTATAAAGGATAAATAATATTTTTATAATAAAGTAAGCTTTGACCAAGTATAATTTTTAACAAAAACATAGGTTTATTGAGTTTTTAACCTTACCTCTCTATTAAAAGTGTTTTATAAAATTAAAACTACCAAATCTCCTTTAACACAATGTGAATCTTTAATTAAAATATGTAGTACTTAAATCCTATTTCATAAATTTTATTTAAATAAAAAATTATAAATAACATCCATGTAAAAATAAAATTATAAGATTTTACTTTTTACGTCAAAGATTCAACTTGGAAAGTGCCACTTCCCCTCCTACCCTTTGGTTGAATGAAAAATCTAAGTTTTATAATAACACATTTTATATTTTCAAAACTATATACTTACCATTTTGGAACACCACATGAAGACCTGATGCAGGAGGGGGTCAAGGACATGACAAGGAGAGAGTAAGAGGCTAACTTGACATATATAAAATGTTTTAAAACCCTTAAAGAGGTCCTTTATGAAAACAAAACAACTAAAATTTAATATTTATGTGAAAAAAAAACATGTTTTCTGGTTATCAATGCACACATGTCATACCATCATGCTTAAGTGGAATAAAGTTTTCCCAAAAATGGTTTTGATGCCTCACAAGGTCCATATGAGGTATTTTTAGACAAAACAATGAATATTTAACTGCTTAATAATAAGTTTCATGTTCTAGAAGAATTAAAATGAAATTATTCAATTGTTTTTCCACTCATACCGGTCATATTGGGCCATATTACAAAGCCACAAGATGAATTTGACTGAAGGTAATATTTGTTTCAGAGTCTTTTGTTTTTGATTTGATTCAAAATACTGAGATAAAATCCATAAGCTCCAAGGTGATTATATAAAAAATTTGAACTAGAATTTGAACCTTCTATGGCCTCACACTAGGCCTAGAACGCTGATTTTGTATGTAGAAAATTGCTTACATAGGATCCAATGTAAGGACTTTCTAACCAACACCATATAAAAATTTATTTGAAACCATGTTAAATTATGTATATACATAGGTCCATGATCTAAATATGTATAATGGTGTCAAAGAACACAAATGCACAACATGAGATAAATATGGGAATAACTCATAAAGAGGTAAAAACACCATAATTATTATACATTATTTGAGAAATGAATTCACCCAAAACAATCAATCTTCATCTATCACTTATTTAAATTAAAATAAATTATAAGTGGAGTGAATGATTGTAACCAATGCGTTCAAATTTTCACTAGGCATACATGTTAAAATGTATTTTTAAATATATTTTTAAAGAGGTTACAATTAATCTTCACTCCACTTATTTAAAATAAAATAAATTATAAGTGGAGTGAATGATTGTAACCAATGGGTTCAAATTTTCACTAGGCATACATGTTAAAATGTATTTTTAAATATATTTTAATAAATAAATCCTAAATATGATCACAAATCTCTAAAAAATTGTTCATATACCACTTACATATCTCGTGCTTTAAAATTTAAATTAAAGACACACCTCTTAACCAATTTCCCATAAAAAGTAATTGTAATTCTATCACTATCAAATAAGTAAACATTTTAAATGCTATAAACAAGTGGTGATCCTGTAATGTACCTAAGACATGGAAGTAACAAATGTAATAAAATACAATCAGTCATTAGGTATATATCTTGGCTCAACTCCTAAAATCTTGGCACTTTTTTTGAAAAATTTAAAGTGAGCTTGTCAATGGTACTATTCAATTTCATGCAAAAAATTACAACCAAAACTAAAGAAACCAACATGAAGCATTGATCAACCCATAAAACTAATATCCCATATGTTGTTAGTCTCTTTTCTAATGTTGTTTAAGTGTATTTTTTTGATGTTTAGATATTTTCTAGTCTTGGCCTGATTTTCTATTCCTTAGAATTTTTACCTTTGTTGTGTGTCTTAGCCTAGGCCTAGTTTATCATTAAGGCTTGGTATTTTACTGCCACAAATTATTTTGTAATTAATATTGTAACTTTAATATATTTCTATTAATAAAATCACTTCTATTTCATATAAAAAAGATTTGATTAATAAACAAGATTAACATATTATAACATTGTGCACTCTCATCACTTATCATATATTCAAAATTAAATATTGTTTGCTTTCGTTATCTCAATAAAATCTACCTAAATAATTTGTTGGGTTTATCATTCATGAATTTTTATTCTCAATGGGTATAATTATGTTGAATTTTCTTCTAAATTGAATGATAAAATGTAGTTGGAAAATGATTGGTTAGCAACTATAAAAAGGAATAATTTCAAATTTTAAATATATATTTTAGTCTACTTTATATAGACTATGCACCAACTTGAAGGAAAATGCTATTAAATATATTATTCTAATATCCACTAAAAATATAGTTCCATTTGGTTTTATTATTATAATTTTTTTCAACAAAATATTTTTACACATTTTGATGCCTCAAAAATCACTTGCGAAAAGTCATGAAACCAACATAACTTCCCTAAAAACAAGGTTGTATAGATACAAGAGGGATAATAGATTGTAATAATGTGTGAGAGTGTCAGAATGTGAGGATATCCCATGATGTCATATTACAGGAAGTCTTATAGTGTTAGAATGATTTTGGATCCTAGGAAAGCCTTATGCCAAAGTCTTGTTTTCAATCTGTTGACTCAATAATCAAACTATGGCAGTTTGGGAGCATTATAATTTTCAAACCATAGTCAGTAATAATGAAACCTATTATTTATTTTATTTTCCAACTTAAGAACCTTTTTAAATAGTAATATTTGATGATGTCTACATGGAAGTTTTTGTGACTCCCTAAGTATCGAGTATATTCTCTTTTTAACTATACAATGTGAGTATCCTTTAATGTATGAGAATTAAATCTACAAACATTATTTGATAGATGGGACTGATCATTAATCAACCACTTTTTATTCAGTAATGATGAATCAACAATGTAATTTCATTGATGTGGGTAAAATAGATTTATGTTATGGAGTCCTGCTATTATCAAATAGAAAATAATAAATAAAATATGGCACCACCTAATAAGTTACAAACCCCTTTATAATGTGTGCAATATATGTGATTATAATAACTACCATGAAGGTGGGGCATGCGTATATATGGGCTATTTGTGTATGATATTCCATAATATATTAGTAACATAGATGGAAATGAGTTGTAATATAAAATTTGGAACCTCAATGTCTTATCTTTATATCAATGTCATTATAGGATTGATTAAAGTCACACATCAGACATGGAGCTTCTTGCAATAAAATCAATATTGTGTTACCTTCGTTGACCCTTGAAAATAGAAAATGTATAATCAAATAACTTTCCTCCATGAAATTTATGTAACCATTTTCAATGTGTGCAAGTCATGTAAATAGAACAACTGTGCTAAATTTGGGTCTAGTGTAAGATATTATTTATTTCATTAAAATGAGGGAACTATTTTTCATCTCTCACAATAATTTGTCTTATAATAATTTTGGATAAACTTGGTCATATTGTGATCATCAAAATGTATTTTGTTGGTAGATTAGAGAGAACTAAATAAACTAAACACATGAATTTGCATTGATTTATTCACAAGCATGAAGAAGAATAAATACAACAAAGAATGGACTAAAAATAGGAGAGGATTTCATAAAATCTAGGGAAGATAGGTGAGAACTCCAAAGAAGCTAGGTAGTTATTAAATAATAACTAAAAATAATTTACTCCACCTACCAACTACACTAACATTCCCACCCTATTTACATTATCTTTACAAGAATCATATTCTTGATAGTTGATCCCCCCTTATTTTAAACATGGTAAATTTTTTTTACACTCTCTGTGTAGCGTGCTCACTTTTTAATGTGGCATGCCATCTTTGTGGTTTCATGGTCTTAGTGAAACCTTGGTTTTTCCTTAAAGGATTACCATAAACCTAAAAGTGACAGGAGTACATCTCTTTTTTTGTACTCTTTAGTGGTTTTTCATATTTCCACAAACCCTTTACCAAGAAACAAGTGCTACTTTAATGATTTTGCTTCTAACATTATTCTTCATTAGGAGGTATCAAACTAGAAAATAATGTTTTGAAAATCACACAATGTAGAAAAACCAAAATATGAGGACTAAGTCCTCATCATCTTTTGTAACCTCTATACGTGAGCATTGCCACTCAATCTTGCACATTGTAAATATTCACCACTTCCATCGGTGATCATCCTTGGCATATTCGATTTAGCATAGAACATACCAAACTATAAAAGATAAAATCACACCACACCACAAAAATTATCATCATAGCAATGATGCAACCCCATTGTAGGTAACTCATGAGAGGACACCAATTATCCTAGAGCATTTGTGTATCCTCCAACCTCCATTAAATGAAGATATTTACACACTATATTGGTTTTGGATGCTCAATCTTTGTATGCTATTTTTGAATAGAATAACTTTAGATAATAGGACATGTGACTTATAAATCAGATGTCAAGCTCATCTAATATTACATCCATACAAGAGAGTTTTCAACTATAAAAACTAATCTTAACATGCAAAGCTTTTATTGACATTTTTATAGAACATTTAAAACTTTGGACTATATTAAACAATTATTTCAAAGGAGATGTATATGGAACACATGTAGAAATAATAAATTCAATATCATAGAAAGAGCCTAGTTGAACGCTATCGATTCATGAAATCACACAATGTTTCTCCAATTTTGGATATTGAATGGTGATTGAAAAATTTGTGGTTTATAATTTATAGTAGCAAAGAAAAGAAAATGAAAGGTGTGGGAAGAGTATTGTGTAATTACCTTGTATAAAATGCTAGTCAAATACCATTTTGATGAATTGGGGATTGCAACAAAAGAGGATATAAAACATGGTAGAAATTTAATAAAATTTGGTAGTTCAACATACATTAGAGATTTATTCCATTAAAACCAACAGGATTACAAGGCCTCTCACTGCATGATTTGATAGAATATGGTCTGACTCAATAAGATTTTCCTGGCCTATCAAAGCACTACTATGAATCTAGGATAGTGATGAATTCAATGACATTGACAATCAATAAAGCTCACTATAAATGATAGAATATGACCAAAAAATACTCATCAATATGGGCATGCTTAGGTCTCAGGTATAAAATTGGCAACATATAATTTAATCTCTCACATTAGCAGAGGCATTGATGACTTTGGAGATTCCCCTTCAAAAATCAATGCACCATATTGCACTCCATTATTGATTTTGACTCTAATACTAGAGTGTGGAAGCTTAGAGAGAGAGAGAGACAAATAAATTACACACATGGGAATTTTTATCGATTTATTCACAAGAATGAAGCCGAATAAATACATTAAAGAAGGAAATATAAATAGGATAGGAGTTCATAAAATCTAGGGAAGATAGGTGAGAACTCTATAGAAGCTGGGTAATTATAAAATAATGACTAAAAATAATGTAATCCACCTACTAGCTATGTTAAAATATTTGAAGGTTCTTGATGACTATAATAGTTGTTAGATGGGATGTTTTTGACAATCCAAATGCAATTTCCAAATTTTCACTATGGTGGTAGAGGAATAATTTTACATGGCAAATAATGTTAGTAATACACATGCAATGATCATTTATGGTTGTAATGCATTTATAGTCACTCATGTCATTCAAGAATCTACAGCTCTCATCCACTAATAATGTAAACTTTCAAGATAACTAAACACAAATGAAGATTACGGTTTTATAATTTGTTCTATTTACGTATTTAGTTTGAAGAGTTTGAGAGTGTCCTTAAAAAATCCATCTTTTGGATGTCATACAATCATAACATTTCATGAGACCAAATTTCATTCAGACATGTCAAATAATTATATTGTCTTGTGTATGCTTACAATATTTTCAAACATGTCTATAAAGGCAATTCCAACTACGATATTTTAAATTCTGATTTCAATTATGCTTTGATGAATGTCCATGCTATGTTCCAAATCTCCTATTTTAATATAAGTTGGTAGGATGCTAGGAAAGGTTGTGGATTTTTTATTTACACTTTCCAATTACATTTTATTAAAGTTACCAAAGTCTTTTCAATAAACACAATTTTTATATATATTTCAAATGTTTTAGTCCATGAGACTATATCTTTTTGAGATATTTTGTTAAATAGTTCACATGCCTTGCCTAAGCTTCAACATTTTTCATACATGTCTACTATGGAACCTGTAACTATAAAATTTGAAAAAAAATGATTTCAATTATGCTCTGATGGATGTCCATACCATGTTGAAAAGATCCATTTTTTTGCACAACCTGGGAGGATGCTACTAAATTTTGTGAATTTTGGCTTTATACCTAACAATTAAATTTGCTTAAATGGTTTTGAGGGCTTTATAAGGAACCCATTTTGTGCATACCTTACAACCATGGCACTCCAAGACATGAAATTTGGGTCACACATTTCATTTAAAATACTTAAATCCTCATCAAGGAAATCATTTTGTGCATAGCTTAAAATAATATTATTCTATGAAACCACATTTTATATGTATTATATCAAGTAGTTCACATCCCTTGTGTATTCTTCCACATCTGACATAAATATCTACTTGGGTTGTTACAACAACAACATCCAACATAAATCCCATTTCAATTCTTCTTTGATTGATGTCCATACCATGTTTTAATGCTCGTACTTTGATGCAAGCTAGGAGTATGTTGGCAAAGGTAAATTAATTGGGTTATACACATTTTCATTACATTTAGCTAAATAGTGTCAATGCTTCATTAGGATACACATGTATTTTTAAAGTTTTAATCATGGAATTCCATGATAAGTCATATCATTTAAAACATTATGAGCATAGACCAAACTACAAATCCTCTGAGTAGGTGCTATGAAATAAAATTGAAAATCTTCAAATTATCTACAGTAAATGATTTCAACTGCACACTATGGGGAAGGGTTAGTGGAAATTGATAGCATTATATATATATATATATATATATATATATATATATATATATATATATATATATATATATATATATATATATATATATATATATATATATATAAAATTCAAAATTGTAAAACAAATTCTCATTTTCGTTATGCTATAATAAATGTCAACACCCTATTGGAGGACTGAGTAGGGATGTAATGTATAAACTAAATAATATTATAAATAAGAATAAATTAAGGTAATGAATTGTACAGATGCTTCCTTATATATAATGGTAAATGCATCATGGATTAGTGAAGATGAGTTATAGCATAGAAGATACAATGGATTTTATTGGTATCACTTATGATATATACATACTTTTTAAAATCATTTTTTTCCAAAAACTACCGTTCTTGAAAAATAATTGATGACTCTAGTTCACATCTATAAAATAATGAGAGGAATATTCCTAATTACCCTTAAATTAATATCTAGAAAAGTGGAATTAGTCAAAGTTGTAAGACTTAAAGAAAGTAATTAAATAACATAAGTTATAAAATAAAGTGATTAATATTAAAATCTAAACAAGGGAAGAGATTCCATGAAGGGATAATCATGTATGCTACCAATAAAATAGAAATGAAATCCAAATTTACTGAATTCAAAGTCGAGGATCATAAGAAGTTTTATTAGAGTGTGATAATATGGGAGATTCAGTAGAACGGACATCTTGTAGTCTTGTAATGGTTAGAGTATAATGGGATTATGCACCTAAAAATATTATT
Organism: Torreya grandis; assembly: GCA_037957365.1. Classification (NCBI taxonomy): domain Eukaryota; kingdom Viridiplantae; phylum Streptophyta; class Pinopsida; order Cupressales; family Taxaceae; genus Torreya; species Torreya grandis. The sequence goes on from JARHVA010005164.1 coordinate 669,037, forward strand.
TTAAAAGATAAGGAAATATGTGAGAACATGACATGGACATTTTTATGATTACGGGAATACTTATTTGGAATAGTTTAGTAAAGATTATTGAGGTATGGAAAGTCGTAGGACTCAAGTTACATGAATAAAAACGAACCATTCTTACACAATACTAACTAAAGCCTATTTACTTTATCTTAGGAAATATTTAATTATATATATATTAGAAAGCTTGAGTCCAAGTAAGAACAAGTATATGATATAATATTTTTGTTAGAATTAAAATAAACCTCATAATAAGAACTAGTCCCAATTAATGAAATATATTATAAAATGACACTAAATTATAGATGGTGACAAATTATTGGGTCACCTAAATTTTGGGTCCCGTGAATTTTATATTAAATTATCTCTTAACATAAATATTTAGATTTGAATAACTTAAATTTTTAAAATTTAAATAAGTTATCTGAGAGGAAATTATAAGTTATCCATATTTTTGCATGAATTTACATATTAGTAAATTTTACTGCTATATTCATGCTGACCCTCAAGGTTTTTATTCACATATCAATAAATGTTATCATTTTTAAATATTATTAAATAATGAAGGGCCATGTTAAAAAATGTTTTTCAAAATTTGTTTCCATTAATGTAGTGAGTTAATGTCACCAAATAGATACCATACAACATGTTTAGTATGCCTTGTTCAAGTCACTCTCTGTTAAATGTCATGGAAGCCAATAGCCTATTTTGCATAATGCATCATTTAGAAGATATTATAGTATCACCATGATAGAGGTTTGAAACATTACCCACAACTGAATCCACATCGTTTCCATGTTTTTATTTGTATATGGTTTAAGATTTAATAGTATTTGGATGGAATCTTTGTATGCTTTCATTCACATAGTAACAAATGTTAATGTTTTTTATTATACCAAATTGTTTTCTAAATCAATGTCGTTGTGTTATTTATATATGTGACACATTTGAGTTTCCTTGTATTAAAGTTTCAAATTAATCCTGTTCAATATGCCATGTTAAATTTCCACTCACTGATATTAAATGTGAGATGAATGATGATCGAACCCAAAGGAATTTTACGCAAGATGAATTATTTGTTAGAGTTTTTAGCTTTCACATGTTAGATAGATGAAACATGAAATTCCTTGAAAAACATATAAATCGATCATATTTTAGTGAAAAATTGCTAGTATGTAGATGAAAATAATGAAGTTTTTCCATCACATACTAGTAAATATTATTGTCTTTGCATCAAATTTAAGAATATCATTCACATACCATTAAATTCTAATTCATATGTATCAAAACAAATTCTTCTTTGAATTCATATTCTTTTATGATCAATATGTTGATGTGAATTAATTTTGTTGTGTTAGTCAATATCATTTTCAACATTAAAAATAATATTCCTTGTCACTGGTGTTGTTGGTGAATCAAATTATATTTTTAATGTTCAAAATGTGAATGATTAACATAAAAAAATTAATTGACAATAAGATATCAATATGAATTCATAAAATTAAAGAATTAAAATTTGATGCTCCACTTGAAAATAAATATAATTTTAATTTGAAACTTCACTTTTAAATTAATAAAACTAGAATATAACACTCTAGAATGAAAACATTAGTTTCTATAAACATATTCATTTATAGACAAATTTAATTATCATCAACCAATTTTGAAATTTAAAATTTGAATTTTGTGGGATTGGTGAGTCTTTAAAATGTATGAATATTAAATGTTGTAGGTACACACAATTAATGGAGAAGGTTGGATTTTCATGGTTTTATTTATGGAAGCAAATATTTAGAATTTAAATTTCATATGATATAATAAAATATAAGTCCACTAATCATAATATTATATAACATGGGATTTTGATATTATATCTGATATATATTACAATTAGATATATAAAATTGACATTTTAGCACTCATTTAATTAATGAAATTGGTGTATTGTTAAATATTTACACCTAAAACTACTACACAAGTATGTAATGTTTTCAAAAGTATATTTAATTTTCAATATGATATACAATTTTTTTAAATCTATGGTATTTATCTATTTATAATATGTATGTAATATTTTCAATATAGATCTATATTTTTTATATTATTTATTCAAAAAATTATAAGATACTTAATAAATTGTATAGGTTAATTTTATCAAAAGTATACAAATACTTAGAGAATACCTTCATAATAAGGGTTGCACATATTAGACCCTATCCAATAATCTATCCCCTTTCCCTAATGTGTGAAAATTAGATGTCATGCTATGGTTAAAAAATAATATAGGTAATGAATATTATTATGGATATAATTGATCTACAAAAAATATGGATAAAAAAGCATAAAAGGGGGGATTATCATGGTCTTCACCTATGAAAAACATATGTAATGTTATTGTAAAGTAATATTTGAAAATTTTTATCAGGTTATATTAACATAATGAGACCTCAACCAGTCACTTATATATGACAAGGTGGTCTAAGATGTTAACACACCATGTTGGTTAGATTGTACAACTATAATGATATTCCTTATATGGCTAGGTTGAAAGCATTAGATAGAGTAAAGGTTAAATAAGCTAAACACAACCCAAGCTTGGGAATAGTTACCTTATGTCAGTGGCTAACCCTTAATTTTTAGGATAATAAATTAGTGTTTGATGAATCAATAATACATCAAAATAAATGGTGAATATTTTTATTTAGTGATTGGGTCATTAAATTTATGTAAACATTAATAATGTTAATAAAAATAAAAAAGTAGGTTTTCAAATAATGTGAGAAAGGGCACTACATGTTTGTATCAATACGGGGTCAAAGTCTATTAGACTCTTTTAATATGTTTTATTTAAATGTTACACATGTAAAATGAAATTATTAACATTAATATTATACTTTATGGGTGTTATCACTTTATATGATATTCTTATTATAGATTTCACATTAAGAAAACCTAATAATTTTTAAGCCTTATCTAACTTCTTGTTGCTAGGTACTCCTTTAAGAATATTTATTTGAGGTTGGTATAGATGATAAAAGAAAGAGATTCAAATCAATACTTTCTCTAGTGTAATCATAGAATATCTTATCATCTTCTTTCTTTGAATTCTCCTTTGTCTCAGGGTGCTTCCTTTTCAAAAGGAGGCCCTATGAGAGTGGAGCCTAAGCTTATTAGAGTTTAAAACACTTCCTCTTTGATGAAGAACAAATATAATCCTACCCTTTCTCTAATTGTAAAATTTAAAGCTCTGATGGACTCAATACCGAAGAACATAGGTAGAATAACAGACGAAAAAAGACTTATATTTGATCCATTGGAACTAGTAAGGGATGTCTATAGATAGACAACACAAGGTATTCTCCCTTGTTGGGGAAGAAGAATCTTGACCATTGGTCAATATTCAACATTTTTTCTCTTTATTTGGTTCTCTGTACCTTTAAACATGTTTGGATTCAGTAGTGTTGTGTAATATTTGGTGTAGATCCTTCTCTTTAATAATGTATTTTCCAGTCCTCTACATATTCTCTAGAAGAAGATTGGTCAGTTTATTGATTATTGATAATTTTTTTCTATTGGTAGTTATTGTTGTCATCTTTGGTTGTTGAGGCATTCTTGTGTCTTTTATTCTTTTAGTGTTTTATATTTTTATAAATTGGTTAGATGTTGGGTTATATGTATTATTAGGTTGAAACACCCCATCAAACCCCTCTTATTCCTCATTAAATGAACATATTTATTTTATATTTTTTTAATAATTTAAATGTTCATAATTTTTTTCTTATATTTTAAGTTATTTATAATTATAAATTTAATCTTAAATTTATACTTAAGTTGTTTGTATAATAAGGAATTAATTTAAGAAATAATATCCTATTAAAAAATAAGAACCTGAGATAATTACAATCAATGATGCCAAAGGGATTAAGATGTGTCATTTTGGGCATTGAACTGGTTGTTCATGTAAGTATCTTTGTTTTATTGCATAATAAAACCAGAATTATGGATTTTTGTTGAGTTTTGTGGTTATGGTCTTGAACGGTGTTCTTTTCATATGTTCTTTTCATTTTTTGTGTTTTAATTTTGATTGATATGTTTCCCTTTTACTAGGTAAGTATTCATACCTACTTGACCTCGATTCACTCTTGTAAGAGCCTCCAACTATACCCTCAAATAACTTCACCTTATGGCCTTCACATATCTCTATGTGACTGGCTCATTTTTTAGTCTTAAATGTTGTGTATAGTCTTAAGAATTTCACTTTTTGTTCAGTGTTTGGTATTTATCATATATTATAGGACTAGTTACATCAATACATGCATCACATTTTCATGCATTCTATGTAATATTAGAAATATTTTAGGTTGGTTTGTAAAATTTATGTGTTGAAGTTTTTTCAACAATGATGAATACTATTAATTTTTTTATTTTTTTTTTCATGTTTTTTTTAATGTACACATGTCTAGGTTTGCAGACATATGTTTTTCAGTTAAAGAAAAGTGTAATGACACCAATATAGGCTTTTTAAAAAAAAATCAAATCTTGATGTGTATAAGGTAGTGATAACATCCTTCACTCGAGAGAGTGGCATGTATAATACTATTTTGCATCCCCTACTGTAGATTTTGAATCATGTCCATGCAATTTTTTTTCCCTTTTTAGCTCAATTGGAAAAATAAAATAAATGTCACTATAAACCTTGATAAGTAGATTGTTTCTTACTTTTTTTATTTTTAAAGATAAATTAATTGGGTTTCGTATGATTTGGCATTGTATATTAAATTTGTGATGCAAATGATAGATTCACTTTGTTGGAATATTGAAAAATTAAATTATCAATTTGCTTTGCTTATTTATATTGTTTAGGAATTTTTATTACATGTGGTGCAATACACACTGGGTCAATTCATTTTCTTACAAGAATAATGATATTGGTAACTACACTTTGTGTTTCAAGATTAATGATATTGGTTAATTTTCTATGTTGGAAAGAAAACAATATTTACCATTACATTTTGATGCAAAATGAATGTCTCTGGTTGATTTATTTTATTATAAGTTGAATGATCCTGGTCAGTTCAGTTTGTTGTGAGATGAATAGTCCTGGTAGATTCAATTTATTGTAGGGTGAGTGGCTCTACTTGATTCTCTTTGATGCAAGATGAGTGGCTCTTCTTAATTCACTTTGTTGTAAGATGAGTGATCCTACTTGATTCATTTTGTTTATAAATATGGACCCACGAGATAGCATTCATGTTTTTTTTAATCTATACTTCAAAATTAGTATTTTGAATTGTAGGGTTTATAAAGTATTTTTTATGATATTTTTTGTATAACAATTTTTACAAATGTGAATTGAGTATTGTAAAATTCATTTACACTGTTAAGCACTTGAATAGGTATTGTTCTTCATAAAATCCAATTTCTCAATATTTAGTTCCTACATCACATAGGATAGAAAGTTGAATCTTGTGTCTTGAACTATTATCTCTAATTCTTACCCCAAAGACCTACTGGCCAATCTCCTAATCCTATTAGGTTTGTAGAATCTTATATGCACTGATAAAAAAATATAATCTTACATGTTGTTAGTAGTAGTTTTAATATTTATGCCAAAATAAATGTTATCTATTAATGGTTAAATCCACATTTCTAATTTATAATAGATTAAATTTTGTGATAATTGAGCCTAACCCACTAAAAAATATGGAGTAATTATACTAATATTAGGGTTGTGAGACTAAAAATTACAAGAATGAGATGTAATGTAAATACTAGTATAAAAAAAAGTTGAATCAAATTGATGTCCAAGATGTTAGTGTAGTATGGAGGGTTGACTAAATTTTTGTTGCATATTACTATGATAAAAATAATATTTCTTAATATTACATTTATCTTGTTTAATTTCCACTCTTTCTTTGATAGATATTATAAGAGCTTCACATTACATATGTAAGGAGTGAAATGGAGAGAAAATATATAAAATTGTAAAAATGTTGTATAAATTTTTTTAATGGAGATAAGCATGACTGATCTTTTCCACTTATTTTCAAAATGAATAGCAAGAAACACACACACACACACACATAAACTAGCCTAGTTGGCAATGAGTAATATCTAGGCAAGTAATGTGGTTAAAAACTAGAAGTTTATGTCATGTGTTGCTCATAAGGTAGGTATTGAAAAAACAAAATGACTTCATTAATGAATATAAGTAAATATGCATAAAAGACATATGCTCATGTCATTGTATACAAAATCCTAATGCATGGATGATATGTGTAAATGGATATCTATCTTCTTTTATAAAGGAAGAACAAAGTTAAGAATAATTACCTTTGAAGGTGAACCCACTGAGCCTCAATCTTTCCCTTAGCCAAGGTGATTCATAAAAGGTTGTTGTGGTATGTAAGGATGATAATGATAAATTAGATCTAGGCTACATAATTTATCAATGCATCCAAAAGACTTCTCCATAAGATAAGATCCATATCTCCAATAAAAGTATGAAATCCTAAGCTTTCTCCTCAATTACAATGGTAGATAAGAAGATGTGAAAAATATCTTACTTATTCTTCACCTATCTAAATAATAGAAAAATAATTGTGTTTATCTAGGTAGTTTTAACCCTAAGCCCTTTAAAAAGTTTTGGCTGATAGGGTCAACCCATTTGACCTTGTATTATTATTGATAAAAACTCACTAGGTCACCAAATACATTTTCTAATAGCTGACCTAGACCCTAAATAAGTTTTGTCATTGAAATTACAAGGTTGACACAACTGATGTAATCATCTAAACTATCAAAATATGTTTTAGGTTAGGAAAAGGGTTATTGAAGGTGGTAAAAAATTGGAGTTTGAAAAAGAGAAGGAAAAGCTTAAGGGAATTATTTTTAGGAGAAATATATGTAGATAAAAAATGGAAAAGGGGACAACAATCCTAGAAAGTACCAATGGTCTGGGCACCCCCTTCTGAGTACACCCCTGAAGGTGTGAACTTAGAGAGATTGAAACTCGATGGATTCTTGAAAGATAGAGAGTGTTAGTAATTGATAAAAGTTTGTAAATATTATGTATATACATATGCACCACTAGAAGCTCATCATGTGTCACATAAGTGTAACATGGGATCGGGATTCATGAATAAAACATAATGACACATAAGCCTAATTCTAGATAAAGTGTAGTAAGGAGCAAATAATATAAATGCAAGGACAAAATTAAAAAACACATACATTTACTTACCTTAGTGTTGTAGATAAAGAATGAGATATGAGAGATGTGAATGCATACAATGTGAGGAACATTAGTATATCCTATAGATATTAGTGGAAAAAGAGAGAAAAATCAATTTTTTTGAAATATAGACATATAATAATAGAAAAGACTATCTACGACATTAAAATTACATAACTTTTATGGTTCAAAAAATGAGTTACTAAAAAAAAATATGATCAAAATAAGGAATATGATTATAAATATTTTAAGGGTAAATAATTTTTACTAGTAACTTTAAATACGGTGAAAAAAATACATTTGTTATTATTTGACTATTTTGACAGAAAAAATAGATCTCTGAGAGACCTAGCAAAATCCTAGAGAGACAAGATGGTGAAGAGATGACAACTAAGATGAAGAGGATGCCTATCAGCCATAGTGATCACAACATAGGTAAGCAACTGAGAATTTAAATTATATTTTTAGTATTTTATTTTAAATTAAGTGTTTTTAAATAAGTTTATAATTAAGACCAAATCTAGATACCAAAGTGAACTCTAGGAAAGTTTACGAGATACTAGGGGTGAAATGGGGAACTAGGCTGAAAGGGATTAACGTAATAAATGTAAAAGGTAATTATTATAATGGGTTAAAAAGGTGTCATATTGAAAGAACTAGGTTGACCCAGTCAACCTAGTAGGTAGAAAATAAGGTTTTGAAGGGGCCAACCTAGTAGGTCTTGGCTGACTTAGTTAGTTTAGGGAAAGGGTCAACTTAGTACCCCTTCGTTGACTTACCTTGTTAATTCAAAAATTTGATTTAGTATAATAGATAAAAATGAAGGCTGACATAGTTGGTTTTAAGTCCAAATGGATGATCTAGTTGTATAGGGTTGAAATAGTATGTTTCTAAGTGGTTGATATAGTAACAAAATGAGGGAAAATGGTTGATATAGTAATTCTAAGGCCTAAGATTCCTGAATGGGTATTGAAATGACCAATTAATCAAAAAATAGTTTAAATTGGTAAGAAATGAATAAATTAAGGCAAAAATTTATTTGTTTATATGAATTTTAAAGGAATGTATTTTGATTATAAGTTACATAGAGGTTTAATACATCTTTTGTTGTTTGATTGTTGTAGGGGCATAAGATATTTTGATAAATGGGGATGCATCATGGCTACCATATATATTTAATTTCCTAATAGATGTTGATAAATGTGG
>JARHVA010005164.1:682500-687500 GCA_037957365.1 Torreya grandis
GGTATTAATCAAAATATTAGAGTCCTAATATTTATGAATCAACCTTAATAAGATTACAAACCTAAAACCCCATAAAACCCTCTTATTGACATGATGAATGTGTTTGCATTTTAATCAACTTCAAATGAATGTTTTTGGTTCTTAAATGACTAGGGTGACCTATATTGGTCTCATGGGAGCCTAAATAGGCCATGTTTTTTCATGTGTGGGTTGAGATGGTATCGAAATTGACCTAGAAATGATTGTTATAGGCCTAAAAATGTAGGTTTTGGTTGCTTTTCAAGAAATTTGATCGAGTGATACTTAAAATATTACCCTTAAATCACCTATCACATGGATAATATATTTTAAGATGATTATAAAGACCCAAAAAATGGTTTACAATGACTGAAACACCATTAAATGGTTTCAAGACACTTAGTGGTTAGTAAGTATGCCATCAAGAGATCTGAACAAACATAATGTACTATCTATCAATTTTGGAGATGGTTTTGATCTTGAATAAGGTTTATAATTATCCCCTATAGGGTGTTTAAAAGTTATTAAATCTATGATAATAATCTTGAAGCAAAGGACTAGGCCTAAGATGGAAATAAAAACTCACCATTGTGGCTTTCACTTTAATTAAGTAAGATTTTTATTGAAATATAAGTTCCTATTAGGTTAAATAACCTTATATTTTTATCCTTAGCCTCATAGGGATGAGAGAGACATTGAAGTGGCTTAAGAAGACATGAAATACACTAATAATTATGATTAATAATTCCACATACGAAGACAAGGTTTATGACTCCTTATAAACTAAGAGTGGGAGTTTTAATGAATGAGGTTCATGAGTAATCAAATAAGGTCAGAAGTCATTATGTACCAAACCTGATGAAGAAGAGGATTATATCAAGTACACATATGTTAATAAGATACTTCATAACTACCTACATACATACTTTTCTCATTTGAACTTCTTTCTTCATGTGATGACCCTTGTCATATGTATCTCATACACCTCTCCTCTCTCTCCTCATCACACTCTTATATATATACATTAATAACATTAAAATTTTAATATATCCTCCACTTGAGTATGGAAAATAACTGCTCTTTTATAGGCCACTGAAGAAATAAAAATTTGGTTTTACCTTATTGTATGTCTATTTTGTAATGTTTAAACATTAATGATTGATATTATCTAGTGTTGATTTATTTATCTTTGACATATCTCATTCTCTGACATATATGTAGTTTAAAATCACCCTTAAAAGTCATATGAAGTGTTTAAGTAGTCTTGTGATGTTTAAGTGAGTCAATTTCCAACTAGTGTCTTTTACAAATCTTAAAAAGCAGCCCTCCTTGCCTAATCATCATCTACCACATTTATATTAAAATACTAATGTAACAGGAGAAGATTAGGAGTAGTGTATGAATGGATAAGTTCTATGTTCATTATAAATTTACAAATGTGTCATAGTGGTCAATAATTTGGTGAAACATATCTCTAGTTTAGTTTTCATTTAGTTTTTTGTATCCTATTTCCCATCCATGTAATAAGCTTATTTTTTAGTACTTAAGTGATGTATAAATGGAGATATCCCTAATGTAGAGGTTCAATATATACATTTGGTCATCCAAAACCTAGGATTGTTCCCATGCTATCAATTAGATTAGGAGCATTGAACAACCTCTTCAATAGTGTAACTTTAGATGGTAATAGTTTTGACATGCTTGGTAGGACAAGATATTTCATCAATTGAAGAGTGATTGGTGTTACTCTTTAACAAACCAACATTTGGAGGTATGAAAATAATCACAAATCCATCAAATCCCTATAATTACACTTGTTATGAAAAATTATCATCACATTGTAGGAAAGATGGAGTTCCCAAGAAAGAAGAACTTTAGTTACTAGTGGTTGGTGATTTCAATATTATCCTATGGTTGAGATGAAATGCCATTAAATGCTACATAAAATCATAATATTACTCCTCTATGTCCATACTATTACAAGTTCTTCTTACACTGGTCTATCAATCCTCACCAGTTCCCAAGACTCTTGTTGTAGTTAATCCACCCCCAATTCATACCAAGCCTCATAAAAACAATGGTTAATCAAATTTTCAATAGGTAAAACTTAAAAATATAAAATATGGTGTGATGTTATACCAATGGATGCATGCCATGTGTTATTGGAAAGGTCATGGTAGTTTGATAAAAAATTAATTCATGATGGAGAAAAGAACACGTATTGCTTTGATAAATGTGGTATAAAGGTAGGTTTTTCACCTCTTAAAAAAAAGGGAAGTTTGAAATCATGTTGAATAAAAAATAATTTATTAAAGACATGAATATGATAGGTTACTATTATGCATTTGTAGTTAATAAAGAACACACGTAAATAGTGTAAGTACTAGTAGAAATAACAATAGTGTTGAAAAATTATACAGATGTTATGCCTAACGAGTTACCAGATGGTTGACCAATAAATAAGGATATTCAACATCATATTTATTTAATTATAAGATCAACTTTACCCAATAAAGCAACTTATACGATGAGTCCAATAGAATATGCATAATTAAATAAACATGTTGAATTGGTGATGAAGGGTGTATTAAGGGAGAGCATGAGTCTATGTGAAATAATATAAATGATAAATCCAAATAAAGATGGAGTATATAGTATGTGTGTGGATAATAGAGTAATCAACAAATTTACAATCAAGTATTGGTTTTCTATACCTCATTTAGATGATATGATGAATGTTATTAAAGGAGCAAAATATTTTACAAAGATTAATCTAAGGAGTGGATACTATCAGATTCAAATTGAGGAAGGAGATAAGAGGAAAAAAATATTCAAGACTAGAGATGTCTTATATGAGTGGATAGTGATGCCATTCAAATTATCCCATGCACCCAACACATTTATGAGGGTGATGAGCACAATGATATGAAAAACAATGGTAATTTTATGGTAGCTTATTTTGATGATATTTTGATATTCAATGAGACTAAATAAGAACATTAAAACATTTGAGAATGGTATTGGAGTTTTTAAAAAAAGGATAAGCTCCATGCAAATTTGAAAAAATGTAGGTTTATGTAAAAAAAATGGTATTTTTGGGATTTTTAATTGAAGTAGATGGTGTAAGAATAGATGAAAATAAGAAAATGTAATTTTTGAGTGGATTATTAAAAAGGGCATCATAGAGCTAAGAGGTTCCCATGGTTTATCAAATTTTTACTAAAAATTCATTAAAAAATTTAGTAGTCTTATTGTACCAATAATAAATTGTATAAGAGGAAAATAATTTTCATGGACAAGGGAAAAAACAAAAAGATTCAATTTATTGAAGAATAAAATTATAAAAAGCTTATTTTAACATTACCATAGTTTAGAAAAGTGGTTGAGATTGATTGTGATGTTTATTTTATGGGAATTGGTGTTGGGTTGATTCAAGAAGGAAAATCAATAACGCATTTTAGTGAGAAATTTAATGAGGCATGGATAAATTATTATACATATGAAACATAATTTTATGTCATTATACAAACATTAAGACATTAGAGGTGTTACCGATTTCTTAAGGAGTTTATTTGATTTAATGATCATGAGGCTTTGAAGTATGTAAACACTAAAAAGAAGTTAAATAATAGACATGTAAAGTGGGTGTCTTTCTTGTATGGTTATACTTGTTTGTTGAAGTAAAAATCAGGTAAAACTTAGGTAGTTGAAACTTTGAGTAGGCGAGTGGGGTTGATAACTCCTATGGTGATTGAAGTAGTTGGATATAAATTTATTAAGTATATGATATTGAGCTAGATTTTGTTAAGATAGTTGAGTAGTGAAAGAATCAATTAATAGGTCATACAAGTAATGTTTATGAATAGTATCTTATGTAGGATGATTATCTCTTTAAATAGAAATAATGATGTATTCTAATTGGTTCTCTAAGAGAAAATATTATAAGATAATTGAAAAATTGTGGTTTGGATATAGATTTTAGTAAGAGAAAGTTAATAGCTTTAGTGAAGGAGAAGTATTTTTGGCTAAAGATGAAGAGAGGTTTGATAAGTTATGTTTCAAAGTGTATGATATATTAGGTGGTAAAAATAAATGTACAAAATACATGACTATACATGCCATTACCAATTCTAAGAGTACCATTGAAATATTTGAGTATGAATTTTGTGATGAAATTACCAAACACACATAGAGATAACGATTCAAATTTGTTTTGTAGACAAGTTTTCTAAGATGGTTTATTTATTGCATGTAAGAAAACTAATGATGCCACTAGATTTTTAAAAATATTTTGAAATATATTATGAGATTTCATGGTGCTCTAAGATCTATTAGATCAGATAGGGACATGAAATGTTTATGTCATTTTTGGAGGACTTTATAGAAGAGGATGGGGACTATTATATAATTTAGTAGTGTATAACACCCTAAAAAAACTTGACAGTATTTTTGTTTAAACATAAGATTGGGAAATTTATCATGATGTATAGTTGGAGAGAAGCCCAAGCAATGAAACTAGGATTTAACACAAATCAAGAAAAAAATTAGGTAATTGAAACTTTGAGCAGGCGAATGGGGTTGATAACTCTTATGGTGAGTGAAGTAGTTAGATATAAATTTATTAAGGAAGTATATGATATTGATCCAAATTATATTGAGATAGTTGAGTAATTCAATAATCCATTGATAGGTCATACAAGTAATATTTATGAAGCGTATCTTTTGCAGGATGGTTATCTCTTTAAAGGGAAATAATTATGTATTCCAATTGAGCCTTTAAGAGACATTATTATAAGATAATTGAAAAATGATGGTTTAGATAGACATTTTGATAAGACAAAGATAATATTTTAAATCAAGGATAAGATGAAGAGAGATTTGATAAGATATGTTTCAAGGTGTAAGATATATTAGGTGGCAAAAGGATATTAAAAAAATATAGGGATATACATGCCATTATAAGTTCTAAGAGTACCATGAAA
>JARHVA010005164.1:692500-722500 GCA_037957365.1 Torreya grandis
TATTGATATGGAGAGAGTCTATATAATCTAACTAAATTCTAGAAAGCATGGAAAAATGTATCGGGATATCTAGCATGTAAATTATAGTAAATCAATGGTTTAAATTTTCTCCAAACTTATATTATTAATTATCTCATTGCACAATATTTCCTTCCTTTCACATTGACACTCTATGTTGTTGGCATGAATAGCATACAATTCATGTTGCTTTTTTCCCTAAGGCATGCATTGGTTTTTTAAAGGCCCATATCACTTTTAGTAGTTTAAGTGGCAGTATGTGTTTTTCTCTTCCATGTTGCATATAATTTTTAAGGACCTGTTTCATTTTAAGTCTAGGTTAAGTGGCATTATGTGTTTTTTAATTTATTGAATGTAGCATTATTTATTTCTTTTTTACCATTGTTTTGAAAGGACCCACTTCAATTTTAATATATTTTAAGTGGCGGTTTATTTCATTACCACTCCTCTTCGGGGTTGTTTGATTCAATACCACTTTTTAGCTTTATTTGATTCATTCTAGAATTGGTGGTTTAACTCTCAATAGCACCTTGAAATAATCGTTATTTCAATATCAACACCACCATTATTTATATTCTATTTCAGTGGATATCTTTGATCTCTATAAACATATCCATAAAATATATTTTTCTTGGAATCCCACTTCTATTGTATGCTATTATTTATATTGTATTTGAGCATTATGACGAACGTATGTTAGCATAGCTGGTAGGCGGATTACATTATTTTTAGTCATTGTTTTATAACTGCCCAGCTTCTACGGAATTCTCACCTATCCTCTCCAGATTTTACGAACTCCTCTCCTGTTGTTAGTCCCTTCTTTGGCGTATTTATTCTGCTTCGTGTTTGTGAATAAATCAATGCAAATTCCTCTGTGTGCAATTTATTCGGCTCTTTCTCGAATCTGCCAACACTGTAATATCAGAGCACCATTCGTTTCTGAGCATAATGGCAGATTAAATCATTTGCAGGGGCAACTCAAGTATTTTATGTTGTCCCATTGATGAAGTATTTCTCTTTCAATCTTTTTTAGTCGCTATAGTTATTCAGGTTTATTATTTTTGGTTGTAAAAATAAGAAGAGCCCCAGCTGTATCAGTGAATGCGTAGAAGGAAGAAAATACAAAGCGAAACCATACCTATCACCAGCAGGAGGAATCGTTCTGAAGGTCGTGGCGGTGGTGGCAGATTTGTCATACTCAGCTTTGAGCTCTTTTAGATCAGCGACTTTGCATTCTCCGTGAACACAGAACCCTCCACGGCAACTCGTCTCAGCCTACAACTCTGCCATATTTCACCATCCACTTCTCAGACTCTACAGATCTTTTATTGACTGCGTACAGTTCCGTTGCAGATATTCTGGTGGATTATGCTGCGTCAATTTTGGAAAAATCTGCAGAGAAAACTATCCGGCCCACCTGCACCATTCCGCATGCACCACGTATTCCATCTATTGCTTTTTATCTTGAATGAGTCAAGAGTTTAATTAACGAAATGTTTTGTTATTTAGTCGAGTCTTTTCGTTGCGTTGTAAGTCGTTGTCCTTGGAAATTCTGGTCCAAATCAGCGGTGTTTATTAGTAATTAGCTTGTAGAATCATTTATGAGTTAGTTAAGGTCTTAATAGTTTAGAGAGTAATTGTTCGTAACCCGTGTCTTAGGTATATTAGTATTCTTTGAATTTAGAATTCAAAAGATATTTATATTATATGAGTCTATTTTGATTTGTCAGCAGGTCCTAGTTTTTCTTAAGTCATTGTTGGTTTTATATATATAATATCAAGTTTACTTAAAAAGTTATCAAGAGTCATTGTTAAGAGTCATTGTTAAGTAGATTTTATATATATATATATATATGTAATATTAAGTTTACTTAAAAAGTTATTAAGAGTTATTGTTCGTAACCCGTGTCTTAGGTATATTAGTATTCTTTGAATTTAGAATTCAAAAGATATTTATATTATAGAGTCTATTTTGATTTGTCAGCAGGTCCTAGTTTTTCTTAAGTCATTGTTGGTTTTATATATATAATATCAAGTTTACTTAAAAAGTTATAGTCATTGTTAAGAGTCATTGTTAAGTAGATTTTATATTACATACATATATATATATATATATATATATATATATATATATATATATATATAATATTAAGTCTACTTAAAAAGTTATTAAGAGTTAATTGGGTTTTATAAAATAGGTATGTATTTATTTGAGTCATTGTTTTTTTTGGTCTAAAGTCTTTAAAAATGAGTAAAAAAATTAAAAGTCATTTTTGTGTTAGTAAAATATATTGAGTTTAGAGTTAAAGTTATTTTGGGTTAATTGTTAAAGTTTTTAAAACATAAAAATATATATCTTATAGACATATTTTTGGGCGACCTCAATGTCTTAATAATTGTAGTAACATATGAGCATCATTAATACATTGCTTGAGTAAGCAACAAAGATACAAGATGCTGGAGGATACGTGGAGGATGGAGGACAATTGGTGTTCTTTCGTGAGTCACCTATGATGGGGTTGCATCATTGCTATGGTGATACTTTTTATTTTGTTTGTTTCATATTGTGCATGATGTGATTTTTATTATTCAGTGTGTTTTTCAATAAATACTGAGCATTATTTTCCAATTTGGTACCTCCTGATGAAGAACATTGTGGGGAGCAAAAGCACTAAAGTAGCGCTTGGTTCTTGGAAAAAGGTTTGTGGTAATCCGATAAACCACTGAAGTGTATAAAACAGTCGAGACCTCCTACCACCTCTAGGTTCATGGTCAACCTATAGTAGAAAACCATATGGGTTTGTGGTAATACAAAAAATTACCAAAGGTAGTAAGCAAATAGATGTACTAGTGTCACTTCCAAGTTTGTGGTAATCTTGTAAAGAAAAACCAAGGTGCTACCAAGATCATGAAGCCACAAAGATGGCTTGCCACCTTAGAAAGTGAGCATGCTACGTGGAGTGTAAATATTTTTATAATGTTTGAAATAAGGGGGGTCAACTATCAAGAATATGATGTTTGTAAAAATAATGTAATAAGTGGAGAATGTTAGCATAACTAGTAAGTGGATTGCATTATTTGTACTCATTTTTTTATAACTGTCTAGCTTCTACGGAGTTCTCACCTATCTTCTCTATATTTTACGAACTCCTCTCCTTTTTTTAGTCCCTTATTTGGTGTATTTATTTTGCTTCGTGCTTGTGAATAAATCAATGCAAATTTTTATGTGTGCAATTTATTTAGCTCTTTCTCGAATCTGCCAACAACATATATTATATATTATATTATATACGGCACTTATACATGGCACTTGGCTTTATCTAGATATTTTTTCCCTTATTGGTATGCATAAACAAATTCTATAAAAGTAGTGTTAACAACTTCTAGGTGCATAATATAATAATATATAATTATTGAAACACTATTTTTTTACACTGATTTTGTTATTGATTTAGGAATATTAAATATTTTAGATTGAATGTATTCTTCAAAACAAGTGTTCAGCAATATGCATTTTATTTTCATGGTATTTAGTTTAATTGAAAAAATAACATGTAAATATTTTTCTACAGACGTCTATTATGAATTAATAAGTTAATTTCCCACTTCATATCATTTGAAAACATGCAATGCTTTGTGCTATTCATATTTTTTGAAAATTGATTATCATGGATTTATTATTTTTTAATCTATAAAATAACATAGAGTGTGGTTGCATATTTTTTGAAGATAAATAAAATGTCTGTACTTTATTTACAGAGGACCAACAATTGTTTTTGAAAAGATTGTTCCATACTCAAAAATATTTGCATTCTAATAGCAATGTTAGTTGTTGCAAGGTACATTGAATCACTTATTAATATTCACTTTCTATTCATGTTTATGGAGAAATGATGTAGTGGCATTTGTTGACCATAATAATTCACATTTATTTAGGCTTTGATTTTTTAAAGATTTTGGATGATTTGAATATCGTTGGAAACCCACCCATCATCATAAATGTTTGATGCACCCATCTTCCATTTGAATTGAATTTCATTTTGTGTAGGATCTAGTGATGTTAGAAATACTTACACATTGCCTATAGTTAAGATTGAAAATTGAGACAAAGGTAGCACTTCTATTAAGAAAAGGATAAAGAGACACTCATACAAAGGAGGATAGAATGAGAATGTTTACCCATAAATGTCTACTTTATCCTTTCTATAGAAGTTAGTGAATGGATGAATAGTAATATAGAACTAGGGAACATAAGAAGCAATAATAACATGGGAGCACAATGATGATGGGGTGTTTTGAAATAATATTTGAAATAGTACTTTAATCAAATTATTTTAATTTGAGAAAATAATGTTTATTTTTTCAATTATTGTCTCAAAATAGGTATCTCTAATTATTATCTCAAACAACTGTATCACCAATATGATATATAATACTAATTATTGTCTCTCTAAAGAGAGGATATCATTTATTTCTCTACAGTTGACATCATTTGTATCTATAGAGAAGATCTAAGATACTACTATTTTTGTCTCTCAATAGATGATATGGAATAATTTTTTAAAATCTCTAGAGATGATATATTAAATCCCAACTATTATCTCTTTAGAGATAATACAAATTCACTTGGGCAACTGATTAAGATATTTTCTACTTAAATTCTAGTCATTTTTATGATGGGTGGATTCAGTGTATACTAAGGATTTTACATTCTATGTTGAGTCGACCTAGACATTTCAGAATCTAAGGTAAATATTATATTTTTTGAGCTTTTTATACTATATCCCTTATTTTAGTTCCTTGAATTTTGGGATATTTTTCACTAATTTTCATATCATAGACCATAGAAATTAGAATCATGTATTTAGCTAAGTTAAAACACCTTTATGTTATTTATGCCTTAATAACTGATTCATGTTATTTTCATCACCTTTGTATTTGGAAAAAATTGAAAGCATATAACTTATACATTAGTTTCATTCTGATTTGTGTTTGATCACCCATGGTCTTAGTGAAGCTGCATGTTAATCACTTCACACTGTTTCGATTACCTTTGTGATTACTTAAGTTGGCCTCCTACATTTTTTGGCTTCATTATATGGTGATAACCTTGGCATTATTTTCTTGGTTTATGTCATTTGGTGTTAAATTTTTCTTTCTTTAATTATTTTATGTCTTTTTTAATGTTTAGTCATATTTTTCCAATTTTTTGTTTTTATTTTTAATTATTAGTTTACACGCGACCAACTACTTATCATGTTTTTATGTCTTTTAATTAGTTTCATGAATTATGCCTAATCATGATAACCTAGTAATATATCATTGTCACATCATGACACACATTATGGTCTTTATACCATTTTTTTTAATTCCCAAAATATAACTCGTCCCTTGGTTCAACTTGGAAAGATCTCATAACTTTCTACTTAGATACATGTTAGCATAGTCAACTCGGTCTACCACATGTCATTGCATTAATAAGAGTAATTTTATAAATATTCTAAGGAATGAATTAGACTTGCCTCTCATGTGCCATGTGTTTCAAATTAATGCACTCGTGCAGACATAATTTTTAATGAATTTAGCATAGAGACTGAGACATGTGATATTAGGAAATAATTTTAAGTTTGTGTGGAAATGGAGATTCACAACTTTAGTTTAATAATTTTGGTTTTAATAGTTTGAAGACCTATGACTAATTCACATGCATCCATTTAGATAGAAATATTGGCATCACTTACTCTAAGGGGTGTGACCCCTTACTTGATTCCACATGTATAAATGTCATAACATAAAACTATTGGGCAAGGACATTCAAGGTAAGTTAGTTCACAGATCTGCAAGTGATTCCCATACCACCATATGGATATAACTCATGCTCTTACTTAGTTATAAGGGATGTGACCTCCAAATCCAAGCCATATTTCTCTCAATTAAAACCTCTCAACTTAGAGTATAGTGGTACATATCTTTATGTCTATATCCACAAAAACTCGGAAGAAGGAAACAAGTTTAACCATGATGCATGCTCATGAAGGGAAGGAATCATCATAATAAAGTAATGGATCCCAGTTAAGTGAGTATGAGAGGATACCACATAATTTTATACTCCTAATAAGAGAAAACAACATTACTCAGTATTTAAATCCAAGACTTAGTTGGCCATGAACACTAATGAGTGCCTAGTATGAGTTTAACATTGTTTTCCATCAAATTGTCTAACATGTAGATATACTAAAATACATGGGTAAATTTTTTCATTATCATTTAAATAATTATAAGGTGATTATTTTTATAATAGGCAGGTAACTATTAGACTGAAGTTCACATGTTTTTGTGCTCCCTCATATTAGCATAATTATTAAATTTAGGTGTTACTTGGTAAGTTTTATTTTCTTTTCATAGTTATATACAAACCTAGAAAGTAACTAAAATCCTTATTTGTATTTTATTTATTAAAAATAAATCAATGATCTATGAAAAATAATTTTTTTTTAATTTTTTTTAATCAAAATTGATTAAATATTAGTTAGTTTATGTTTCAGTTATTAAAATTATATTTTTTATTTTCCAATCTTTTCATTGTCATTGAAGTTTTGCACCACAAATATCTATGTACGAACATATAGTTTTGAAAGCTTAATCATTATTTTATGCTCTTAGGGTTAGTTTTCAAGTTCTAAGTAGATTTAAGTCATAGCGAAAAGTTTTTTCCAATCAAATATATTTCAACCATATTTCTTTATATAAATATGTATTTGTAGCTACATATCATCTACTTATTGTATGAAAGTCCATAACTTTCATAGATTTTTTTAAAAAATTTATCAAGAAAATTAACTTTAGATCAGAAAGATCACAAAATTCCATAAAATGTATATCAATAATATTGAATTTAGACAAGGAACATATTCATATGCCTGAGATATGATGTTATCTTATATTAAATTTAAAAATTACATCAACATATGTTATTAATAAATAATATTATATTTATATAATTGATATGTAAATATTGAATTGGCTTAATGATAAAGAATATGTGCTCCCAAAATGGAGGTCATAAAGTCAAATCTTTTAAGGGGTAAGGTATGTATCCCTCATATTTGAATTACATTAGAGTGCCTCCTACATGTTGGGAGTACAAGATGGTCCCGTATACTATAAGTTACCTTGCAGACCATAAACAAAACACTACTTAATATCATGGTCCATAAAAATATATTATTATTATTATTATTATTATTATTATTATTATTATTATTATTATTATTATTATTTAATAATTAGTTTTTATATTTAGTAGACTCCATTGTTCACCAATTTTTAATGATTATTCTCCATGTGGGGAAGGTTATTATAGGTTGGAGTTTGTTTTAAACTTGTAATAAATCATATGAATGTTTTATGGTCATTTTTATTGACATTTATAATTTAGAATATATCTCAAATAGATAAAACTCTATCCTCATTGTTAAATTAAAATCTTTAATTAGAATATTATTTTGACCTAGATTATACAATCCATAAAAAAATAACATATGGAATTGATAGTGCCCCATGATAAGTAATATTAAAAATACTAAAAAAAATATATGATAAAAATATGCACTCTCACATAGGATAAATTTATATTTATAATATATATTTGAAGTGATGAGTGATACTAGGTTTCTAGCTATAGGTAGGGATTCTATGAATTTGACAACCATTGTAAACTATAATGGTAAATTCGATTCAATATTTAATGATTAATAAACCTTTCTCTTAGGGACATATAAAGAAGCACAACTAGGTAATGTTTTGATTGACCATTAACTACCGAACATAGGGGAAACTGTTCTGACTAGAATAGGGGAATATGACATCAAAGGAAAAATGATGTCAGAGGTTGTATTTAGTACTATAAAGGGCAGTAGATAGATATAAATTTTTTCATTTTACAAGTATATTATACAAAAAAGAAAATTACTTTTATTTTTTAATGGATTTGGATAGAACAACTGAAGAATAAAATTTTGTTAAAAGGATGATTTATGATAGATATGGGATCTATGGTTACTGAGGAGAGTGGTCATCATATAGATAAATGAGGATAGAAAAAACAAAATAGAATAGGTGTGAAGGCATGGGAAGAAGGGCATCCATGATTTTCTCAAGCTATTTCTTAGAAAGAAGGTATAAATCTTTAGCTCCTACTAAGGCAAACCATGAAATTGTGATTGGATATAAAGAACTAGCAATGGTTTTGGAGAGGAAACAATGGCTATCCTATTATGGGATAACATATATATTTATAGGGCATTGGCTTGGCCTTTCATATCTCCATGGATGGATTTTAGGGCATTGGCAAGAATTAATAAATGGTAAGATTGAAATTCATTCCTATGCAAAAGGATTTATTATTGTGATTTTCAATTTTTTTGAAGAATAAGTTTATTTATTAAATGATTGTGTTTGGGATTGGGGGCATCACATGATAATGGTTAAGCCATGGCATTCTAATTTTAATGCTTATACTAAATTTTTTAACATAAACCTAATCTAGATTAGGATGCTATACCTACTTTATCAATTTTAGGACCATGTAATTTTTAGAGTTATATAAAATAATGTAGGTCAATATTGGTATGTGGATTATATTAACGAAGAGGTCACTTAAATTATGTTTATATCTGGGTAAATGTTTATATTACTAAGGAACTCCCTACCCAAGTGAAATTCAATGTTAGGTATAGCACATGGGTATAGCCTCTTGACTTTGAATGCTTAATTTTAAAATATTTTAGATGTTTCCAAATAGGGAATTTGGTTAATGGCTACTTTAGTATAAAATTCATAAAAATAAATTCATGTTGTAAAAATTATTGTCTATAAAATACAGTGATCGATGATGCTACTGTGAATGAGGATGAGAACATAGTCCTGAATTTAGTAAAGATAAAATCTAAGGAAGGGATAAAATATAGAGAAAATGATAAGAAATAAAATTCATGGAAAATTTATAAGGAATAAACAAAGAGGGGGAGTAATCCCAATTTAATTATTCTATAAAAACTGTCAAGGAAATTCAACAAAGGGAAATAATGGCTAAAATCTCTATGATAAACAATGATGTAAGAGAAGATTCATTGATTCAAACCCTTGTTGATGGAAAAAAACATGATAAATCCATTGTTGAATTAGTATTCAATGGTGAATCTTGAAATATATCCCCATATTTCCCAATCTTGAGGTGGGGGAGATTGAAAAGTTGTATGCACCATAAAAAGAAAAAAACATGATAAATCCATTGTTGAATTAGTATTCAATGGTGAATCTTGAAATATATCCCCATATTTACAAATCTTGAGGTGGGGGAGATTGAAAAGTTGTATGCACCATAAAAAGTTGAAAAAAAAATTGATTTGAGACCTTGAAACATGTCTCTTTGATCTGAAAAATAAAACTTCATGAGACATATTTTGTAGTAACATGTTTAATTTTGGATTTCTTGTAGGTTAGTGGTATTTGTTTTAGATTTCAAGGCTCTATTTGTGTTTCTCTTTAATTGTTTTATGGTTTTGTTTAATGTTTTATTGTTGTGTTTTGAGTTATTCAATGATGTAATTGTTTATCTTGGCTTTCAGTTATTTTTAACTTGTTTATTTTCTAGGGTCAAGTCCTTAGATTAAAAAACCATTTGTTTACCAATAATAATAATAAAATGTACTCTCTCACACACACCAAGGAAGCAAATAGATATTAAAGACACAATACATTTGTTATATAATGATAATCTTATTAATGTTCATTATCACACTCTTCCATTTGGGATATTAAGAGTAAAGGGAATATGGGTAAATATACTAGTCCTATACAATAACCTTTTCCATGTATTTTGATAGGTGTCCTTCCACTAAGATCATATTTATTTAATTTCACCCATCATATATCCCCTCCCAACTACATATAGAACTCAAATATTTATATCTTATTACATTGGAGGCATCTCTATTGGGGCGTTCCCTCAAAGATTCATCTCATATGTACATAAAAACTTAAATTTTTTTGTGCCTACCTAGTTTAGAAATGTGTATGCATATATTACCTTTGGACTTTATCTTACAAACCACTAAATGGTAATTACGATGATAAAAACTATGCTCTCTAGTCTATAATTTTCATTGTGGATAATAATGCAAACATGGGAATAAAAAACCATTAAAGGAGGAAAGTTGAGTGTTATAGATTCACATATCAAGGAAAGGAGTGAGGATATGAAAAGTAAAAATAAATACAAACCAAGCTCCCTTCCAAGCTCATGGCATCGTTGCCTCCCATTTTGCCATCATTTTTGCTTAATAAAAGTGGTATTCATTTTTTTGGGTTTTTGTTACTCATTTGTTTTTCGATTTTCCCCAACATGTTCTATGTGATTAGAAAAATATCAAAATAACTTCATAACTTACCTTCTTAAACAAAAGAATAATATTATCCCTATAGTCAAGAAAGGTGTTTCAAAACTGAATGTCAACAAATAGTCATACACAAGAAGTCAATCATGTCCTAAATAGCTTGAAATAATAATAACATGCAAAACATATAACCAATTGAACACCTTTAGACATTAAAAAGTGTAATTTCCATGAACTGAATCATGTATCAAATAATTATAAGTAAATATGGTGCAAAAAACATTTTAGATAGTGGTTGTAGGAAAAACCAAATAAATTAGAGAGTCATTATCTATAGTAGTTATGGGAAAAAATTAAATAAAGTTCAAATCAGTGGATGACTAAGATTGCTCAAAAATAACAATATTTAACTAGGCAGTTCATCATTCTATAATAGAAAAAGATGCAAGATGGCATTAAAACCACATAAGTCACACAATATTAAGACCACAAGGCTTTGCACCAAGGTATCTAAAACATCAACCTTAAAAATAAACCAAAAAAATATAGATTTAAAAAAATCAATAGTATAATGACATTTAAACCACAAAAGGCACATAATATGAAGCCCAGAAGGCTTTCTAAAAATGAACTTGAATCATTAAATTACAAAAGAAAGAAAAAATATATATTTTTAAAATATTTTCAAAGCATTAATGCTTAATGAAACAAATAACTGACCTTTACAAATTTATTCCAACTAAAAATAAATATAATAAAAACTTTAGAGATCCAATAACAAATTCAAAATGTCAAAATCTTAGATGGATTTTCTAATGCACCCAACACATTTATGAGGGTGATGAGTAAATTTCTACAAGAATATAGTGATAACTTTATGGCGGTTTATTTTGATGATATTTTTATATTCAATGCAACTAAATATGAGAACTCACAACATTTGAGAAGGGTATTGGAGTTTTTAAAAAGGGAAAAACTCTGTGCAAATTTGAAGAAATGCAGATTTATTCAAAATAGTTTGGTATTTTTTGGGATTTGTAGTTTCAGTAGATGGTGTAAGAATGGATGAAGAAAAATTAAATGTAGTTGTTTATTGGCCTATTCCAAATAGCATCACATAGGTAAAATGTTTTCATGTTTTAATAATTTTTTACAGAAAGTTCATTAAAAAACTTAGTAATCTTGTTGTACTCAAAAAAATTATATGAGAGGAAAATAATTTGCATGGACAAGGGAAAAAACATAAATATTTGAGTTGTTGAGGAATAAAATTATAAGAAAAGCCTATTTTAGCATTACCATATTTTAGCACAGCGTTTGAGACTGATTGTGATGTTTCTTTTATGGGAATTGGTGTTGTGTTAAGCCATGAAGGAAGGTCAATATCATATTTGAGTGAGAATTTAAATGAGTTAAGGACTAAGAATTGTACATATGAAACTGAATTTTGTGTCATGTTACAAACATTAAGACATTGGAGGCATTACCTAGTGCCTAAGGAGTTTATCTTATTTATTGATGATGAGGGTTTGAAGTATGTAAACACTAGAAAGAAGTTAAATAATAGGCATGCAAAGTGGGTGTCCTTATTGCATGGTTATACTTTTGTGTCAAATCAAAACTTAGGAAAATAAAATCAAGTAGTTAAAGATTTGAGAAATTGAGTGGGGTTGATAACTACTATGGTTAGTAAAGTAGTTGGATGTGAATTTATCAAGGAAGTATACGATATTGATCAAAATTTTGGTAAGATAGTTGAGTAATGAAGGAATCCATTGATAGGTCACACAAGTAATGCTTATGAAGAACATCTTATGTAGGATGGTTATCTATTTAAAGGTAAATAATTATATATTCTAATTGGGTCTGTAAGATACAATTTATAAGATAATTTAATAATGGTGGTTTGGATGGACATTTTTCTAAGACAAAAATAAGAGCTTTAGTGGAGAAGAAGTATTTTTGGTTAAAGTTGAAGAGAGATGTGATGAGATATGTTTCAAGATGTAGTATATGTTAGGTGGAAAAAGGACATGCACAGAATATAGTGTTGCACATGCCATTACTTGTTCTAAGAGGACCATGCAAATATTTGATTATGGATTTTGTGTTGGGATTACCAAACATAGATAGAGGTAATGATTATTTTTTTTTTGTTTTAGACTAGTTTTCTAAGCTAGTTCATTTTATTGCATGTAAGAAAACCAATTATTCCACTAGAGTTATACAACTACTTTTAAAAGATATTATGAGATTGCATGGTGTTCTAAAAACCATAACATCAGATAAGGATACAAAAAATTTAAGTCATTTATGGAGGAATTTATCAAATAATATGGGGACTAAGATATAGCTCAATAGTGTATACCACCCATAAAAAATTGTACAAACAAAATTTGTAAATATAAACTTGAGAAGTTTGTTAAGATTCATAGTTGGAGAGAACCCCAAGCAATAGGACTTGGCTTTACCACAATTTGAGTTTGCTAATTATAATTAAGAGAATAGATTAATAGGAAAATCAACATTTTAGATTATTTATGGAATAAACCTTGTGAGTGTTATAGAATTGATATAATTAACAATTATAGAGTGAGATAGTGATGATATAAAAGTATTTACATAGCGTATAAAATAGCTATACGAATAATTAAGAAAAAAGTTTTAGGCAAGTAATTAGAAGTATAAAGTAGAAACATATGTTAGAAGAAGGTTAAAATTATTTGAATAATTATATTTAGTGATGGTTTACTTGAGAAAAGAGATATTTCAAAAAGGCACATATAACAACTTGAAGTAAAATAAATTTGGACCATACAGAATTGTGGTGAAAGTAAATGGAAATGCTTATGAGGTAATTTTACCACATACTTTTGATATCTCATGTATTTATTGTCTCAAATTTATATGATTTCCATGGAAAATATGGTGATGGTGAAGAAGTGGATTGGTATCAGTAGGTCGCAAAGAAGAAGAAAGAAATGATAGTGTAGGTTCTGGATAAGAAGACAATAAACAAAGGGCATTGAAGTTATGATAAGTATTTGGTACAAGGGGAAATATTATAATAGGAAAAAAACACATGGATTAAAAAATGGTAGCTAAATAAGATTGATAAGAACAAATGGCCGAAGTGCAATTAGAGTAACTCGCATCGTGAGTTGAGTTGTTTTCAACCAGAGGTTTTGAAAAAATAACTTGTATTAATTTTTATTGAATGATTAGAATAACTAAAAAACATGCATATCTAATCCTCAAATAATAATTATAGTTGAAATATAAAATTTGGAAGTCTAGAAATAAATAAAACTCAACCTACTATTTTTAGTAAGTATCCTAAACAAACAACCGTAGGTTTAAAAATATCCAAAAACTAAACTAAACACTATAATTAACATATCAAAAAAATTTCAATTGAAGTTCTTGTCTAGCTATAAAAATAATTAAATTCAAAAATTATAAAAAAATTAAAATAATGTTTAATTACAATTTTAGACCTTCAGATATATTTTGGAAAGAAGAAAAATTATTGTTATAACTATGTTATTTTGTAACGAACATATTTTCATGAGATATATATTTAAGGTAATGTAGAAAAGGAGGATGAACTTATAAAGGCCATAATTTTTGATCTGTAGTTCCATTTTTGATTTGATAAGTTAATTTTAGTGTTTATTTTTTTAGACATTTTTAGAGATGTGCACGCTTTCATGCAAAACATAATAAAAATAGCAAGCAAAATTTTATTTATTTTTAGACTTCCTATTTTTGTATGTCAACTCTAATTCTGAGTTGAGGTTTATTTATGCATGGTTTGTAATTATTTGAATCATTCATTATTATTCAATACAAGTTATTGTTTCAGACTCATTGCCTATTGAAATTTTATTATCTTGATTGGATTTGGGTTCATTAGGTCTTCAAATCAAATGTGATGCTTTAAATAATACTACAATATATGACCTAGGATGTTCTAGGCATTTACATTCTAGAATCTACAATTATACATACTAATTATAAAATATCTAATATATTACTATATATATATATATATATATATATATAGTATTTGGGTTCATTAGGTCTTCAACTCAAATGTGATGCTTTAGATAATACTACAATATATGACCTAGGATGTTCTAGACATTTAGGTTCTAGAATCTATAGTTATACATACTAATTATAAAATATCTAATATATTATAATAGTGTGTAATATATATATATATATATATATATATATATATATATATATATATATATATATATATATATCTTGATAGTATTTGGGTTCATTAGGTCTTCAACTCAAATGTGATGCTTTAGATAATACTACAATATATGACCTAGGATGTTCTAGACATTTAGGTTCTAGAATCTATAGTTATACATACTAATTATAAAATATCTAATATATTATAATAGTGTGTAATATATATATATATATATATATATATATATATATATATATATATATATATATATATAATGTTAATCTAATCTAATATAATATAATACAATCTAAGAAAGGCATGAAAAAATAATTAAACATTTGAATGTACAAAAAATAATGGAATAGTACTACATGTATTGGTTTGAAATAATATATTAGAATAAACCTATACAACACACATTAAGAATGCCAAAAAAAAATATAGGGATCAAAAAAGGATAATTGTCGAAACTAATTTATATAGAAGGATTGTATCTTTAATTTTCATTAATTTTTTGGTAAGTATTTTATTTTATTGCTGGAGTATATTCTTCTTTCAACTTTATGATGTGGGTACCCCCTAATGTGTGAGAATTAATTCTATAAATGCTACCTACTCTTTAGGATTGATCATTAATTTGCCACCTCTTATCTCAAGCATCAATGAATAAAAAATGCAATGTAGTTATTTTGGGGGAAATAGTTTAAATTTATAGACTCTTTATGTAATCAGATAAAAAATATTCAATAAAATATTTCATCACCCTTAAAGATACAAACCCCTTTGTAATATATGAATGGTATGTAAATCCAAAAACTACCTTGAAATCAGGGCATGTGTATGATATGGGTCATTTGGTGTTTCATATTCCTTGATATATTGGTAGCCTAGACAAAAAAAAGTTATAATATACACTTTAAAACCTCAATGTATTTTCTTCGTATCAATGGAATTATAACAATAATTTGAGTCACACATCAGATATGGAGCCTTATCATAATAAAATTAGTCTCATGTTATCCTCATTAAACCTTGATAATAGTAAATGTAAAATCAAAGAAATTTCCACCTTGAAACATATATACCCCTTTGTAATGGGTGAAATTTGTGTAAACACAAAAACTATTCTAAATTCCTGTCTAGTGCGGGATATCATTTTTCTTCTTTAAAATGATTGAACTAGTTTTCATCTGTCACAAAAAATTGTCTTGAAATAATCTTCGATATAAAATTGGTTGTAGTGTGATTATAAACACATATGTTAAGGTTATTAACAAATCTAACAGTTATCCAAGGCCTGATGTTTTTGACAATCCAAATACAACTCCTATCTTTTCACTAAGGTGGCAGAAGAATAACCTAACATGGCCAAGAATGTTAGTACTACACACATAAGGATAATTTATACGTGTAATTTAATTACATTCAATTATGTCTTTGAAGAATTTATAGCCTTTATCTACTAATCATGCTTGGTTTCATGATAAAAAAATATAAGCAAAAATTATGTGGTCATGGTTTGTTATATTTAATTAATTAGTTCAAAGAGTTTGAGACAAATAACTCTCATGTATTGCGTATGATTTCATATTTTGCATACATGTATATCAAGGCAATTCCTACCACAACATCTAAAAGTCCACTTTAAATTATGCTTTGATGGATGTCCATGACCCATTCTAAATATCCCATTTTAGAACATGTTTTAATGAAGATACAAAAGGTTGTGGAGTTTGGCTTTACACTTTCCAATTAAATCTGCTTAAAATTTACCAATGCCTTTCCAAATACCACATTTTTTGTATATCTTGCAATTGTTTTAATCCATGAGACCACATATATTATGAGTCATTTTGTTAAATAGTTCACATGCCTTGCCTAATCCTACCCATTTTTAATACATGTCTACCAGGGTACTTGAAACTACAACACGTGACAAAAAACTACTTTTGATTACTCTTTGATGGATGTCCATACCATGTTCAAAATCTCTAATTTTGTGCTCAAGTTGGGAGTATATGGGTAAATATAGTGAAGATTAGATTTCAATCTGCCAATTCCATTTTCAAAAATACCTTTGAGGCATTTTTAAGGAGCCCATTTTGTATAGATATTTCAACCATGACATTCCAAAAGATGACATGTGGTTGAAACATTTCATTCAAAATCCTCAAAGAATTATCAATAAACCCATTTTGTACATATCTTGAAACCATATCATTCAATGAAATGGCATTTTTTAGGTATAATATCAAATAGTTCATATTCCTTTTGTATGCTTCAACATTTTGAAGACATATCTACTAGGATATTTTCAACTACAATATCTAACACAAATCCCCTTTTAATTATTATTTGATTATATCATGTTCTAAGGCTCTTCTTTTGGCACAAGTTAGGATTATGTTGCCTAAGGTATACTGATTGGGTTGGACACATGTTCATTGCATTTAGCTAATTAGTATCAATGTTTCATTAGGATACCCATGTCTTTTATAAGCTGAAATGACGGAATTACACGAGAAGTCATCTTGTTCCTTCATATCATTGAACACTTTATGAGCATGAAAAAAACATTAAATCCCCTAAATATGTGTTAAGAAATGCCACTCAAAATTAACAAATTGTCTATAGTGAACTATGGGATGATTCAAACCATAAATTATGCAGAATAATTAGTAGAGATTCATAGCCTTGGAAAATTTATTATTTTATATTATTCAAAATTGTACCACAAAATATAATTTTCATTATGATTTGATTGATGTCCACATCCTATTAGAAATATATTATTTCTGCACAGGTTTGTGTTAATTATGGAAATGGTGAAGGATAGAGTATGGAGATTATGTATAAGATAAATGATCTTGTAAATGAGAAGTTATAAAGCTCATGCCTCATAGAAATGTTTCCCTACATCTACAGTACAATTCCTCATAGATTAGTGAAGATTAATCATAGTAGAGAAGCTATAATGGATTTTGTTGACATTGCTTATAATCTATTATGCAGTTTAAAACCTCTATTTTCCAAAAATTTCCCCTATTGAGAAACCATTGATGACTCCAATTGATATCTAAAAAATAATAAGACAATTGTTCCCTATTTTCATCTCAATTAAAATCTAAATAAGTGGAACTAGTTAAATTCCTAAGGCTTAGAGGAAGTAATTGAAAAACCTAAATTAAAAAATAGAGTGATTAATATTAAAAATCTAAATAAAGTAAGAGATGCAATCAAGGCGTACTCATGTATGTTATCAATCAAACACAATCAAATTCTAGATTTAATGAATTTAATGTGCAGGAGAGAAAGAATGCTTCTTAGACCATAAGAATATGAGAGATTTTGGATCATGAACATCACATAGACCTGGATTGTTTAGAGAATCATGGAAACATACAATAGTGTGGCATGGAATTTTTTGTGACTATGAAATTTTTTCTTTAGCATTAGTTTAGTAAACATTATCGAGGTATGGAAAGCCATAGGACTCAATTTATAGAAATAAAAAAGAAACCATTCTTGCATGATAATAGTGAAATCCTTTTTTAATATTTGTATTAGAAAGCATGAGTCCAGGTAAGACCTAGTGGAGGATACAAGTTTTTTTTAGATTTAAAATGTACCTCATAATAATAAGTTGCCCTAATTTATGAATTATATTATGGAGTGGCACTAAATTATAGATGAAGGGGACTAATTAATGTTTCCATGCACATCTTCAACCACCTATTCAGTGTGGATTTTTGAGTCACTATCCCCAAATAGTCATGAAACCCTATAGCTCTATAGTACAATGTACCATCTCATAAAAATTGTAGCCTTAGAATATTAGAGGGATGAAATCTTACCCACAGGGGTGTGCCTATAACTAAAACCACAACTGTGTTTGGTTTTTTTCGCATCCTTATTATTTTTAATATATTTGTTGTGTTAATGATGTTTTTGAGGGCCATCACATCTGAATCAACTATTACCGATATGTTTATGGTGGCCCTCATGGTTTTGATTCAAATATAAATAAATTTTATTTTTTATATATCAAACCATGTCTTTTTTAAAAATCAATGGCCGTGTTGGAACACGTTGGTGTCATTAAATTGAAATGAAGTGCCATGGTGGAATATGCTTTTGTATTTAATATTAAATGGTCATTTTTAAAGATGATTGATAACATTTTTTATTATTATGGTATGTTAGTTCTTCCATGTGTGTCATCTTCAACATATTTAATGTACCTTTTCCAATTCACTCTCCCCTAAATGTCATGAAACTCAAAATATTCTTATTATTATTGTACTTATTTTTGTGTAACTTTACATCTTAGTAACTTTTAGTACTATCTTAATGGTGACCCTCAAGGTTTTCATTCACATACTAATAATTGTAATCATTTTCTAAAAAATATTATACAATGAAGCGCAATGTCAGAAGATGTTTGGCAAGATTTATTTCCATTAATGTGGCAAGTTAATGTCACCAAAGATAAAATGTACAACTTATTTAGTGTGCCTTGTCTAGTGTGGTGAATTATTGTCATGATATAGGATATTTGGTCTCTAATATCACTTTCAACATTTGTCATTTTCCTACTATCAATACCCATCTCACATTCAAATATTTTAACACCTACTAAATCTTATTTAATGAAAATATAAATTTACATCCTTTCTGATGTGATTTATACTTTTTGGACAAATTTTAATTAATAATTCAATATTTGTTTATTCAAAAAATAATATTAAAACATTTTAACAAAATGTATAATTTATTTATATCTAATTTCTAAAAAATGACATTTTTTTCTAATAAAAATTCTCAAAAGTTTATTTATTTAATAGAAAAAAAATTTATTGGATTATAACTTCTTTATGTATATGTACATTAAATTTAACAAAGAAAATAAAATTGGTCCATATAAACTGAACTAAAATATAGGTTTCAATTAAATCATTTCGTAGAACATCCTAGACGTGGATTTTTTAGATCAGTTCATTTAAGATGTGGAGTTTGATGTTTGTTGTAAGTGCTTATTTTAAAAATGTGTGGGCTCCACAATCATGCACTTTGAACTTATCCAGTGATATGCTATGATATGGGAGTCTTTAGAAGCTCCTACTTTCTCTTTGCTCAATCATGGTTTCTTTCAAGTTGAGTTTTGTTGTGCCACTGATCAGGATTTTGTGTTGATGTCAGGCCCCTAGTTCATTAGCAAATTTTGGATATTTATCTATCCCTAGTCCCCATTCTTTGATCCTAACAAGTATATGATTTTTTATTCTTCCTTATAGATGAAAATGTAAAATATTTTGCCTATATTAAGGAATGCGGAGCACATTATAATGTTCGTTAACTAGGTGGGTGATTTTGTAAGGCTAAATGAGAGCTTTGTGGGTAAAAGGTTTGTGATATCTTATGCAATGATAGATCTATCCATTCCTCTTTGTCACCTAGTCAAGCTTTGTTACCCTCATGGTTCATGGGTCCCATTTATCATCTTCAAAGGTCTTCCTTTAAGATGTTTTCATTGTAATATCTTATCAAACATCATTTTTATAGGTCCTCCTCTAAGAATATTCGTTCGATATTGGTGTGGAATAAAAAATAAGGAGCTTAAAATCAATACTTCCTCGAGCTCAACCATGGGATCTTCTATATCTTCCTAATTTGACTCCACCTTTCTCTAAGGGTGCTTCCTTTTCAAAATAATACCCTCTGAGAGAATATCTTAAGATTTTTGGAGATTATAATCCTTATTACTTGATGGTGAACAAAGATACTCCCACCCTTTCTATGATTACAAAGTTTAAATATCTAATGGAATATACAACAAGGAAAGGTAGAATAACAAAATTTTAAAGACTTAGATTGGATACTGCAAAACTAGTAAAGTGTAGCTCTCAATGGAAGGTATTCTCTCATGTCAGTGAGGAGAATCCCACCCATTGGCTAATCCTTAGCATTTTATCTCTTTATTTAGTTTTTTGGACCTTGACAATTTTATATTCCTTGGTGTTGTCTATAATTATAATTTAAATATTCAATTTATGATTAAGTTGTTTGTATAATCAACAATTGATTTAATAAATAATGTGTCCTACTTAAAAAAAGAATGTGACCGGAATTGGTTTCCCATAATTAATTGTTTAGAAACTATAAAGTTTCAAATTATGTAATAAACATAAATTTAGACTTCAGGTTAGTGGGAGCTCTTTCAACATTTTTTGCATAGTTTATGTTATCCATAATAATTTTTAGGATAATGTAAATTTACCATAATAAATATTATATTATTATTTTGCAATAGGATTTATTGAATAATATATTTATTTATTTAAACTATCCTCCTCAAACATTTATCTAATGTATATTGTTTAGTGTTAAAACTAACATTACTATTAATATTTTAATTATTTAGGTCATATAGAATCAAAGACTATCGAAAAAACATATTTTGTCATATTAATTATATATAAATATTTATTGTGGTTTTTTTAAATATTTCAAATTTTATTTGATTTGACTATATAGATTATTCACAATTAAATTTTAAAACTTCAAATTATATAAGATTATCCCTGATTAATTTAATTTTATCTTGTTAATTATTATCAATATTAATTTTTATTTTAGTAATGTAGCTTATTCACATATATATTTAAATATTGCAATGATTTTTATAAATTGTATATATTTTAAATTATGCGGTTAATATACATATTTTTTTTAATAATTTAATCTTTTTAAAATTATTGCTTCAACCTTAGAAATGGTTTGTTAAATTAGAATCATTGTAAATTATAGTGTAGATTTAATGAAACCTTATAAATGGTTTTTTAAATTATAATCATCATAAATTATAGTGTAGATCTCATGCAAGAGCTGAGGGAAGCTTGAATAACCAACTATAGAAAGAGGTTCAGTTGGCCCATATAATAGATATAGATGGAAGCGAGGGGAGGAACATAATGAACCCATCATCCTATCATGAGATATATAGGGGGAGGGGGAGGGGTAGGGCCAAGGGGGGAGGCCATATGTTTTGATAAAGTAAAATAATTGAACTATTAAAAAAAATTAAAAGAATATCCATGCCACCATAACTAGATTTAACTAGTTAGCCTTAGTTAGCCTTTGTTTCAAACACTTTTGAAGAACTGAAAGCTACCATCTAAGGATCAAAAATTCATTTTAATTTAATATTAGGTATTTTTATCATTTTCAAATTTAATATCATTATATTTTAACATGTACTTGAATTGTAAATAACCCTAGATAATTATTTATCAACTTATGAAATAAGAGACAGTTAGTAGGTTAATCCATGTTTTAATGTCTACTAAAAGATGTAAATTTAGTTAAGTCCATGTACCTCTTTTCTTTTAATAGTTTTTTAATTATGTATGATAACTCTATATTTTAGTTGTGATTTATTAATAGATCTTATTATTTATTGAGTTAAATAATAATAAAGAATTATAAATATTTTTTTGACTTCTCAATAATTGTATATATAATTTTGTTGTATCTTTTAGAATTAAATTTGTCTAGAATATTTTGTAATAGTGAGGGATACTTTCAATTTTTATTTTTTAATTTTTCATGGTTTTTTGTGTTAGAAAATTAAATAATTTTTCATTGATATAAAATAGAGATACAAATTATGTATTTATAGGTTAGTCAAATTTTTAGAGAGCTCTAACACCAACTGATATTTTGGATTATTTGGCTTCCATGTAGTATCTAGAAATATCTAAAAATAATGTAATAGAATATTCTAGAAGCTTATTTTTAACGTTGTATTGTTAGTCTCATAGTGCATGTGATCTCAATGTTGTGTTATCATTCGCCCGCGTGCCCGCCCCATTCACCACCCATCGCTCCCCCCCGATGCCCCACCTTATTACATTATTTTTATAAATGTACTTCATAAATAGCACAAATTTTACCTTTCCAAGGGACTTGGTGAGTATATTTTCTATCTATGCATCTTAGGGTAGTACATGAGCTAGATGTGGTGGTTTAAAACTTGTTCTTGAATGTAGTGACATTCAACCTCTATGTGATTTTTTATTTCATGATAAACAAGATTTTTAATAATTTTTAACACACCTTGATTTTCGTAGTAAATTATGGGTGGATTATTTTCTTCATAGCCTATATATGCTAATATGCGATGTAACCATATCACTTCACACATAGCTCCATATGCAACACAATATTTTTCTTTAGTTGATGAAAGAGCAACAACGATTTTCTTCTTAGTAATCTATGATATTGGTCTAGATCCGAGATGAAATATGTATCCTGATGTTAAATTTTTGTCATCAATAGATCTGATGTATTTTGAGTCTATAAATGCCTATAAAAAGAATTGAGTATCCTTCTTATACTTCAGACATACTCAAGTGTACCTCAGACATATCTTAAAACATGCTTTGATATTATCCAGTGGTATTTCTTCAGTTCCTACATAAATTTGGAGAGAACTCAGAGCAAAACATATATCTGGTATGATGTAGGTCAAGTAGATGATACTCCCGATGAGCTATCTATATCAAGTTGCATCTACTTAAGGCGAGTCTTAGAATCGAGAAAGTCGTAAGCCTTTCTCCATCAGTGTTGAAAGTGGCTTACAATGTAGCATTATTTACTTTTCTAGGAGTGTCTTGGCATATTTGTTTTGGGAGATAAAAATGTGATTCTATTTCTACCATATCTCCAAGCCAAGACAATAGTGTAACAGCCCCAAATCAGTCATGTTGAAGGATATTTTGAGGTCATTATTCATAATACTAACATGATCTTCTAAACTACCTATGATCACAAGATCATCTACATACAGAACAAGAATAATGATTTATGTTCCTCCCTTATTTATGTACAAGTTAGAATCTGATGGGCTATGAGTAAAACCATGTTGCAAAAGATGAACATCTATTTTGGTATATCATGCCCTAGGAGCTTTTTTTAGTCCATAAAGTGATTTGATGATATGACATACCTTTTTAGGACGCTTTTCATCAATAAATCCTTCTGGTTGGGTCATTTATAATTCTTACTTTAGATCACCATTAAGAAAATCACTCTTGACGTCCATATGTTGAAGTTACCATCCATTTTGTGATACCAATGCACAAACAACTCTGATGGTCTTGATCTTCATAGTAGGTGCGATGGTCTCTTCATAGTCAATGCCTTCATTCTGAGCATATTCATTTGCTACTAGTCATGCTTTATTTTTATCAATGGATCCATTTGCCTTGAATTTTTTTTGAAAACCCATTTGTAGCCTATGGCTTTCTTCCCTATAGGCAGATCAACCAGTTCCCAACTCTGATTCTTTAGGAGTGAGTCATACTCGACATCCATTACTTTATTCCAATGGGGTTGAGTTAAAGCTTCATGAAAATTATCAGGTTCAGAGCTATCAAATATTATACTCATGAGTACAAAATTTACCTGATGTCTTTTTTGACTCCTCATTTTGACTTTAGATGAAGTATGTGAGTCTTTGCTAGTTCTTAGTACTCACTTTGGATGAGAACTATGATGTTGTTGTGAAGAAATACTTGGTGGATGTGAAGAACTATCTAGTGGATGTTATAAATCTCCAAGATCAACATATAGTTATCCTTATAGCTCTTCTTCCTAATGAGAAGTCTCCTCACCATCTTACTTAGGAAGTAATTAGTGAGATGTGGTCAGTATTGATTCACCATTCTGTATTTAAAAGGATTATTCATCAAATACCACATCTCTGCTCTCGTAGATTTTCCTTTATTTGGGATCCTTGAGATGATGTCTTTGAGGTTGTGTTATAGCCCAATAGGATGCATGGGAGTGTTTTAGACTTGAGTTTATTCCTCTTTTTAGCTGGTACAAGCATATATTCTATGCAACCAAATACTCATAAATGAGAAATAGATGGCTTTTTACCACTCCATACCTCTTCAAGAATTTTGTCCTTCATAATTTTTGTTGGTGCACTGTTAAGAAGATACATAGTTCCCTGGACTACTTCTACCCAAAAGCATTTATCTAGCTTTGTTATTGATAACATACATCGAGCCATCTCCATCACAGTATGATTGCATCGCTCAACAATGACATTCTATTGGGGCATGTAGGTAGTAGTCAAATTTTGTTTTATACCTTGCTGGTTTAGGAATGCCAAAACAAAAATTGATGTGAATTCCCCCCTTGATCTGAGCAGAGGTGAAGTAGAGGTTGACATGTCTCCTTCACAACTTGCTAATAGAAGATTTGGAAATGATAAAGTGTTTCACTCTACTTCTTGAGGATGAATACCTACATCTTTTGGGAATAGTCATCCACAAATCACTGGAAGTACTTATATTTTGAGAAGGAATCAGATAGTAGGCCACACAAATCAGTGTGAA
This sequence comes from Torreya grandis, assembly GCA_037957365.1. Taxonomy (NCBI): domain Eukaryota; kingdom Viridiplantae; phylum Streptophyta; class Pinopsida; order Cupressales; family Taxaceae; genus Torreya; species Torreya grandis. The sequence continues at coordinate 717,535 of JARHVA010005164.1, forward strand.
CAACCTCCAACCATTTCTTGCATGAAATGAGCTTCCTTTGAATGGATCCCTATGTTGTTTACCTGCAAGGCAACCAAAGCAAATGGGTAAGGAACTAGACAGTTTGGGAAGTCCACATACCATCTCTTTAGTATTTAACTTATATAATGAATTGACAGATAAATGACCATACCGATAGTGCCAAAGGGCAGTGGATTATACCGTTTAGGTAGATAATGCTATTGCAGAGGATGAAATAGCATATAGAGAAAATAATTTATTTTTAATAAAATCTTTAGCAATAACTTTACCTTTTCATGATATTAGGCAAGTTTTGATGTCATTTTTGACAAGAAATTCCACCTTCAGATGGTTATTCAGTAGATGGCTAACTGATAAGAGATTAGACGTCAGACTAGGAATGTATAGTACCTTTATTAGTGTATATTTTTGCATTCTAAGAGGAATGGTAACTTGTCCTATTCCTTCTACAATGTACTCTTTGTCATCTATGATCCTAACCCGATCTCTAGTGGGTTGGTCCGACAATGAATCAAATAGCTTCTTGTCCCTTGACATATGTTTGGTGGCGCCAGAATCGATCAACCATATTTTTCTTGTGGGTTGAGAGGTCTAGAAGACTAGTACCTAGTTCTTGTCTTCATCAGATATCTCTTCTTCAAATATATCATCTTGTTAAGTAGCGAGATGTCCCTTTTGCTTCCAGTGATGGGGACATCTTTTTTATTTCTGAGATTCATCTCATTGTCATATGCTGGTAGACCCTTATTTTTGGGCATTATACTAGCAGTTGTCTATGTCGTGAGTATTGGTTTGATAGATATGACAACATTTCTTTGACTTCTAAGAGTTTTGATGTCAAGACTATTTTTGTTGTTGTTTCTATGGCTGCTTCTCTGAAGGCCCTTTACAAAACTTCTGACCTTCTTGCCTCTTTGAGATAAGAGCTTTATCTTCAAACTCATCTTGGACTAAGTTGATAGTTTCTTCTTGCTACAATAGGTTCACAACCTCTTTGAATGATACTAATTGTTTGGTGATATTTAGTGTTGTGATGAACACTCTGAATTTGGAAGGCAGTGCTCTCTAGGTAATCTAGGCCAAGAGATCATCTCCTACCTTCTCACCGAGTGCTAGTAGCTCTGTCTATATTTCAACAACTCAACATAATAATTCCTCAAATTTCTCATTGAACTCCATGGTAATTGTTTGAAGTCTCGATTATAGATGGAGGATCTTCATCTTATTATTTGCCTCATATATGGTTGCTAACTTGTCCCATGCTTTCTTTGGATCATCAACGCCCCTAATATATGGTTGGATGTCGTCAGTGATGCTTAGCATGATTAGCATAAAGGCTTTGGTAGTAGCCTTATCATACTTTACACATGCATCAAGATCGATGGGAGCTTGCTTGTCTCTTATCATGATTCCCCATAATCCTTTAGGCTGAAAGATCGTACACATTTTTCCTTTTCTTGCAACGTAATTTGGCCCTTTCAAAAGTTGGACAACAAAAAGAAGTAATTTTGGAGCAGAGATCTTCTATTTCTATTTTCCTTTTATACTTTTACAAAATATTGGAAAGCTAATAAAGTAAGTTTTTTCGCTTTGAAATTCAATATTAAAAAGATGTACCTTATTCAAATGCTATGTGCCTCTTCCATCTTAGCAGGAACAGTTGATTTATTCACAACGATCTTATTCGACTTCACGTCGATGATCATGTGTGTTGCGGACTCAAGTCGGCTGCCTTGCTGGCACTTGAGCACAATGTTTCACAACTTCAACGCCAGTGGCTTTACCAAATAGGAGAAATATGTCCACCTTGGCTGAGGTCTCTGTCCCAATCCAATAGACTGTCTTTCACCTTTTTTTTCTCTTTATGGCATTGGCTTTATATGGCTTCTATATGAGAGGAGTCAATTATACCTACACTGTTTACGAGGGCTAAAGTATTGCTTGACCTTATCAAATAGGTGGGTGACCTCTGATGGCTTTGAGATGTCTGCTTGCACTGCGATGGCCATCACGTGACAGTGGGCTATGTTTATGGCAGCGATGCACAGTCAGAATCGACCTATACCACTGTGTGGCAATCAATTATCGTCTTCTATGCTTTTGCTACGTCTGTGCATGACCACAGGCTTACGTTCCACTTTTGCACAGATTTCTTAGCCCGCTCCAATCGTTTGGCTACTACACAGGACTGCTGCATCCTTTTTCCAGCAATTTTGTTGCTGTAGCATCTAGTCTTCTACTACAGCCTTTGCCGTTCTATGCTCTCTCCGTGCGTTAATCAGCTTCACCTTCCCTACATCAAACTGCTACGACCTTCAGGCTTCCCAGCTATAAATTGGCTCTGATACCAAAATTTATTAGCAAATTAAATTATTTTTCATTGATATAAAATGGATATATAGATTATGCATATATAACTTAGTCGATTTTCTGGAAAGCTCTAACACTGACTGATATTCTGGATTATTCGTCTTCCATATAGTATCTAGAAATATCAAAAAATAATGTAATAGATTATTCGGGAGACTAATCTGTAAGCTACGTTGTTATTCCAGCAGTGCATGTGCTCTCAATGTTGCACTGTCATTTTGTGTGCACATGTCTAGGCTTGCATACATAGATTTTCTAGTGCAAGAAAAGTGTAATGTCAACAATTCGAGTTTTGTTTTTCTATTGAATTCAGGTGTACATAAAGTAGTGATTACATCCTCCACTTACGAGAGTAGCATGTACAAGCCTAGATCTACATTAAAAGTTACACTAAGGCACATGTGATAATGATTCCCTTAAACTAAATGTTAACTGAAATCTGACTCTTTGTGTATTCTCAACTTTTGTTATCACGGTAACATAGTAATGACTACCTAGAATTCATTAATGATGGCATGCCCTCATATGGGTATTGGCATGGTCAATATCCTTAATGTATCTTACTAATTGTGAGACCCAACACTTCTACTAGATTATGTTCACATGAGTTAAATAGAGAGTTAAGTAAAAACATCAATAATTTAATCCTATTGGATTTTTATTCCATGGGTTATGAGAAATACATGTGTTACATTTACATGGATCTTTCTAATATTTGCTTAATATTTTGTGTACAAAAAGTGATATGGAGTCAACAACTCAGAATCATGGGATTGAAATGAGGTCAACAATACATAGTCATGGGATTGAAGTGAGGTACAATTGTTAATTTACATTTTCTTTTAATAAAATGTTATCTTATTAAATTCATTTTTAAATCCCATCCAATTTTAATTATAAATTTATTTTTATTTATAAATTACAAATTTTTATGTAAAAGCAAGCATTGAGTTTAAAAATAAATACAAAATGCAAATTAGACTCAATAAATCATGTCATTCAGGAATACAAGCTAAATAACAATTTGAAATAATTAAAATAAAAAATCTTTCTATTAACATTGATAATTGTAGAGTAAGTGGTTACTACCATTGAAATTAAATTGGTATTTCAAATATATTTTAAGATCCAAACCTTATTTATTCAATAGCAGTGATCATATTGGAAGGTAGCACCACCAAATATTTGGTAGAGAGGTTGGAGTCCATAGTAGGTAGTTGTATAAATAATTAGCTATTTCTCATTTCAAATTTATCATTTGCAAGCATATAACTGTTTGTTCAGATGATTTGTAAATGATGTAAATTATATACAAAAACCATTGACGACCAAATCTTCAGTACAGAGGTTGGAGTCTGTAGTAGGTAGTTGCATAAATAAGTAGCTATTTCTCATTTCAAATTTATCGTTAGCAAGCATAGGACAATTTGTTTAGATGATATGTAAATGATGTAAATTATATTGAACACTTGACCCAATTAAGGAAGATACATGGCTATGAGTGCCAAGCTAAGAAGACATGATGACCTACCCATAATTTATATATTTCTATGTTTATTTTGGTTTCAATTACATCAACTTGTTAATGTTATACTACTGTAGAAAAATGTGGGCTATACAACCTGATATTATAATAATATAATATAATAATATATAATATAATTATATATATACACACACACACACACACACACACACACACACACACAAAATTAATTTTAGTTTATTATATACATTATTAATATATAATAATAATTTATATACTTTAATAATATTTATAGTTATATATATATATATATATATATATATATATATATATATATATATATATATATATATATATATATATATATATATATATATATATATATATATATATTATATATATATATATATATATATATATATATATATATATATATATATATATATATTTTATTAAGGATAAAGGGGTTTTTTTTTAACTAGGGACCTTAAACCTCAGAAGACAATCTAAATAAGACATGGCAAATAATGCCCAAAAACCGTTAAAAATAAAAATAAAATAGCAAGACAACCTAAGGGATACAACCAATCCAAAAGCATCCCAAGAACAACTAATAGAGTGATTTTGAGGAACAATCCCTGAAAACCAAAAATCATCAAACAATAGTGGCCAACAAGCTAGATCCTACAATATCTACTATAGAAAAAATAACATGAGGAGTTTCTCTATTTTTAATCTTTCGATTTGAGATCTAAGAGACATAACTAATAAATCTAGTTCCTTTTTACTTCATCCTTTCTTCCCTTTCATAATCTTCCACCTATTCCCCTCCTCTGTATTTGGCAATATGGTGACGAGTAACTCAAAATCTACCTCTACACTATGATTCATAATAACTTATGATAATACTTCCCCTAAAGTCATGTTAAGGAATTTTGAGGATTTGTAACTTTTATATATATGAGTTTCAGAAGTCGATGCTAAAATCCACTCATTCTTTTGTAATTATAAATCTAGTGTCATCTTCAATCGAGATCCATGACAATGGGCTCCCCACCATTGACCAAAAGCTCAACTGGTGTTTCTAGA
>JARHVA010005164.1:727500-730000 GCA_037957365.1 Torreya grandis
TAGCTCACATGATTTTTATGCCAGATTTTTGAAGATAAAAATATAGAAAAATAGGGGAAAATGCACACAGAATAAACACCAATTTTTTTTAATCTATTCATTGATTTTCTCCCATAAACATTACTATATTTTCCTATAAATCTACTTCTCATACAATCAGTTTTATTTTTGTTGCATACCAGGAATGAAGCAGAGTTTCGCTAGAATCTTCTTTTTTACATATTAAAATAGAGCATAATCTTTTTCTAAAAAATAGAGATAGACAAAAAAACAAGCCTGGATGAATCTCAAAGTGAGGAAAAGAGAGAGAGAATGATAATTAATAGATTAAATTTACTAAGCAAGTAAAATCTACATAGATAAATGAGATATATTTGGTGCAGCTTCAAGAATGTGAGTAATTAGAAGATATTAAAATTTTAAATTCAAACTTAAAAAATATGCGTGGCTATAAAGTAAGGGTAGGGGATATTTAGTGGCTTACATTTGATCTATAAGGTAAGTCCTCCAACACTCCCCATTAGTCTTCACTACCATATATGTCACTTACACCCATGTTTTCTCAAAAATGCTCAAACATGTTCTTTACAACTGACTTTGTGAAAATGTTTTCTAATTATTCAACAAACCTGCAAAACTCAAAAGTAATCTCTCTGTTATTAATCAACTCTCTATGTAAATGATATCTAGTGTCAATATGTTTTCTCCTCTTGTGTTAAACTTGATTCCTGGACAATGTTATGGCTTAATTTTTGTCATAATATATCTCTATTAAATATTCTTATTCGTGCTTCAACTCTTTCAACACTCTTGTCATCCAAACTACTAGGTGTGATGCCCTTGTTGTTACTACATACTCTTCTTCAATAGATGAGAGTGTGACAATTGGTTGTTTTCTTGAATCCCATGAGACTACATTGGTGCCGAAATGAAAAAAATAACTAGATGTACTTTTCCTATCATCAATACTTCAAATAAAATCACTATATGTATATTCTATGTGATTGAACTCATTTTAGATTGAATAGTGGACTCCATAATTATTTGTTTCATTTACATATCTTAATATTCTTTTCACTGCTTGCCAATGTGAGTCTTTTTGAGACTCCATGAACCTTGAGATCAAACTTAAACCATACATTATGTTTGGCCTTATCACTATTAGGTACATGAGACTACCAATAAGTATCTTAAATAAAATTGGATCTACATTGTTTCCTTTATCATCCTTTCTTAGCTTAAAACATGTGACACTTAGTGTTGGTGTTGATTTTCAATTCAACATATTAAACCTTTTCAAAATATCTTTTGCATACTTTTTTTGCGAGATGAATATACCACTTTCATTTTGATTCACCGCAATGGCTAAAAAATATTTTGTTAGTCCCAAATTAGTCATTTCAAATTCCGTTTTCATATCTCCTCTGAATATATAAATTGATAAGTCACCCATGAATATCAAATCATCAACATATAAACATACGATTAGAATTTCACCTTTTTCATTCATCTTTGTGTAAAATGTAGGCTCATTATACCTATTCAAGCCATTTTATAGGAGACATGAGTCAATTATGTTGTACCAAGATCTTGGGGCTTACTTGAGACCATAAATTACTTTCTTAAGTATATATACCTTATCTTCTTGTCCTAAAATTTCATACCCAAGTGGTTGTTCAACATAAAATTATTCTTTAAGATAGCCATTTAAGAATGATGATTTTACATATATTTGATAAATAGGCCACTTATTTTGAGCTGCTATGGGAAGTATAATTCCTATGGTGTCTAAATGTGCTACAGTAGCAAATGTCACATTGCAATTAACTTAGTGCTATTGTGAATAACCCTTAACAACTAGCCTTGCCTTATGATTTTGTACATAATCTTTTGCACTTAACTTAATTTTGTAAACCCACATCACTATTATAACATATTTTCCATTTGGAAGGCTCACTAACTACCATATACGATTCTTTTCTATATTATCTATTTCTTAATCCATTGTATATACCCATGTTTTATCTTTTATGGCATCTTCAAATTGAATTTGATCATCTATTTGTGAATATAAAGCATAAAGAGAAATCAGACCTACATTATTTTCACCTTTATTTTGCTCATAATTGTCTCTCATACTTGTCATTTTTTGTCTCCTTGATCTCACCAATGTTGGATTTAACATGTCACTTGATGTCTAACCCATGGAATGTGAGCATGATGGTCTTGCAATAAAAATACCTATTGTACATGGCGTTTATTGTCCACTTGTTGGAGTGCTAGCTTGAATGTGTGAGGTTGTCCTTACACTTGATGATGGTGTTAGTTGTGAACCACTTTGTTGAGCTTGAAAAGACATGGAAGGAGTCACATTTGAAGGATTATTTCCTGGTATAAAAACTTCATTTTCCTCTTGTGGTATACGTGCTGATATGTTGACTATTTTTTTCTATGCTTCCATCCCATGCTTCCTCTTCTATAAACTACAAATCTCTACTGA
>JARHVA010005164.1:737500-740000 GCA_037957365.1 Torreya grandis
TCCCCACAAAGGACCCCTTGGAATAAACATTCCAACATCTCTTACTTGGGGAGTATCACCTCTTGACCTTAGATGCCTTCCCTACTCCCCAATAGTATGGGAACCTTGACTAATAGTCTAATTATGATTCCAATATCGGAACCATTATTCCCTTTGGGCCTCTTAGTTGCTAAACTAATCTTGTTTATGGGGGACTTGACCAACCAATTTCTACCTCTGCTACTTCCTCTTCTCCTAAATTGTTCACCTCAAACTTCTCCTACTTGGATAAACCAGAGTTTTCCAAGACATACCTCCATAGGTGTGCTTGGAAGGGATTCAATCTAGGTCACTATAAAGATGGACCACATGAGATGCTACCATGCAAAACCCAAAAACCTCATTAATGATTTGGTCTCAGATTCATTCCACCAGAAGAGCCAACCAACCCACCTCTCATCACCATTATTAAGGAAGAAATCCCATCCTCACCAACCCATTCCCCATAAAAAATTAAGGATCTTAATATCATTCCCTCTAACTTTTGAGGAAGAAATACCATCCTCACTAACCTGTTCCCCATCAAAATCTAAGGATCTAAATATCACTCCCTCTAAATTTTTTTTCCATCAACATGATTATTTTGAGACCCCTAACTTATCAAAAGGATGGGGAGACCATGACCATTTCTCTGACTCATCCTGAGATGGTAGAAGATGACTCTCCTACTATTAATATTGTTTAGTGTTAGGATGATGACTCCCTTCTCACCTACCTTGGTACTGAAGATTCCTCTATTCCTAAATCCCTCCTTCCTAATAATTTAACCATGTTGGATTAATCCATTGTGGATCTCAACCTATTTACTTAGGATGGTCCATGCATAGTCAAAATCATCCAATCACTAGATCCTTTAGACCTTCATGAATTCTCTTCCTTTTTGCAAGATCATAGCATATCATTTGCTTAGTATTATAGTGACATGGTAGGTATCAAACCCTCCATCATCTTCCATAATATTATTACCACCCTTAATGCCAATACTGTTAGGTAGAAGCTTCATAGGATGCACCCTCACATATCCATAATACCTTTTATTAATTAATTTCATCCAACTAATTGATTATCCCCAATGGGTCTTGAATGTCATCCCTATCACCAAAGCAACATGGGGACTTCAAATTTACATGGAATTTCATGATCTTAACCTTGCTTTCCCAAAGGATGACTTCCCTTATCCAAGTATTGAGAAACTCTCATAACCGGCCATGAGATGTTATCTCTTATGGGTGGATTTTTGGGATATAATCAGATCTTGATTTCCCCATAAGATCAACATAAAATTTCCTTTATCACCCCATTGAGAACCTTCTACTATAGGTTCATAGATTTTGGTCTGAAGAATGATAGTGCGATTTACCAATGTGTCATGACCTATATATTTCATGAACTTTTTTATAAAACCATAGAAGACTACGTCAATGAGCTTCTTAAAAAGTCTAAATGTCAAAAAGACCATTTGACAATCTTAAAGGTTATGTTCAAATGTTTTATCCATTTTCATGTCCACCTTAACCAAATAAGTGCATCTTTAGGGTCTTGTCAGGAAACCTTCTTGGCTTAATTATCTCTCTCCATGGAATCAAAGTTGATCTTGCTAAATTCAAAGTAATCCTAGACATACCTCCTCTGACTAACCTCAAGCAACTCCATAGTTTATAGGGGAAACTCCAATCCATTTACCACTTCATCTCTCAGTTATTTGATAGATGTCAGCCTTTTCATCACCTTCTTAAGAAGGATATCTCCTTTAAATGGAATAAATATTGTCAAAAGGCCTTTGAATCACTTAAAGAGTATCTTCTTTCCCTGTTTATTCTTGTCCCTCTAAAATAATACCAGCCCTTCTACCTATACATTTATACCACCTACCACTCCTTAGGGTCCATGCTTTCACATCATGATGATCACCATAAATATCAAACCATCTATTATATAATTTGAACGCTTATAGAGTATGAAACTTGATACACCCATAATGATAAATTATGCCTCACCTTGGTATTTGTGGCTTCCAAACTTTATCATTAAATTCTTAACCATAAAACATATGTCATAACTAACACTAACCCACTTAAGTATATGCATTCCAAACCATATCAAAATCAACATATGGATAAATAGCTTGTGATTTTAGCTGATTTTGATCTTGAGTTCCTATAATAGAAGTCAATTTAAGTGCAAGTCATTACCAACCAATTGGTTGAAGCACATTTAGTAGACAACCAACCTTCTCCTCTTTAGTTTCTTGATGAGTCCATCCCAACTCTCTCTCAAGAGGATTTCACCTATCAAATGACCATGTTCTTCGATGGATTAAAGTGTCAATGTGGTGGGGGTGTTGGTATTATTATTAATCCCCTTGAGATTGAGCCATTTACTTTATCCTTTAATATTTATTTCAATTATACCAATAACATGGCCGAGTATGAGGTCGTAGTTATACGTCTCCAAATCACTT
>JARHVA010005164.1:745000-837500 GCA_037957365.1 Torreya grandis
TCCACTAATAATTAAATAACATTGTTTTATTTAATTTTTAGTGGTAAATAATATTTAAATTAACGATAAATATATTTTGATTTTTATGTTAAATTTAAAATTAATTATTATCAATTAGTTTTTTAAAGTTATTTTTGGATTTAGTTATTTTGAATTATTTATTTTATTTGGATAGATAAATTTTTATAAATAAAAATAATTAACTATCTTTGTTGACTTTTATAAGGTGTCTTTTAATTATTTGGTTGGAAATGATAATTATTAATGACTAATTATATATTTTAACACACTTAACTTAACGATACTTTAATATTCGAATTCATACTGTAATATAATAATAATTAATGTTTTTAAAGTAATGTAAATAATATTGAAGTATTTGAAATAATGATTATTAATTTCTTAGCGTATCATTTAAAAAATTGGGTTTTCAATATTCAATTAATTTATTTGTTTAGTTATCAAAATTTTACTAGTAAAGCAGACCCAGTTTAACGTAGTGGCATATAGACTTAGTCTAGTTGTGTGTATAATATAGTCTTAGTAGTAGAAATAATTGGGTCTCTGCATCTGTGAACTACATGTCTAAATACTTTTTTAATTACCCACTTTCATATCATATTATCTAATTTTTATTTGTGTGACTAATTAATTAGTTGTATTTTTAAACCGATGGTCAAATTAGTCATTTATAGCTGTGTTGCAAAAAATTAGTAGAATTTAGTCATTTTTAGTTGTTGTGACTAAAATTTTTAGTCATGTAGTCATTTATTTGCCAAATTCTACTTGTGTCTAACTTCCTTTTGTTTCAGTCCTCACCAATGAAAGAACATATTTTCTCTTTCTTATTTCTCATACCCATTTGTTGTTCCATTCATTAAGATGTATGTCTTTAAATTATGTGAACTATCTTCTACCTTTTATTCTCTTTTCTTATACATATAGTTTTTGGTTATCTAAACTTAATCTATGTATTAAGATTAGTCTTTAAAATAAACCCTCATCCAGCTAAATGAAAATCATTAAAATCAAATAAAAAACATTATAGTGATTGTCGTTGACCTTATTTATTTAAGTGTTTTTAATCATGAAAACATTTTAATAAAAAAACACCATCTCATATATCATAATTGTTGATCAAGTTTAACTTTTTAGTAAATTTAGGGAACCTATAGGTAAAAACTTAACTTTTTAGGTGTCATGAAGTGCTTTATAGGATAATTAATGTAAACTAATATTATATTAACTTTGGTCAATTAGTTTTTATATTCTTATATAATTTTTGGGTCATTTGAGGTGTCAAAAAAGTGCATTTAATGCTTTTTATGGGTTTATTTAGAAATTTAAAAGTGTAAAAACATGATTTCATGTCCCATGTGTCCTTAAAAGTCTTAGGCAACTGACATAACTAAAATATGATAGGTTCATAAAAAAAAGTCAATTTATTAAAAAATGGAAGAGAATGGCATTTGTATAGTCTCTTTGGGAAGTGTGCCACTTGAAAAAGGTGTAAATGTGACTCTTGATCTCCCCTACACTCATATTCATGTTTTTTTTAATCTAAAGATGTTATTTCTTGGTTAAAACTATTTTTCTTCCTTTTCACCTTTCTAGACAAACAAAAGTGACCTTCAAGTTTTTGTTCGGTACTAAAAATACAAGTAGTTTAAAAATAAATGATTTTGGGAGGTTATTATAAAATAGGATACCTTAATTTTAATATATTTAATTTGAGTATTAATCAAGTATCCTTTATGAAGAAGTTATAACAAGTTGACTGTGTTGTTTTGCTAGCTGTTTCTTGTACATGATAGGTTTTGCTCAATTTCTGCCAAATCTATATAAACCAGTTATTGATGTTAGCTATAAAGTATGTCTAATTCCTTCTCACATGGTATCCATTCTTTGTTTTAGGTTCCATGATGTTTAAATGAATAAATTGGCATATGTTGCAAGAGGGTATCACCATGTGTAGTTTTAGCTAAAGTGTTTCTTATTTCTTGAGTGTGTTTCCCTGTAGTGGTCTCATATAGATTGAAAATGATGTTATATAGGTATCTGAGTTATGTGGTCATTTAATTTCATGTTTTTATTCTTCCATGTCATCATTTGAGTAGCTTGTTAGGTTGTTTTCCTCCATTGTCAACTTCATTCCTAGATTCACTTGTAGTCACATGTATGGACTTGATCACCTTTATCTTGGAGTTTTATTCAAGGTATATCAGTTATTCATATCATCAGGAGTTCAATAAATTTTATTTTTATGCTTATGAGAATGTTTTAATGTTGTCACATTCTCAATTCACCATGATAAACAACCATGTGATACCCTTGCTTATTATATTCCATGTGCATACAAGTGATCTTTAGGTTGCAATAGGTGTATTGAAGCTAGTTTCAAGGATTCCAAGAATGAAGATCATGAATTTGAGGATTGGAAGTGTATTTTAGGTGTTTTTAGGCTCTTAATAAGCATTTTTTGCCTTAATTTCATACCCTACTTGGATAATACAACCAAAGCATCCACCTACAACCATTCCTGACATCATCCTTGGGGGTGAAAATGTTGACATGTGTTTCAAATTCTTTATATATTATAAAATTATTTGTTAGTGTTGAAAGGAATCATATAAAGTGCTTATGCATAGGGAATTCCATGTTGCTAAATTCTAGCTCACTGTGGTGCATCAAGACACCCATCTATAGGTGGCTGAGCAGGGTATCAAAAGACCTTAAAGAGATAAAGATAACTTGAAAGCATTTTGAAGACCTTGATATGATGGAGAAGCTTGTACATCTCATAAAAAGTGTCAAATGGGAAAAGAGCAGTTGAAACCTTGTTCAAAGGGGCAAAGACTAAGTTTTAGGATCAAATCCCTATAAAAAAAAATAGAGACTAAAGAGATTTTGGATGATTCATTATAACATACTTACAAGATGATTCAAGGCCTAATTTTAGGTGATTGCATAGCCCCTAACATAGAATATAACCATGCCAAATATGGAAGTCAAAAAGTAAAGGGAGATAAGTTTTTGAGGGCCTCAAATATGCTCACAAACACACTAAATTCTTTCGATGTTATCTATAGGTTTGAGCCTAAAAGTGACCTTTCCCCACCAAAGTTGTAAGTTAGGTCTATATTATATATATAAATGGTTCTAAATGTTGTCATAAAGCTTTTGTGACCAAATGAACATTAATAAAAGCCCCTCTTCTATGTCTAAAGCCTTCTAAACACATGTTCAGTCTATACACAAGTTTCCAAAGTCACCTACAATAGGGTATGATGCAGTGACCTAGAACTTGGCACACAAAGTGTTGTTTTAAGCTTTTCAAAGATGGGTACTAGTGAAACATACACTTTATGGACTCAGGAGATAGTTAAATGCCCCAAATCACCAAGAAAAGGTCTCATAGAGAAAAATAACACCTACAGATCCCTTTACCTTAGGAATTCAAACACTATTGACCATAGCAGAAAATGGCTTAGCTGACAGTGAGCAAAGGTTTGTACCAAACAAGTTTGTAAGTGCATGATATGAGTAAATAAAAATATTGGGGTAGAATTAAGGGTTTTCATTGAAACCTTATATCAATCCAACTAAGTCTATAGGTATCATAAGCACCTATAGAAAGGAGAAATACACAAATAGGGTCAATTCATAGTCAACTAACTATAAATGGCTTTGGGAACATTTCACACCCCAAAATGTGAAGGAAAAAAAATATTTGGTAAAAATAATTTTGGATGGTTTCACTGAGGTTTACATATGGCCTTTAATGCCTAAATATTGAAATGAGCACCTACAGTAGGCAAGAAGGCAAATACATAGTCAAAGTTAACCTCAGTCTAGATGATCATGGTAAAACATGAATAAACATAGATTAGAAAGGGCTAAGTAGTCTATATGATTAAAACATTGTCCCAAGTTAGTTAATATGCCCCATGGATCCCTCAAAGTGGTCTATCAAGCATTCAAGTGGCTCAAATAATGTACTCATAATCCTTATGAAAATCCTGCACATAATGTTCCTTATACATTTTGCTTTGGAAATTTAAGGAGTTGAGAGGTCTAATCACGCCATAAAGGGCTGAATTTTGTGTATATCATCCTTATGACATAAAAAATCCTCTAAACTATGTATCTTGTTTGATAAAATAGGGGAATTACCCCTTATTTTGTGCATAGACAGGTAGTTTGGAGAGAGGAAGTAAAAGGGAATACTAGGAATGGGGGAGAAATTATAGACAAGTTTGGAAAGATTAAAAACACCTAAGAAAATCATGGAAGTTAATCATAGAGATAATAAACTAGATAGGGTGATATGGACACCAAGAGTTGCAGTTAGGCCTAAAGACATGGTTGAGGCCTAGTGCCAGATGAGGGAGTTCCATTAAATTCTAATATTTGTAAAGAATTATAATCCATTTTGAAATGTTCATATGGATATAATATATGTTGATGATCTACTAAAATTTATGATAACCCTCAACAAAGTCATTTTATGCTTCAAACTGTAAGTAAGTCTTTTGAGCAACATTAGGCCTAATGCCCAAATGAGGATTCACTTTCAATTTCAACATGAAATGAACATAATCATGAATTAAAACATGTTTTTATATCATTTAGGACATTTAAAATATTTTATAGGGTATTTAAATCACAAAAAAACCATTTTTGTGTCAAAACTCTCTCATGCGTGCAGAAAAGGTGTAAGGAAGAGCTCAAATAGGTGACTTCAAGTGTTCATTTATCACCTAAGGATTTGCATGAGATTCCAAGGAATTTGGAGATATTTATAGGTTACCTTAAGAACAATTTAGTAAAAAAAAAAAATAGTTTGGACATACAACCTTTATGAACCAACCTTAAGAATGGAAACAAGCCTAAAACCCTTGAAAACCCTTATTAAGGACTAGTTTGGGAAGATTTAGTTGGAAAGATAGTCTAGGTGAATAGTTATATCATGAAACATTTTAGACCTTAGAGAGGACTCACCCAGGATGCTCCACACCATTTTAGTTTTATAGACTTGTATGGATGGGGGAAGAAACATGGCTTTTTCTCACATTTTTATGTGTTATACAAGCTACAGGAAGAGTTAAGAGATGAAAAAAAAAATTGGGTGGAATAATAAGACTTTATATAACTCATAATATTAATTTAATTCCATGAAACAACTTCTAAGTACCCCAACTAGGTGATTTAACTCAGATAGTCAAATCTGGAATATTGGACAAACTAATGAAGAAGATGAAAAACTTTAAGTGAGCTCATTTTAAAGTGTTCATGAAGATTATAGGGCCTTGAATGTAATTAAAACATTTCATCCACTCTCTCCCATTTAGTTTCATGAGAAAATGAATCCAATTTTGAGGTCAAGTGTGCAAGGTACATGGAAGGGTAGTTTTCTAGATAACAAATGATAATGGCTTACTTTCAGAAGTTTTTGGATGACCAAACATGAAAAAAATGAATGGAGAGGAATTTATGATGTCTCTAACTTTCATTCCAATAATAATAACTTGTCCTCATTAGTTATGGGATGTTCAAACAATCCCAATCATGAAGACATGTTTTCTATGCAAAAGGAGGAGTGTTGTTCCACTTTGAATAACTTTGATGACTTGAATTGACAGTTTTACTCCATGAAATTACATGGTTCAACCCATACCTTATTCTCATGCAAAATTAACTCCTTAGATCAGATTTACAATTGTCCTTGGTACCATTGGACTTATTTTCTCTTCCTCCTCTCTCTAGTTCTATAAGAACTAGCCATTTTGGCCATTGTAGTGGATGTTCCACCTATGTATGGTGAATATCTACTTAGTTTTATACATTTTGATCAATAAAATAACTATGTTTTTACCTTTTCCATGAATTTACTTAGTGTTTTTCATTTTAATTATTTCATTTTCTTAAGTGAAACTCTTGTTTCCTTAACAAGTTATCTCATTCTTGCAACCTATTTACAGTTGGAAAATTCTTCTTACATGGCATGTGAAGTGTTTTGGGATATGTCAAGGATTAAGTGAGTTTTTATCTTCATAATTTCTATTCAAGGCCTCTTATCTAGTCCTCCTAGCCTTTTATATCATCTATGACCCCATAATGTAACATTGATATGAGAAGATGTAGATTGGAGAAGTGTATGTTTAAAAATTTCTTTGATTTAAAGTGTAGCATACATATGGTAAGAAGTCATAAATATATTTGGTGTATCAACTCCATTAGTTTAGATTTGATTTCAGTTTATTTCTCCATTTTCACATCCCAAATTTAGTCCTAGTTGCAAACCATAGTGGTACATTAAGGGATCTAACCCTATCTAGAGACTCACCTCATTCCTTAGGCTATCCACAAGCCTATAGGTGATTCAATTGTGCCACTTGGATGAGGAGAGATTTTCATCTCATCAAATGGTGAATATCCAAGTGAAAATAGTTTCATCATGCCTGATGGGGCTCTTGTTCTAAGAGATTTGGATATTTTTGGTGTTATCTCTCAACAATCAGGCTTTGGAGGCATCTATCAAAGCATTAATGGCGACTCCAAAGATACATCATATGGTAAAGTCTCCCAAGTATTCAATTTGAATATTATTAATAATTTTTTTTTGTGTTCCTAATTCTTAATGAAGTTTGATGGTTGACCTTGGAATTGAGTTTTGTTCCTTACAAGTTGGTGAGACATTTCAAGCTTGTGCCATTCCCCATCAATATGAACAAGTTCTTGGTCAACCTTGTCATGAACCTTACCAAAATAAATATGAACTTCATCAATTCCAATATGATCCCTTTAATCAATATAAAAATGGATATTAATATTATGAACCATGAAAACCATACATCCCTTCATTTCCCTCTCCATATGGACACCATATTGTTCGACAATTCTATTAGAATGGCTACTAAGAAACACCTATTTATCAGCCTCAAGATGAGTCCTATCATTCATTTCATGATGCCTATCATCCTCAGGAGTATTCCTATCATCCTTTTCATATGAAAGAAGAGGTATATATGAATTTTACACAAATATATCATTATTAAAATGTAGCTCTTGCTCATGTAGATGTTACTCATCCTAATCACCCCAAGAATTCACTTCCATTAGAACTCATTAGTGCTTTCCTCTTTTCCAAACCCATTAACAATCATTATCCTTCATCCCATACTCTATATCCAACCGCTTCACCTTCCACTACATCTCATACTCCACCTCCTTCACCTCAAATCCATGAGCCTATCTATCAAGCCCCCACTTCATTTCTTCTCAAAGAGGAACCTATTTTGAGAGAAGCAAGTAAAGAAGAGAAAATCCAATTCATGGCTGAGAAAGAGGCTCACATGAGTGATTTTCAGGAATAAATAACCATAGGGAATCCCCTTAGTGAAAAAAAGGAAAATCTAATAGCTAATGTATCTATGTTTCAAGGGATATGTGTCTATGGAGAAACCCTTACATTTCACCCTCAACCTGATTTTGGGTTTTACGTGTCACCTCCACCAACTAGCTCATCTTATCCTTACCCTATAAATATTTTCCTTGATGGACCTATGGTATGGAAACCTAAATAGGATCAGATGGTTGAAAAATAAAGAGATCTCTTATTTGAATAAAACATGTCTCCTTAATAACCTCATTAGGATAGATCACATGATTTCAAGATGCCTATTCTTGGCATCACCATGAAGGAGAAGGAGATGAAATATCTTGGATCCCTTGAAGGAGAATTTACATCTGATCAAAAGGTTATAGATTATCATCTCAAACATGAAGTGTAATGTGCTATCAAATATGGAGAACACTTTCAAGTCATCTCTCCAGAAGTGGCAATCCTAGATGAGTTTCATGAGACCAAGGTAGAAGAAGTAGCTCTTGAAGATGATCACGAGGAAGAAGATCTATGACATAATTTCAATGAAATATTTAAATAATTTGATGATTTGTTTAATGTTTATTCTTCTCCAAAACATTGCAAAGCTAATGATAAACCTAATCTTGTTGATGAGTCTAATGAATATGAGCTTGAGTATACAATCAAACATAAGGATGGATCTCTTTCTGATGGTCAAAAACCAACTATCATGAAGCCTCTTGATGATGAAATGGAGTCTAAAGACCATCTTGATGATATCATACACCAAGAAGAGGATATTGAAGAGGTAGTAGTTCTAGATGATAAAGAGGATAAGGATGATTGGCAGCTATAAATGGAGTTACTTCAAGAACTAGAAGAGCTTTACCAAGTTGAAGGCTAAGTGTATGACAAAGAAAAATAAGAGGTTTCCATGGAAGACAATGATCAATATTGGATAGATTTTTCAAATCTCCTTGATGATCTAGATGAGCTTGCAACTAAGAGGAAGCCTAATCTTATTGAGAGTACCATGGAAGACAAGAAGGTATGCCTTGTTCAATCATCATTTGAAGTTATAATTGAGGATCTACATGACAAGGATTAATATTCTTGGATGCAAGAGGAATAATTTTACATTTTAGACTTGTTTGAATATGGTATATTTGAGAGTATGATAATTGAATTTCCAAAGAATAAGTCTGATCTTTAAAACATTTAATCCAAGAGGAAACATGCTTTTCACCATGTTCCATCTCATGAAGAAGGTGATGCTTCAAAATTTACCTTTGATATAGGATGGAGGTATGCTCATTATTATTTTTTCATATTATTTTTTTATTTGCTTATCTTAAGTTCTTAGAGCACTTGTGTGTTTGATTTTTTTGTTGTGTGTGTCCTTTGCTTCGTGTGGTTGAGGTAGTCATTAGTTGGTCTTGTCTTGATCAAAATTTTGTGGTCAATGGTCAATTTTTTTATTATCTCAGTCCTTATAAGACTCCTAATCCCAATGTTCTAATGAGGCTACTAGTCTAGTTAGTATATCAGGCATATTAGCCTTATGAGTCACTAATTTATTGACCAAATTTGACTTTTTAATCAAATTGGGGCACCTATAGGTAAAAAATTGACTTTTTAGGTATATGAGAGGGTATAATATATTTTAATGAGGTGTTTTATATGATAATTGATGTCAAGTAATGTTATGTTAACTTTGGTCAATTATTTTTTACGTTATTATATCATTTTTGGGTAATTTGAGGGGTTAAAAAGGTGCATTTAATGCTTTGTACGAGTTTATTAGGAAATGTGCAAGTGTAAAAACATTATGCCATGTATGATGTGTCCCTATAAGTCTTAGGAAACTAACATAGCTAAAATATGAAATTTTGATCTGAAGAAAAGTTAGTTTTCTTAAAGAAATAGAAGAGAATGACACTTGTATGGTCTCATTGGGAAGTGTGCTACTTGGAAAAAGTGTAAATGTGAATATTAATTTTCCTTACACTCATATCCATGTTTTTTTTATTTGGATGTGTCATTTATTTGTCAAAATTATTTTGCTTCCTTTTCACCTTTTTAGACACACAAAAGTGACCTTTAGGTTTTTGATCGGTACATATAGCACAAGAAGTTTAAGGACAAATGAATTTTATATTTTATTATAAGCTAGGATAAATTCATTTTAATATATGGAGTTTAAATATTGGTCAACTATGCTTTATGAATCATCGCTAACAAGTCGACTGTGTTATTTTATTAGTTATTTCCTGCACCTTATAGGTTTTACCTAATTTATGCCAAATCCATATGAAAAAATTGGTGATGTTGGCTATAGAGGATGTATAATTACTTCTCAAATGGTATTCATTCTTGTTTTTTGGTTCCATGGTGTTTGGATGAGAAAATTGACCCATGTTACAAGAGGGTGACACCATTTTCAGTTTTAGCTAAAGCGTTTCTTGTTTGAAAGTGATTTAGCTAATAGTGAGCAAAGGATGGTACCATATCAGATAGTGATTTAGCTAATAGTGAGCAAAGGATGGTACCAAACAAGTTGGAAAGTGCATGATATGAGTAAATAAAAATATTGGGGTAGTTATTAAGGGTTTTTATTGAAACATTATATCAATCTAATTCACTATATAGGTGTTATAAGCACCTATAAAAATGAGAAATACAAAAATAAGGTAAATTCACAGTCAGCTAACTATAAATGGTTTTGGGAAGATTTCAAACCCCAAAATGTGAAGGAAAGAAAAAAATTAGGTAAAAATAATTTTGGAGGGTTTTAGTGAGGTTTACATATGGCTTTAATTTTCTAAATATTGTAATGAGCACCTACAATAGGCAAGAAGACAGAGACATGGTCAAAGTTAACTTCAGTCTAGA
Source organism: Torreya grandis (assembly GCA_037957365.1). Taxonomy (NCBI): domain Eukaryota; kingdom Viridiplantae; phylum Streptophyta; class Pinopsida; order Cupressales; family Taxaceae; genus Torreya; species Torreya grandis. Next base: position 755,259 of record JARHVA010005164.1, read on the forward strand.
TAATCATGATAGAGCATGAACAAACATAATTTGGAAAGGGATAAGTAGTATGTATGATTAAAAATTGGTCAAAATTCAGGTATGATGCCCATGGATCCCTCACAGTGGTCTATCAAGCGTTGAAGTGGCTCAAACAATGTACTCATAGTCCTTATGGAAACCCTACACACAATGTTCCATACATATTCTGCCTTGGAAAGTTAAAGATTTGAGAGGTCTAATAATGCCATAAAGGGATGAATTTTTGTGTATATAATCCTTATAAATAATACTATAAAATATGTATCTTATTTGATAAAATAGGGGAAGTACTCGTTATTTTGTCTCAGATAAGGGGTACTTCCCCTTGTGCATAGACATGCAATTTGGAGAGAGGAGGTAAAAGGGATGACATAGGAATGGGGGAGGAATTGAAAATAGGTTTTGAAAGCTAAGAAACAAATAATAAAATCATGGAAGCTAATCATATATAAAATAAATTAGACAGGGTGATCTGGACACCAAGAGTTGTAGTCAACCCTAAAGACATGGTTGAGGCCTAGTGCTAGATGAGGGAGACACTTTAAATTATAATATTTGGAAAGAACTATAATAAATTTATAAATGTTCATATGGATATAATATATGTGTATGAGCTAATTTAATCTATAAAAACCCTCAACAAGGTCATTTTATGCTTCAAGCTATAAGCAGGCCTATTGAGCAAGATTAGACCTAATGCCCAAATGAGGATTCACTTTTACTTTCCATATGAAATGACAATATTAATGAATTATAACATGTTTTTAAGGTCATTTAGGACATTTATAATCTTTTTTAGGGTAAATAAATAAATAAATAACCATTTTTGGGTCAAAACTCTCTTAGGCATGTAGGAAAGATGCAAAGAAGAGCTTGAATAGGTGACTTCAAGTGTTCATTTCTCACATGAGGATTTGTATGGGAGTATAAGGAATTTGTATATTTTAATGTTTTCCCCTAAGACCACTTTATTATTCTTTCTTCAAGTTGGATTTCCAACTTTTATGAACCAACCTTAAGAATGAAAACAAGCCTAAAACCCTTGTAAACCCTTGTTAAGGACCAGTTTGGGAAGATTGAGTTGGAAAGATAGTATAGGGGAATATTTATATCATTAAATTTTTTTTTACCTTGGATATGACTCACCCATGATTATCCACACCACTTTTTTGTACGGACTTGTAAGGATGGGGGCAAAAACAAGGTTTTTTCTCACAGTTTTGTGTGTTATGTAGGCTACAGGAAGAGTTAAGAGATGAAACAAAGTTTGGGTGGAATATTAAGCCTTAATATAACTCCAAATATTAATTTAATAACATAAAAAATTATAATCTCCCAAAATAGGTGATTAAACTCATCCAGTCAAATCTGGCATATTGGATAAGTTAGTGGAGAAGATGAAAAACTTCAAGTGAGCTCATTTTGAAGTGTGTATGATGATTATAGGGAAATTTATGGACTTGAAACATGTAATTAACTCTATCACATGGATTTTCATGGGAAAATGAAGTCAATTTTAAGGCCAACTGTGTAGGGTGAATGGAAGGGTAGTTTTCTAGATAAAAAATGATAATAACTTACTTTTAGAGGTTTATAGAGGACAAAAAATGCAAAAAATGCATGGAGAGGAATGTATAATTTCCATAAATTTCATTCCAATCATCATAAATGGTAATTATCAATTATGGGACGTTCAAATAAGCCCAATCATGAAGATAATTTTTCTGTGCAAAAGGAGGAGTTTTGTGCCACTTTGCATAACTTTGATGACTTGAATTAACATTTTTACTTCATGAAATTACATGGTTATACCCATAAATTCTTCTCATGCAAAATTAAATCCTTGTATCATCTTAAAAAGTGTCCTTTTTACCCTTGGACTTCTTTTCTCTTCTTCCTCTCTCTAGTTCTATAAGAACTAGCCATTTTGGCCATTGTAGTGGATGATCTACCTAAGTATGGTGAATATATACTAAATTTTATACATTTTGATCAATAAAATGACTAAATTTTACCTATTCCATGAATTTAATTAGTGTGTTTCATTTGAATGATTGATTTTGTTTAAGTGACACTCTTATTTCCTTAACAAGTTATCTCATTATTGCAACCTATTTGTAGTTGGAAAAATTCTTCTTGTAGGGAATGTGAAGTGTTTTGGGATATTTCAAGGATTAAGTGAGTTTTTATCTTCATCAGTTCCATTCAAGGCCTCTTGTCTAGTCCTCCTAACCTTGTATACCATCTATGACCCTACAATGTAACATTGATGTGAGAAGATGTAAATTGGAGAAGTGTATGTTTAAAAAGTTCTTTGATTTCAAGTGTAGTATACATATGGTTGGAAGTCATAATTATATTTGGTGTATCACCTCCATTTGTTTAGTTTTTATTTAAATTTATTTATCCCTTTTCACCCCTCAAAGTTAGTCATAGCTGCAATCCATAGTGCTACATCAAGGGAGCTAGCCCTATCTAGAGACTCACCTCATTATTTAGGCTGCCCAGAAACCTAGAGGTGATTCCATTGTACCAATTTGATGAGGAGAGATTTTCATCTCATCAAAGGGTGCATATCCAAGTGACAACAACAATATCACCTCATCTATCTAAACAACAATCACACTATCACAATTAAGTTTAGCACATTTTTTCCATTATAAATTTTATCATAAAGTTAATAACCACGTTTAATCATTTATTTCATAAATAAATGAGTCATATAGGTATGTTATCCATCACATAGATTCATTAATTTAAATATCCATAGTTACAACATTTAATTAAACATACACTTAATCATAGGAAAAATGCTAACTAACATCATAACCACGTCATAAACATCATCAAATAAGCATAAATTAATCATCATGTCATAAATAACCATAACCATAAGCAACATACATCAAAAATAATAATCAAATGGCATTATATATATATATATATATATATATATATATATATATATATATATATATATATATATATATATATATATATATATATATATATATATATATAATGTCCATGTCTCTCAAAATGATATGTACCTCTTGCTACATCATCTCATGGGCCAATATAAAAATCATATAAATATAGTAGAGAGTCTCATAGGGTCTAAGGTGTTGGGGTGCTACTACCACCTAGGGACTGTCCATCTCTCATACCCATCTGTGCACCTGTAGATGTTTCCCACTGACCAGGAGTTATGTTGTTGACTCTCCATCCCATCACTCACTCTACCACATACTTGGTATATCAAGGCTCATCTGGGAGCTGCATGAATACCAATGCCTCATAATATCTAAGATCCTCCACTGTGGCCACATATCTAGACATAGGGATGGTCCTTGTTGGTCCTATCAATGCTTTCCCTCTGACCTATCTCAAGGCATCTCTCTCTATTGATATCATAGTAACTGTTCGCTATGTTTGATCCCTCTCCTAAGTAACTAAGGCTAGTTGGGCTTGTGTATGATCTCATTCCTAAGTCAAGGTAGTTACGTGGCCTCTCACCTAGTCTCTCTCTTGGGTGAGGACATTAACTTGTCCCTAGAGAATGTCTCTCTCCTATGTCTTCCCTACCAGTTGAACCTATGATGTATCTCTCTCTAAAGTTATAGCTGCCAGTGTTGCCTATACTATAACGAATGCCACTCTTGCCTGATCTCACATAGTGATGAGTGCTTGTCTATCTATGGCATCAACATCTATATGAACCCCTCCTCCTCCTCCATCTCTACATCAACAACCTACTATTGTCCACCATTTAATATAAAACATATAACAACATAGTATCCCTAGAACCATACGATATAATCCTATGTGATGCCAACATTATCAACACCTGATACAACTGGTAACTCCTTATACTTGAGATCCTCCTCTATAGGATAATATGGAGGCAATGGTGCCTTTGTGTCCTCTCTTGTACCTTAAAAATTCCCCCAAGATACCCTATACCAATCCAAACTATCTCTTGACTCTATCAAATGGGATCATCTCTACCTCCTATTCTTGCCTCTTGTGTATCTAATCTGTAAATTGAACATACAAGTGTAGTACATTCGAAAATCACTTGTTCATGTTTAAGAGATCCTTCAAATTTTCACTTTCTTGTTGTTAATTTTTCATAAATAAAATTAAAATCATAATTAAAATGAAGATCAAAATGCAATAAAAATTAGAGAAAATCAAAGATAACACCAGCAAATTGATAACGGAGTTCAGCTTCAATAGCCTACATCTCTGGGTCCGCCCAATAGTGAGGACCGTTGTATTAAAATGCTGTAACAAACAGCTTCAAAAACCTTTAAAAATCTTCAATTTTGCCTTCTCTGATCTTTATTTTCCTACAAATATTTCTCTTAGACCTGAAAACAAATTCCCAAGGCTGTACAAGGAAAAAACAAGGCTCTAATCATCTTAATTCTCTTTACACAGTCAGAAATCCATCTCAATACAAGTAAATATTAATCCCTTTTATAACATTTCAGCCACTGTGGCTGAAGTGGTCAAGACCTTAGCCTTTTAGATGCCAGATCTCAAGTTCCAAACTCTCCTCCTCCTTTCTAGGTGCCTAGGGAAGTGTGCAAGGGTGTCCTTCCTCCATGAGCATGCTTTGACAAAGGATTTAGTCCCACATTTTCTAGGAGTGGTTGTTTTCTTACCTTAAATATAAAGTTTGTTGAAGATTTCAAATGAGAAAGATTTGGGTGCCAACTTTGGATGCCACCTAGCCTATTCAAATGCCTAGGAATGAGGGAGGCACTCTAATGTTTGTGGCGTGGATGTTTGACGCCTATTTTGATTTTGAAAAGGTCAAATATCATGTGCATCAAATAAAACACATAACAATTTTTTTCCCCCCTAATTATTTGCCATGTGTCAAATGGAGATTGGTCCACTTGGCATTCCTCAACTGTGCCACATCATTTTTGACATACATGTCACATGATTTATTCAACTGGCTATATCTTGAGCATTTAGACTCCATTTTTCAAACCGTGAAAAGCACTAGAAATATCTCAATGAGTGCTACAATTTGAAAATGATTTGAACTAAATTTGAAGACTTTGAAAAATAGAACGGTACATGGATCCACCTGGATCATTCCTCCCCACTGGGAACTTTTGGACTTCTTAAAGTTGAAATTAATTGGTAATGAGGTGAGGGTATTTTTCCCTCACCTTTCCAACTTCCATCCATCTGGCCTTGCTTGGGTGCATCCCTTTGAGACCAACACGAAGATACTCAACATTACCTCTTCACGAAGTCCACATATTCTTGTCAAGTATAGTATCTTCCTATAATTTTGTTAGATATTGAGGAGAAAAATCATCAACAAAAGGAATGGATACACTTTAATCATGATCAATGATCATTGGAGGCTCATACAATTTCAAATTTTCCACATTTACAATTGATTAAATCTGCATGTAAGATGGTAAATCTAATTGAAAAGCATTTGTGCCAATTTTTTTTTTTATCTGAAAAGGACCATACCGGATTGGTTTTAACTTTTTACCTTCACCTGTCAGTCTTTCCTTACTAATGTTAAGCCATACCATATCACCTACAACAAATTGGTGATCAATACGATGTTTTTCATGCCTGGCTTTGTACTTGGCTTGATGTTTCTCCAATTGAGTACGAACAGTCTGATGAATGAGCTGTATTTGTTCAATGAACTTCTTGGCTCGAATGGCTTATTTTGGTTCACCAACAGCTATATCCTATCCATAACAAACATCTAGAGGAGATTTAGGCAAGTGTCCATAACAAACTTCAAATGGAGATTTCATAGTAGAAGAATGAAGTGCCCAGTTATATGCATGTTGTATGTAACATAATTATTCATCCCACAACTTTGGATTTTTATTGCTGTAACTCCTAAGCAAATGTACCACAGTGTGGTTCACAACCTCTATTTGTCCTTCGGTTTGTGGATGAAATGCAGTGCTACTTTTTAATTTAGTGTCCATTAGTCCCCACAAAGTTGACCAAAACTCCCCAATAAATCGAGAATCCCAATCAGAAATAATTGAAGTAGGTAAACCAAAATGAACTCATACATGTTTAAAGAACAAATATGCAGTGCCTTCACCAGTAATCTGCTTAGTGCAAGGAATCAAAACACACATTTTGCTAAATCTATCCACAACCACATATAAATAGTCATGTTTTCTTTGTGTCATAGGCAATCTCCCCACAAAATCCATAGAGATACTTTCCCAGGGGTGAGTAGGAATAGGTAGAGGAGTGTAAAGTCCCAATTTCCTGTTACTAGGTTTACTTGTGGCACAAATAGTACATCCCCTTATATATTTAGCAACATTTTCCTGCATACAAGGCATAATAATACATTTTCAAATGTGCAACCATTTTAGCAACTCCAAAATGACCAGAAATAAGAGAAGTATGTGCTTCTCTAATTATGTGCACCCTCTCATTTTGAGGAATACATAGTTTACCCAAATGATAAAAAATATCATTGTGTACATGATAGTCCAATTCTTCTACTTGTCTACTACTCATCAAGCCTTTATAAACATCCTGAGAAATAAAGATCATTCACATATTGTTATTTATAACTTTCATGAGACAAAGAACCATGTTGTAAAAGAATAGATGCAACAACCATAGGAGGCCTATACAACATATCTACAACCTTATTCTAAATTCCTTTTTTATACTTGATCACAAGATGAAATTGTTGTATGAAACCCATCCAATGAAAATGTCTAGACTGTTGTAGCTTAGTTTGTGATTGGAGATACTGTAAGGGCTGATGATCTGTATGTATTATTGTTTCTTTTCCCATTAAGTAATGTTTCCATTTTTTAACACTTTGAACCAATGCATACAATTCCTTATCATAAGTTGGATATTTTCTTACTGCACTTGTAAAGATTTCAGAATAATAACAAATTGGTTTCTTACCTTGCATTAAAATATCTCCCATGATCATACTCACTTGCATCTATCTCGATCTCAAATGGTTGTTGTATATCAGGAAGTGCCAAGACCAGAGCAATACTTATCTTTTCTTTCAAAGTATCGAAGGCTTTTTGATGTTTGCCTCCCCACTGAAAGGCCTGTTTCACACTTGTCAAAGAATGAAAAGGTGATGCAATATATGAAAATTGAGCAATAAACTTCCTCCAAAATTGTACTACACCAAGAAAACACCTAACCTCAGTTGTGTTAGTGGGTGTAGGCCAATTAACAATGACTGCCACTTTTGTAGGATCAATTTTCAATTCACCATGTCCTACAATGTAACCCAAGTATATCAAAGAGGTCTTGCCAAATTCACATTTTGACATTTTCAAATAAACTTTTTCCCTTTGTAATGCATCCATGACTTTCTTAATGTGGATCACATGCTCTTCCCATGACTTGCTAAAAATCAATATATCATCTAAGTGAACTATAACAAAATCATCAAGGAACTGTCTAAAAACACCATTCATCAATCTCATGAATGTATCCGGGGCATTACACAACCCGAAAGGCATAACAAGCCATTCAAACAATCCCTGTTTTGTCTTAAAGGTAATTTTCCATACATCACCTTCATTAATTCTTACTTGATGATATCCACTTCTCAAATCCAGCTTAGTGAAATAAATATCATGTTTTAATTGATCCAAAAAATCATCTATACGAAGAAGAGGGTAACGATTCTTAATAGTAATTTTGTTTAAAGAATGAAAATCAACACACATTCACCAAGTGCCATCTTTCTTTGGCACCAAAATAATTGGCGAGCCAATAGGAGATGAACTTGGACAAATAACACCTATATCCAATAGATCCATTACATGTTTCTTGATTTCCTCATTTTACACCACTGATAACCTGTACATGCCAATGTTAGGGAGAGGAGAATCCTACAATAGCTGAATTTCATGTTTAACTCCCCTTTTGGGAGGTAAGCCCTCAGGATCCTGAAATACATCATCATAAGTAGAAACGATTTCAACCAATTCATTCTTGTGTCTAGGATCACACTTTTCCAAAGATTGAGAATATTCTTTTTCCTTAGACTTAATCAACATGAGACAAAAAGTCTTGCTTGAATTAACTAGTCTTTTCATTTGCCCTGCTGTAACCAAGGAAAGACTTGTTCTAATGTGATGTGCTCTAACTATATATTCAATGCCATCCTTAACAAAGAAGTACTTATTCTCCTCTCTATAGAAGATTGATTTTCTATCATAAAGATATGAGGTTCCCAAAATAATCCCACATATGTCCAATGGAACAACATCCAACTCAACCTCATCTACGAACTTGGATGCGATGGCAAACCTTAGCCTACAAGTTTGTGAGACTTGTAGCTTTGCATTGTCACACACCCAACCTAGTGGATAAGGCTTTGGATGGGGATTGGTTTGTAAGCCTAGCTTCTTAACAACCTCTTTAGAAATTAAATTTTCTTGTGAACCACTATTAAATAGAGTGTCAATCTTCGTATGCTCTGAAAAAACTCTAATGTGGAACAATTCATTTCTTTTCTTATCAACATTCATAGAATTATGTCTAGAAGAAGATGCATCATTTGATGACTTACTGCTAGAAACTAAAAGAGAAAAATCATTATGTAAACCCATAGCTGTGATCTTAGTTTCATCACCTAAATCTGATCCTAAGTCCTAAACCATAACATTAGCCTTCTTTTCTTTCTTTTGAAACTTTTTAGGCCTTAACTCAGGATGTAATTTCCAACACTTAGACTCATCATGATTTTTCTTACAATGATTACAAAATGGTTTTCCTTCTTATTTTTTAATAGTATAAGTGGATTTTTGTTTACCCTTTCCTGATGAACTTTCCCCTTTGGAATGCTTAACATTAGATTGCTTACTTTTTACTTTAGGAAAAAGATTCTTTTGATTGTTTTCCTATAGCCTCTAAATGAGTGGCTTGAACACATACTTCATCTAAATTAGTGGGATTGAACATAATAATCATATGTCTTAAGTAACTATGCAACCCACCCATATATTTTATCAGTGTTTCTTGTGTGTATAGAGGAACATTCAAATGTAAATATTTTTTCCTAAAATCTTGTGTATAATCTTGAACACTTTGGCCTTTTCCTTGTCTGAAAATTTTCCAATCCATTATGGCTTGTTGCATATAGCCTAAACGATAGAATTGCTTTCTGAGTTCTTCAATAAATTCATTCCAAGTAGAAATCGAGTTACCTTTTTGAAGCTCAGCTTCCTTAAACTTAGTCTCCCACCAGATGAGAGTTGTACCTCCCATACAAAGAGTAGCCAAATTAATTTTTGACTCATCCCCTGCAATCTTTTGGACCCTGTAATAAATTTCAATCTGCTTGACCCAATTATCCAACTTTTCAGCATTAACTTCACCATTAAACATTGGTTATTCAAACTTAATATCCAATTGTAGTGAAGGGAGAGATTCCACAAATTTTTTACTGTCATCTGATGGAGAAGGTTTTTTAGTTTCTTTACCTTTTGATTCTCATAAATCACCTTCTTTTTCATTCTCAGATTTCCTTTGTTTGTCATGGTATAGTTCCTCAACCATGCTTCTCATGTCCATGAAAGCTCGACAGAAAGCTTGTTCAGATTCCATGTCTTCTTCAGCCATCCTTGAAGCACACTTTGAACCAATCTCTGGATTATACTCAATAAGTTTTCCTTCACCCTTTTGGGATTTAGACCTTTTCAACATACACTAGCAATCACTATTAAATAGTAACCGCTCTGATACCAAAAATTTGATCTGTAAACTGAAAATATAAGTGTAGTGCATTCGAAAATCACTTGTTCATGTTTAAGAGATCCTTCAAATTTTCACTTTCTTGTGGTTAATTTTGCATAAATAAAATTAAAATCAAAATTAAAATGAAGATCAAAATGCAATAATAATTAGAGAAAATCAAAGATAACACTAATAAATTGATAACGGAGTTTGGCTTCAATAGCCTACATCTCCGGGTCCACCCAATAGTAAGGACTGTTCTATGAAAATGCTACAACAAATGGCTTTAAAAACCTTTACAAATCTTCAATTTTTCCTTCTATGATTTTTATTTTCCTGCAAATATTTCTCTTAGACCTGAAAAACAAAAGCCCAAGGCTGTACAAGACAAAAACAAGGCTCTAATCCTCTTAATTCTCTTTACACAGTTAGAAATCCATGTCAATACAAGTAAATATTACTCCCTTTTATAACATTTTAGCCACTGTGGCTGAAGCGGTCAAGACCTTAGCCTTTTAGGCACTAGGTAATAAGTTCCAAACTCTCCTCCTCCTTTCTAGGTGCCTAGGGAAGTGGGCAAGGGCATCCTTCCTCCATGAGCACGCTTTAACTAAGGAATTAAACCCACATTTGCTGGGAGTGGTTGTTTTCTTGCATTAAATAGAAAGTTTGATGAATATTTCAAATGAGAAATATTTGGGCACCAACGTTTGACGCCACCTAGCCTATTTAAATGCCTAGGAATGAGGGAGGCACTCTAATGTTTATGGCATGGATGTTTGGCACCTATTTTGATTTTGAAAAGGTCAAATATCATGTGCATCAAATAAAACACCTAAGAATTTTTTTACCCCCTAATTATATGCCATGTGTTAAATGGAGATTGGTCCACTTGGCGTTCCTCAACTGTGCCACGTCATTTTTGACATCCTTGTTACATGATTTCTTCAACTGGCTATATCTTGAGCATTCAGACTCCATTTTTTGAACTGCAAAAAGTGATAGAAATCTCTCGACGAGTACTAAAATATGAAAATTATTTGAACTAAATTTGTAGACTTTCAAAAATATAATGGTACATGGATCCACCTGGATCAGTATCCATCTAGAGCTCTATAATGAAAATGTGAGTCTATCATAGCCCACCCATGCTGGGAATATGGTGTAGGGCATCCAAATGACCTACTCATTAACCAATGCCTCCAATCTATCTCTAAACCAATCTATGTCCTGGACCTTTGCCCCTACTATTGGAAGTGCATGATCCACCCTCTACCTCATAAAACCAACCTTGAATCCTCTTTGATCCCATGTGTGTTAGGGAATTCCAGTTGGTCATAACACTATGATGTATTTGTAGGCCCAATAATTTAAATATGAATCTACGCTCATGCCATATCATTTATTCACTCAATACCACTAGATCTCATGATAGGTCTGTACTAATAGCATTGGGGCCCCTACAAACATTGTCTAGTCCTCTATCATATCCACTAATATGCCTAATAATGCCTATGGGAATCTACCTCCACTAAAATTAGGAAGATCATAATAATTCATGAATATCATCATTATCATCACTATCCATATCCCCATCCTATCCATGTGGTACATGTCTTAAAATAGAAATCTCCAATGTGCCACCTCACCTACACAAAATCTTCCCCAAACAACTCATCCATGTAAGCATCCTACTTCTCACTATGAATGTGCTCTATTACATGAACCTAAATATGTAATCTTAGTATCCTATGAATATCCTTTGAAAGAATCATGATCTCCCCAGTTGAAAAAATAAAAGTGTTGGTAGTCAAGTACCATCTCTTAATGAGGGATACCATCATTATTGCATCTCGTGGCATGTGATGATAGTGTTATATGCTACCTAAACTAGCTAATACCATATGTTCCCACTCCTATAGCATCATGTATTTACAAAGGTCATCAATGAGTGGTGGCACTAAATCCCACATCGCTAACAACTCCCACACCTTCAAGGTCAGACACATATTTTAGCTTAAGATACACTTTCCTAAGTAAACACACACATTTTAACCCCTACCAACCTCTTCACTTTTAACCTACCATATTTTGTGCCTAATTCTAACCACTACTCCCAACTCTAAATTTTATACACTAAGCTAAAAATAACACACCTTAGCTAAGCAAACATACAACAATCCTTAATCACAACCTCTCTTACCTCCTTAAGCCTTTCATTTACAACTGTCGATGTTCAAGTCTTGATTGACATCAGTTCCTTATGGAACCACTATTGGTCAGCCCTCAACTGAAACTAGATGGGATGGTGGATAAGTGTTGATAATGACTTGACCAACTATTGGTCCACTATCAACTGATGATCATTGACAATGACTGGTACTGGTCACTGTGTGACCATCTATCGACCCCCAAACCCTACTTTCCTACCCAAAAACCCTAAATAACTCCCAAAACCCTAATTTCTTCCCTCCCCTAACCTATTTCCCACTTCACATAAAATATTAACACTAATTTCCTACCCCTACACCCCAAGTTTCCCTCACAAACCTGAAACCCCAATTTTCAAAAAAATTAAACACCCACCCATACTGTAGTCAACCAAACAAAGCAATACAAGAGGCCTAACTCATTTCATGTCCACCTCCATGGTGGAACCCACTCACCTAGCTCATCCTCTTTCCCTCTACATCCTGGTCCCATTTTATCTAACCCACAACACTGGGTACCTTCTCCAATGATCCATCTTAATTACTCCCCTATCACTCTCCTGAGTCAACTCACCACTCATGAGGACCTTCTATTTCTATCATTTTTACATAGGACATATGATAGCATCCAATGGGAATAAACAAAAGATATATCCCAAAAATAGAATGTTTGACCTTTTATGATTGTCATCTAAATTTTATGGTTTCAATGGTGGTCATCATCAATTGTTAATTAGGGTTAGGCTAACTATCGATGATCAACTTTGACTAGTGTCGGTCAACCCAATAAGGGTTTTTGACACCCTCTTTCCCATTTTTAACCTAAAATACCCATTTTAAAGATAAAAACTACTACCTAGTTTCCCTTTGGACACTTAGACCATTTACTAGCATTATCTTACAATAAACCACCCTTACCATCGTTTCCCTTGACTTTAATTTGTCCAACATTGCCATGATACACTCATCCATGACATTTTACAAAATGACCTTTCAGATGACTTAGGACATGGTAACTTTTAATTTCAACACCTATGACCATTTCTGTTTCTCAGGTTCACCTAATTTTTGGCCCCTTATAAATCTAAACACCTTTACTCAGAGACTTGCATTTATGAGTGCACCCATATTCACTATGCCTAATGTGGTGGCCTATTTTACTTGTCACTTGTACTCCTTACAATAACCTTATTTACCACTTCAGGGCATCCTACATGTTTTTACACCTATATACACTTATCAAACCCACACCCAACTCCATTTTTACCTCATCACATCCCAGTTTGAGGGGGAACACCTCCTCCCATACTTAGGGCATCCAACTTGCCAATACACTTATTTTAATTTTGTATCTTGGGGATGCAACCTACACAATAAAAAGGTTCAAAATTTAGATGCTTGAAAGCCACACAACACATTTCTAGTCATCATCCAAACACCCCTTATCCCCCCTTAGGTTAAAATTAATTGCTAAACCCCTTACACATACCCATTTACCCCTTTTGGATAAATTAATTAAGTTAATTAATTAAATAAGGCCTATTTACACCTCACCTACCCAAACCGATGGCTAGTTAATTGACACCTAGCCTAAAGACCATTTTTACCCTAGTATTAATGCCCTAACTTCTTAAAATTATTCCTCATTCATCCAAATGAGCCTTTTATTAACCTCAGATCATTTTCTAACCCCTTAACAACCAATCTTTAGTAAAAATCGATAAATTTAGCCATTTTTGACTATGTCTCCCTGATTGGCGATGGTCACCCCTTGATCAATGGTGGTTAACTAGGATCATTAGTAGTTACTTTATGTAACCTAAAAACCTTACATCAAGAGGTTAAAATTATGTTTGCATAAGACTCTCTTACTCTGAGGTGATTCAAAGTTCCCAGGAAAACCAATAACTAGACCAAATACATCAGGTGCTTCAAAAACTCACCATAAAGAGCCTAAGTACCATTACCCTATCAACATTACTCCAAGATCCCACACATTTTGCACTCAACCTCATCACTCTTCTAGGATAACAAACTTAGAGCTAAATATCTACATTTTTTTATCAATTTTAGTAGCTAGTTTTAGTTGGTTCATTACTTGTATCCATTTCATCTCCCAACATTCCATTCTTTATGTTGGAGTTCTTCAACTCTAGGAACTTCACCATTGACCCTAGACCACCCACAAACCACATTAGTTACTTGAATATCCAACCTCCAAACTAGATTATTCTAAGAATTCATTTCACTCTCATGACCAACATCCAACCTAGGAATATCCTTTACAGCCCTTCTGTAACTCACCCCAGTATCCATTTTGACCAAAGTAAGACTTACAAGAAACATCACTAGTTATCCTTAACTAGCAATGGTCATCCCTTGATTGACAATAGTTGCCCTAACTGATACTGATTGTATAGTGACCATCAACAATCACTATGTGTGTTATTTTCCCTAAAATAGAAAGCAGTTTTCAGCTATTATCCCTTGACTTATTTTTGGTTTTTGTATTTCTGTTGCATCAGAAAGGTCTGAGATATTTTTTGAGTCAAATTTGAACACTTTAGCATTTTTATTTATCAATTTATTATTATTTTAGTGAAGTCACTTCATTCATATTCAAAAGCATTTCTTGCATTGATTTCATTACTTTCTATTACTTTATGAAAGCATCTACTTTCAATTTTTAAAACTTAATTGTCTTAAAGAGTGGATTGATAGCCTCCAAGGAAGTCTAGTGCTTCTTGGATCTAGCTCACACTAGGTAATCCACCCATATATCTTACTAATATACCCTTTTATAGTGTCTTTCTTATTCACAGGTCATCCTCCCCAGACAAAGAGGAGTATCTACAATTTACTGGATTCATGCGTGCACAACAAAATCACGTTATTTTACCACACCCTTCTTTAGAGTTTCTTCTTATCTTCTAAAAGAAAATAAATAGAAAAACTAGTGAAACACTTCCAACTTTATCAACATGGAAGATACTATATAATTAGAGTTTGGGGTTAGTTTTGGGTATTGGAGTTGCATATATAGGTGTCATATTTCATTTCAAAAGATATGTGACAATCATAAAATTTGATTACACTCAAATTTATGTTTATAAGTAGAATTTTGGGGAGTCAGAGGTTTATAACCTTATCTTCGAGTTATTATCTTGTAGTGTCATTAAAGCTCAAAATTAGAAGTCTTTGGAGTTCATAACTAAGGATATTTAGGTCTTTATCTTACCATTTTAGTTATTCAATCTACAACATCTATTGTAAATTTACATTCAAGCCAAAGGGGGAGATTGAAGAATAAACAAGTCCACCCAAACATAAATATCTCAGTCTCTATAATGTTTCATTTATTTACTTAGTAAATTAAATATTTATTGCATTTTTTCTTTGTGGATGTATGTGTGTATCCTTGTTTATGATCTTCCTGATACTGAATAAACTGATATAGATATAGGATTTTTTAGGATTGAAAATATCACCTTAGGTTTCATATAAGCCCCTTTGGTTGACCATTCCACATTACCCTCTTTAAAACCATTTATAATCATTTAATTTACTTGCACATGTACAACCATTTACATTACTTTTACCATTAAATCATAGTCACAATAACTTACACATCATTAATCCCTAGTGAGAACTATATACCATGTCATAAGATTAGTCTTTCAAACCCTTTCCTCTTGTAATTTGAGTGTATATTAACCTCTATTAGGACTATGATTGTTCTAGGTTCTTACCCCATTCTCCAAGTATACACGATTTCTATGTTTATGACCTTATTTGAGTCCTAGTCTATTGAGAAAAAAAGATAGTTATAGGTCATCCCAACCCATGGATACATGAATGCACAAGATAGGATGACCTATAACTATCTTATTTATTTAAATATAATATGAATAAAATAAGGTCATAACTATAGATCCTACATAAACTTGGATGATGGGGTAAAGACCTAGAATAACCATAGACCTAGTAGAGGGTAATCTACACTCAAATTCCAAGAGGAAAGGGATCCAAATCCTAAGCCTATAACATCGGATATATCTCTCACTAGGGATCATTTATGGGAAATTCCTTATAAGGATGTAAGTAAAATTAAATGATTGGTAAGATTTTATAAAGAAGGTAATGGTGAAATAGTCAACCAAATGGGGGTCTATGCAACTTAAGGTGATAAATGGAAAGCCTAAACAACCTATATTTGTACCATTTTATTTTTTATAAGGAAGATAATAAGTAATAATACACATATACATCAAAAAATTAATAAACCAAACAATATCTAACTTACTAAGTAAATAAAGAAAATAGTATATGGATAGAGATAATTACCTTTGGGTGGTCCGTCAACATTTCAATCTCCCACTATGGTTGAAGTGGCACATTTAAAAGAGATATTGTGGTTGAATACCTCAAATGGTAAGATGAATACCTAAATATCCTTAGTTGGGAAGTCCAAATACTTATATTATTGACCTTTAATGATAATACAATACAAAGCCTCCAACATAAGGTTATAAACCTTTAAATCCTCCAAATACTAGTTAGGGGAATAAATTTAATCACAAGTAGAGCTTGGGAATGAGATATTTATATTAGGAATGTAATATGACCCATATATATACAACTCCAATACCCAAAACTAACCCTAAACTTTAAGCCGATGGCATCAACTAGATCAATATAGTTGGAAGATGTTAGTTGATATAGTATGATATCGATCTAGATAATACAATACAAATGATATAAGATATACTCATAAATATATTGGGATAGATGATATAGTACATGGAATAAAGTATGAAATAGACTATATTGGCCAAGCTGATATAATATTATATAGGGAAGTTAGTAAATTTAGATGGAAATTAGATGGAGAGGTAAGAAAAAAAAGAATCAGAGGAGGTCAGATTGATAATAATAATGGTGTGAAAAAATAGTATGTAAATAGATATCAAAAAGTACCATAAGTTTATCCCACCAAATTTTTGATACACCCTTTATGGTGTGCACTTAGGGAGATTGATTCATTGACAATCCCCTATAAGAAAAAGCTTTAGTAATGTGTTAAAGTTAAAAATATTAGGTGTATGAAGAAATATCAAGGATAATATGTAGGATTAAAATAGACAATGAGGTTATTATTGGTGTGTAAAAATGAAATTAAAGAATAAAAATGATAAGGTAACATTTATATATGAAATAATGGTGGGTTGAGACCATATTCTTATGTGCTAAGTCATGCATGGTAAATGTATGTCAATCTTGTCACTTTCAAGTTCTTAATACCAGATTTTAGTATCTATAAAATCAGAGATAAATAACAACTACTTTTTTTTTAACTCAAAATATAGTTACATCTCATAATACACTAGTGTGGGTACCAGAGATAAATCAATAAGGATCAAGGAATGGAATAAGTAAGGAAAAAATTAACAATAAGAGATAGAAAAGAAACAATCTAAAGTGACAATTAATGGACAATACATAATCAAATTTTAGATATTTATATAGATTTGTACATTGAAAAATTATTATATGTGATTGATTGTGCAAATGATAATATTATAATTGGTATGATCGCTTGTGGCGATATCATAGTTTATGTTAATCATACATTTTTTTTAAAAATATTATACGATTTACACATCCCATTCACGTGATTAAAAACACTAAATGACACAATAAAATTACATAAATACATTAAATTAAATGTGATATAATCTCATAAATTAATGATTCAAATATAACATGGATCATAAATAGCAAGATCATATATAATAAAGTAAAATAAATACTCACAATAGTATATGTATCACTTGATAATGGGGGCATGGTGCCTTTGTCCCTTGCCATCACTCTTATCATATCTAAGCCTAGACCCTCTAGAAGAAGAAGCATAAATATCATTATGATGACATTAGAATTGATACTTATTATATATCTCTCAATTCTATACACAAATAATCCTGACTGAAGGTTTGTGTGCTCATTATACAAACATACATACTTCAAATATTTTGTAAAACCTAAATCAGTACCAACAACTATTTGAGTCATATGTTATGCTCTTAGGTAATATATCACACTAGAAACAACAATATAGGTAGCAATATCTATAGAAACTTGATAAAACAATGTCTCATGCATACCTGAAATATCACCCACTTTCTTTAGTAATCCATCTAACACCACATCATCATGGATATGCCTCAATTATATGAAAATGCAAACATCCATAATAATAATATAATAGGTATCCCATGCAAAGTCATATGACATTTATGAAAATAATTAGTAACTAGTAAAAAAATGTAACATATTAAACCAAATAAATTTGTATACTAATGATCATCTGAAATAGCTACATCTAGCTATCCATCATCCTACCCAACTTCTCTATCACTACACATACACATTAGGGCTTGCATAAGGTGAAAATATAGCTTCATTAAATACAATAGGGTACGCTAGGGGATACTGTGCCTATTTTCACCGTTATGTGTACTCAAAATTACACCCTGCATCATCAATGTAAGAAATAACCACTAGGAATTCTACCACACCCATAAGAAAAGTTCCAAATATGTGGCACGAGGTTGAATCTATCCATTACAAATTGAAGACACATCTTAATCACTATCTATAACATGTGATGATAGAGGTACACTTTGTCTAATACTAAAATATCTTATGACACACTCATACTGAAATACCTCATATACACAAAAAACCAATCATGAAACCAATAAATAAATTTAATGCACTATCACTACATGATATCCTTGGGAAAAATTGTAAATCCTTTATATGACATCTATATAATCATATCAGTTGTCAATTGATTAAGAAAAAATGAGAATCCTTAGTAATTAAACCATTATGCACACCATTGATCCACATGTGATAATTAATTTGGAGATGGATACACTTTACACATGGCATCCCCATTGGCCATGTAACTACTATATGCTCATATACACATGCATGTAAAATAGTGTTCATTCCCAAGCCTTCACTTTAATCCTTTATAATGAACCTATACAAATCTCTATAAAAATGGTCCAACATAGATATGACAAGAAAATACTTCTCACACACAACAATAATTTTACAATCCCTTACTATTGCAAGCCAAAATCCATCACATTCAACCATGCACATAATATGTTTGTTTATATAAATCTCTCATATGTTATTTTTCATAATAAGGAATCCCAATATAAATAGCTTGGAAATTTTTTTCACAACAAAAAATTATTGTTGTGAACAAAATATTGTTAATGTGACTACACTTGCACTCACAAATTATTTATGCAATTAATCAAATATCACTCCAAAAATAAATAAACATCTCCCTAAATTAAGCTTAACTCTTTTTTAGAGTGAACCTACACAATACTAAGTTAGTTAGGCCAAGGCCATATCGATCATAGTGTGAACACACTTACACTGACACTCTCCCTTAAGCGTGAAGTCATGGCATGAGAATATAGAAAATTAAAGATACAAATTAGAAAATATAAGTCCCAAAAACTACATCTGATCAGGTACCCATGTACAAAAATATAGTGTAATATCGAGTGTCTGTATGGATGCCAATCTATTATACTATAATACATGTATGTCAAGTTACTGTAACTATTAAGTATAAGTATTAATTAGTGTTTTTTACAAGTCTCACATAGAGAAATAAATGATAAAAAATGGGAAAAATGAGTCATAATGGGAAAAATGTGTAACCATAAGGTTTATAGAAAACCGACTAAGCCAGAAAAGTGGAGGAGCTAACATATGTTTCAAAGCATTTGAAGAAGCAATAGATTGAGACTCATAAAACATGTTAAATAAGGTGAACTTAATGAGATGAAGGCCATCATATATTTGGTGAGAACAAGTGGTTTGAATGTACTATTGAAGAGCTAACAGGTGTTGGGGATGCCAAAAAAAAAAACACTATCATGTTTAAATCCACTACTCTTCACTAAAGAGCTGACATGTGTTGGGGATGCTAGAATACAAAAAATTGTCAATAAAGTTATACTAATTAGAAGGTGTTTTGTGGATGAAAATTCATTAAGGAAACTGATCTTGCATGAATGGTGAGATCCACTACTAGATCACCAAATAAACTAACATTATAGGCAACATAATAGCTCCATAAAAAAGAATATTATTGGTGGTGTCAAAATTTTAAAAAGTGTTCACCAAACTAAATTCAATAAAATAGATGTTATAGGGTATGATGGGTTTAGAAAGGAACACCACACTCTAAGAAGGAGGGTCTCCACACACCCACCCATATTAATGATTAGTTGTAATGATACAAAAATCTATATGAGTGGATGAAACTCACTTCTCGAACATAGAAGAGGACAAACTAACACTATATGCACCAAAATATATCTTTATGAAAATAAAATTATTAGTTTGTGATCTGAAAAGGCTAGTTAATACAATTGTTCACTAATTCATCTATTTTGAATTATTATGACAACTTTTTGAATTTCCCATTTTTAACATGAAAATTGGATTAAACAATTAAAATTTAGTATTTAAAAAGCTATAATTAAAATTAAGTGCTTAAGAATAGATATAATCGACAAACTGAGTTCATAATGAAGTTCACCCAAACTTGAGATACATATCTGGGTTTTTTAAAAGGTTAAACTGATCAATTAAATGATGAAAAATATCATTTCATACATCAAATTATAACAATAAAGGGCTCTAAATCTACAAACAAGTTTTTGATGTCATCTAATAAATCTAGCTCTAGCTCTGGATCTTCTGGACTATCTCTTGTCTCTCCCAATTGAGGGTTTACACAATTTCATTTTAATGTCTCTCAGAGGTTTGTGAAATGAATATTGGCTTGTAATTAGACATACAAACTTGATTTGTATCCTAACAAGGGGCTTAAATTTACCAATAATGTCTCTAGAAGGTCTGTGTAATGGGCTCTTGGCCTTCAATGTGCTACTTTTATAATATTAGATATATAAACTTTGCTTTCTCCTCTTGTTCTCCTTTACAAGGGTTTAAATATTTCAAGCTTTCTTCCATGTATTTAATTAAAATATTGAGAATTTTATAGTGTTTTCAATTCCCTTGATTTATGGGTTAAAGCCTTATCTATTTTGCACAGATTTAGGAATTCGAACCCCCTTGGAAAATGCCTTATATCCTTTGTTTTTAGCAATAAATCCCAAAATTAAGGGATAAATACAAAGTCTTGCATTTGGTTTGCCAAATATTGTGTAGATTCTTTTTGGGCCTTAAAAATAGGCCAGATGGGGTGAATGGGTCTATATCCACTCCATACCCCATACATTAGATTATGAGGAGGCATTTTTGGTACTTTGGATATTGTTTTATCCCACTTTAGTGGGGTTAACAATCAAAAGTTGTTTAAGGAATAAACTTCATCCCTTGTAACTATCGGAGTTGTTGCTAGAATATGGATAATGAAAGTGCAATGGAGACGTGATCACACAAGTTGAAGCAAGTGCACACCACATAGATGATAAAGCAATTTGAAAATAACACAATAGGAGAAATTGCACAAGACAAAATGGAAAAAACCAAAATCTGATTAACATGAGATGGCCAAAGTGAGGAATACAAATAGGAGAGTACGTAAGTAACTCCACAAAAGGTGGACAAGGCACCCCAAGAATAGAATGTAACTCCTCCATGAAAGGTGGTGACAAGGTGCTAAGAATAGAGAAGTAACTCCCATCAAGGGAGTTACTTATGACATTCTTATGACACCTATCACACATCTATGACACACACCTCCACATAAGCTAGCCTATCCCACAAATGTAGGAAAACTCCATGTATGCACAAGAAATACAATTTCCCTAATTAATAAATAGGGAAAAATAAAAACCTACACAAATACCCTCCCATAAGCGCAACTTAGGTGGGCAGTGTGGAAATAGAAAAATGGGTCCCAAAAACTAGGCCTGATGAGGTACCCATGTACAAATGCAATATCCCATAAGATATAGAAAAGGATAAAACCCGTAGGAAAAAAACTCCCCTCAAAAAAGAGAGACATAAAAGAAGATAAGAGGCTAGAAGGCCCCCCAGAAGATGATGTTGTTGTAGATGTGGACTGCACCCCAAGAAGAGCTCGTAGATGAATGAAATTGCTCTCAGTAAAAGGTTTGGTGAAGATGTTTGCAACCTGCTCTGAAGACTGGCAAAATATCAAGTCAATGACCTGACTATGAATAAGCTCCTGAATGAAATGCATGTGAATCTCTATGTGGTTGGTCTGCTGGTGCTGAACTGGATTCCTACAAATCGGAATGGCACTCTGGTTGTCACAATAAATGATGGTGGGCTGCCTGATAGGAATGCCAAAATTAGAAAGAATCCCCTGAAGCCAAATAGCCTCAGTAGCTGCATTAACAACTCCCTTGTACTCTGCCTCTGTGGATGATATAGCAAAAGCATTTTGTTTCTTGCTAGACCAACTGATAGGCCCTGAACCTAGAGAGAAATTGTAACCAGAAGTGGACTTGTGAGTCTGTGAATCACCAGCCCAATCTGAATCTATATATCCAAACAAGTCAACCTCTATGTCAAATCTATAATGAATCTTGTATCTATGTGAACCCTATATGTAATGCAAGATCCTCTTAGCTACTTTCCAATGCACCTCACGGGATTCTTGCATGAATCTGGAGACAAGTCCCATTGTATATGAAATGTCGAGCCTGGTGTGAGTCAAGTAGATGAGACTACCAACAAGTTGTCGATATCGAGTGGCATCAACCAATGGTGAAGAACAATCAGTCTCAAGCTTGACTCTTGATAGAAATGGAGTCATAGATGGCTTGCAATTAGCCATGTGAAATGGAGCCAATAAGTCAAGAGCATACTTAGGCTGTGCAAGAGAAATCTCTGAATCTGACTATGAGATCTTGATGCCAAGGAAGTAGTGCATCAAACCCAAGTCTATCATGTCAAATCTATCCTAAAGAGATGCCTTCACCACTGCAATAGCTGATGAAGAACTCTCAGTGATCAAAAAGTCATCAACATATAGAACCAAAATCAAGAGTGAATCATCCTACCGCAAGAAGTAGACATTGGGATCAAAATGGCACCTAGTTAAACCCATTGTGAGAAGGAAGGAATCCACCTTGGCATACCAAGCCCAAGGGGCCTGTTTGAGGCCATAGATAGATTTCCTAAGTCTACATACTAAGGAAGAATCTTGAACAAATCATGGTGGTTGCTCCATGTAAATCTACTCCTCTAGGTCTCTGTGAAGAAAGGCACTCTTCACATCCATCTGATGCACATCCCAATCATGTGCTATGGAAATAGCCAAGGTGAGTCAGATAGAAGTCATATTTGCAATGGGTGCAAAGGTCTTTGAGTAGTCAATGTCTGCCACCTGTGAGAAACCCTTGGCGACCAATCGCGCCTTGTACTTATCGACTGACCCATCTGCTGCAAACTTGGTTTGATATATCCACCTACATCGAACCATCTTTCTTCCCTTAGGAAACGAAGTCAAATCCCAAGTGTGATTTTTGATTAAGGAATAATATTCTTCCTCCATAGCACTATCCCGCTCAGGTACCCCCGATGCCTCTCGAAAAGTCTGTGGATCTGAAACTAAAGCAATGAAGGCATGTGGATCTCTCTGAAAATCCCCTCTAGTAAGTCTATCATTTACAAGATCTCCTGCCCAAGTGCCATCACTCTCAAGTGTCTGTCTGGCCCAAAGTGGCCCAGAAGTGGGTGAGTCAGGTTCTAACTCCTCATCCTTTGACTGACTAGAGGTGGATGACTTTGCATCACTATCCTCGCTGTCTGAACTCAAAGAATAAGAAGATGACTCTGGCTCAAGAACCTGCTGTGGCTGATTTTAATCTAATGAAGAATCATCATGAAGAAGTAGATCCGATGAGGGAGAAGAAGTGTCAAGTTTTGAGTGTCTAAAAATCTCCTGAAAATGGACACTTTTCTCGATGAACAACTCATGAGTGACTGGATCTAGAAGACAATATCCCTTAATACCATCCGTATATCCTACAAAGATGCAAGGCTTGGACTGACATTTCATAGCTTTACATTTCTTCTTCAGAATGTGGGCCATGGTTGGGGATCTAAAAAATCTAAGGTGGTCAACATCAGGTTTCCTTTTATGCCAAGCTTCAAAGGGTGTTATCCCTTTCAAAGCCTTGTGAGGAACCCTGTTTTGAATGTAGCAAACACAATTGATGGCTTCGGCCCAATATTGTGGTGATAAGGATTTGGAGTGAATCATACAGCTAGCCATCTCTTTCAAGAACCTATTCTTGCATTTTGCAACCCCATTTTATGAAGGACTGTAGGTGACTATGCGCTGCAAATCAATCCCCTCAATGGTGCAAAATTGCTCAAATGTGATGCTGACATACTCCCCTCTATTAACAGTTTGAAGAACCTTGATGGATTTCTCACTTTGTTTCTCAACAAGAGCCTTAAAGTATAGAAAATTTTCAAACACTTCAAACTTTTGTTTGATAAAATATATCCAAGTGTACCTAGAGAAATCATCAAAGAAAGTGAGGATGTACTTGGCCCTTTTCAAAGATGGTTTGCGAAAGGGTCCCAATACATCACTGTGGACTAACTCGAAAGGTTGTGAAGCCCTCCATGCTTTGCCTTTGTCATATTTTGCTTTGGGATGCTTCCCAAGGGAGCACCCCTCGCAAAGTCCTTTTGAGAATTGGAAACGAGGCAAGCCAATGACCATGTCATTTTTACAAAGTTGCTCAAGATAGCGGTAGTTAAGGTGGCCAAACCGCTCATGCCATAATTTGCTAACTCCATCTGAATTAGTCAACAATCTTGTTGGAAAATAATTTGATGCAAAATGTGAGAAAGTGTATAACCTGGCTTGGTGATCTGCCCTACCCACTACCACTATAGTATCACTATGCAACTCCCTGATAGCCACTTAATTTGGTGAAAACTCAACTCTCATACCTTGACCAATGTGAGTGATTTGGTACACTGATAGGAGATTTGTTGAAAGAGAAGGAACACTTAGAACATTGTTGAATGTTCCTCCTTCCATTTCAACTGACCCTCTCCCTGCAACGGAAATTGATGTGTCATCACCCAAACTAATTGAAGTCATGCTACAAGGCTCTAAAGATGAAAAATCAACTAGTGAAGAGCCCATGTGGTGAGAAGCACTCGAGTTGATGACCCATGAAGATGTGGAAGATGCTATAGCTAAAAGGGCCTTGCCCTTTTATTTCTCCTTACCCTTGCCTTTTTCCTTAGTAGAATCTTGGGTAGATGAATTCTACTTGATGGACTCAGGAACATCTATGTTGTTCTTCTCTAGAAGATGGGTTAGGTGGTCTATTTTTTTCTTCATGCACTTGTGTTCATCATGCCCTATCTTTTTACAATAGGCACACTTAAACTTCTCCTTCTTCAGTTTAGTATTGGAGGATGAAGACTCAGTGTTGTTTTTGGTAGGATTGGTGTTTTCTTTCTTCTTCTCCTAGTCCTTGTTCTTTTTCTTCTTCTCCTTTGTTGAAGTCTTATCTTTACCATTTCTAGCTATCAAGGCTTGGGGTTGAGTAGACATCATTGTGCCCATTTGAATTAGCTTATATTTCTCCCTAGTCAAGTCGGCAATGAATGAATCCAAAGAAGGCATTTTCCATGTAGTGCCAAGGGCACTTTTTGTGGCATGGAAAGTGGAGACAAAGACTGAATAGCTTGGACCTAGCTTTGCGAGAATAGAAAGTATGAGTTGATCATATTTCTTCTCTATCTCGCATTATTTCAATTGAAATCTAAGGGCCTTAAACTTAGTAAGAAGTCCTGTAGGGTGTCAAAGTTGCTAGGACTTAGACTTATGAGTTTGTTTTCGAGCTCATGACCTCTCATCTCATCAAGCTTCCCAAATAAATTTTCTAAGGTGTCCCATATGTCATTAGGAGTTTGGGAGGATTCTAAGTGGAAGATAAGTTCTAGAGACATAGACAAGCTCAGTAACCCAAAGGCTTCATCACTATGGTTGTACCACTTAACTTTTTCAACATCAGTGTTGGGTTCTACTTCAGTACCCATGGCGATCCTATACAACCCTTTGCTTCTAAGTATGATTGACATTTTAACCTTCCATTCATGATATTTGAATGGTGTTAGATGTTTAAGTTGAAAATAATTCATTTTTTTGCTGAATTTAGGTGAAGTTGTGTTGATTGCAAGTTGTGAATTTATACAGAAAGAAGAATGAAAGTGAAATTTTGTAAGTTGTGAAAAAGCAATCACACCCCCTCAAAATATTGAACCCCCCCCCCACCAAATATGCAAGTGCACACTCAAAATATGTTGGAATCAGCTAAAAATGCATCTTAGAGCAATCAGTGCAAGACTAAAGCAAACGAGACGTTGGACTCAGCCAAAAATGCATCCTGGGAGACCCAAATTTTTGGCACTTTTTAAAATAGTTCATTTTTGAAAAATAACAATTCTACGCTTTGGAGAATTTAATTACAAGAACTTTTGAAAAAAATGGCACCCAAAACCGAGCTATCGTTTGCAAGATATTAAAGTTACAATTTTCCCGTAAAATAGTGTTTTTGTAAAAAAAAGCACTAAAACATTAAAAAAATGTCTGTTATGGGGAGAGAAAGTGGCCTTCCAACCACTCATTAGATTCGGCATAGAATGAGGAATCCAAATGAGGTTTTTGTGAGGGGGAATTGGCCTCCTACCAACCCGGGCCTCACCCTTCGTCTTCGTAGGTCGAAGATACAAGTTTTAATTCAAACCCCCAAAAAATACCAAATTGTCTAAAAAATTTAATATTCAGTCAAATTAACTGATTTTTATTTTATCAATCCAATTTTTCACTAAAAAAATAAAGCAAGGACAGTTTGGACAGAATGGCAAGTGTCCTAGGGTGCCACATGGGACGCCAAGTAGGAAGGGACACCAAAAAAAGGTGCAGACCAGAATTTTGACTCAAAAAATACAAAAAACTAAATGCAGACCTGCTGCTTGGTGCTGCACAGCCTGAGGGCATGACAGGGAGGACTGTGGAAGAAAGTCTTCACCAAAAAAGAGGCGCAAAAGCTTTTGGACAACAAACAAAACAAGTGGCATCCCAAAAGAAAAGCACAGTTCTGATTTTTTGCAAAAAACAAAAAGAAATAGCAGACCTGGATGTCGTACGGCCTGGTTGGATGTTGGAAATGACGTGTGGGTCTGCAAAAAACATTGCTGCTACTGAAAGGACAGAAGCTTGGCGCAAAACTGAAGTGATGTTTGCTTGGGGTGAAGCGGAAGGTTGGCGCAAAGTTCCAAAAGTGTTGTTTGCTTGTGTTGTGAGTGGGCAGCCCCTGGAGTGGTAGGCGCCTGGTCTGGGTAGTGCTTGGACTGGAAACCTTCACTTCTTTCTGCCAGAAGGTGGCATCACACAGACAAAAAGCAAACAGAATGCAGAGATTCATTTTTTCCCTGTAGAATGACAAAACTAGAATTCCTTCGCCTTGCTGAAGAAAACCATAGATCTAGACAAATTTTTTTGGCAAATGCTAACTCAGAAGTAAATTTTTAAACAAGATCCGTATGGATTTTCATGAGTTTTCAAAAAAGTCTACCAAAGCTCTCAAATGCAACGTAATTTTTAAAAAAAACTAAGAAAGCAAAGTAAGAATTTCAAAATAAACTACTAGCATAACCAGACACAAGATTACTGAGTTTGCTCTGATACCATATCGGAGTTGTTTCCATAATTTAGATAATGCAAGTGCAATGGAGACGTGATCACACAAGTTGAAGCAAGTCCACATAGATGCCAAATCAATTTGAAAATAACACAATAAGAGAAATTGCACAAGACAAAATGGAGAAAACCAAAATCTGATTAACATGAGATGGCCAAAGTGAGGAATACAAATAGGGAGTACGTAAGTAACTCCTCCACAAAAGGTGGACAAGGCACCCCAAGAATAGAATGTAACTCCTCCATGAAAGGTGGTGAGAAGGTGTTAAGAATAGAAAAGTAACTCCCATCAAGGGAGTTACTTATTACATTCTTATGACACCTATGACACATCTATGACTCACACCTCCACATAAGCTAGCGTATCCCACAAATGTAGGAAAACTCCATGTATGCACAAGAAATACAATTTCCCTAATTAATAAATAGGGAAAAATAAAAACCTACACTAATAGTAACTTGCTCATGAGACAATGTATTGTGTGGAACTTATCTTGGAACTCACATCACTTGGTGGATCTTTTTGAATGCCACGTTGAAGGCTATTTTAGTCCATGTGTTAGGTCATATAGTTCCAATCAGCTAATGATGTCAACACTATATTATTTTTCTCCTATTTTTTACCACCTTCAACATGTCATAAATTTCACATACAATGTTTGTTTAACCCCATTAAAATGATGTTGGAAATATCTCAATGATCTCTTTGATGTGCAAAAAGTTTTTGGAAGATTTGAGACCATATGATTTGGTTTATAGTGGAGATCCTCCTAGATCACTCCTCCCTACTAAAAATCTTTTTGACCACAAAAAAATAGATTGATTCCTCTCTCTTCTATCAAAATAAACATCTTCCTACAAATAATCAAATAATATAGGAGTAAAATCAATAGAAAGAACTATTCTCGCTTTAATTCTTGAGCATAAGAGGACAACTTTATTTCTCTCTTAGAGGCTGACTATCCAAACTAATACATGCAAACCTAGGTTACAAAGAGAGTTCATGAGTCCCTTTCATTTCTATCAATTGACCTTCTACAGTCTTAGTGTCTTGGTATTATTCTTGGTTGGTTGTCTTAGCCACTTCAATGCACTACTTGTAGGCTAAGGTGAAGCTCTCCCATTAAGGAATGTTTCTTATATTCTCCTTGCTTCTCAACATTATAAACGAGGGAAAAAAATTACATTATGTAGTAAGTGGTGTTATAACATACCGTCAATCATTAAATTTGACCTTTTTGGGGTCTTAAAATCAAGTGTAACATACATGGATTGTAAATACAATTCTATTTATAAGCATTACCCTAATTTGAGTCTTTACAAAATGTGCATACAAAAATTATATATACATTGAAAGAACATATTTCAATTAATGAAATTGGATTCCAACATTCATCTAATAACCAATACTACTCATTTAGTTTTATTCACCATGGAAGCACTTCTCATGTTGATTTTATGCCACTTCAGCTTATCAACATGTATATCAATTGATGTCTAACCTAGAGAACATTGTTTTGGAGTTCTCTCTCAATAGAGTGCCTCTTTACCCATCTTGCCAAATTCTAAAAGACCTGGTAAGCAAAACATGCTAACTTGAATGTCAATATGAACATGAGAATACAAAATAAAATTATACAACCTCTTTTAATGGGCTGCTCATAATGTGTTTATCAAGTTGTATGGTTGTTCTATATTCTCCTTCAATGGGTGGTCTACCTTCACACTTATTCATACACATTGGGTTAGTTTCCTTCATTCTTTTTCAATAATAGAAACCCAAAAAGTGATTTGGAGGTGCTACATAACCTTGTTAAAATAAAACTTAACTATGTAAATATATTATCCATGAAACTAAATAATCTCTTACTATTCCAATCTAGTAGATTATCCTATTTGGCTTGGTCCCTCTTGATGTATTCTTCTCTAGATAGTTGGAATTCTTCATGGGTTATCTCTTGGACTATTGGTGTTTGACCAACTCCTTCATGTGCTACCTCCTTACTTGTGGGTGTTTGCACAACTTATTTCTTACTTATGGATGCTTCTTAAAAGTATATGGATGAAGTTATGGATGAATTTTATAGCATTTGTAAACCTAATTTCCACTCATATGATAATTAGAGAAAAAATTCTTGCCCACTTTCTTGGACAATAATCCCTTCTTGCCATCCTCCACATTTTGTCTTGGAGAATGGTCTTTAAAATGTGCCTCCTTCCTATTAAAGGGCATGGATTTACATTAGATGTAATATCTCTTCCAACACATGGCCACACAATGGTTATTCATTCCACGAAAATAACATGGATATGCATACCAAATTATTTGTGTTATAAGTAAACATTGGAGTAATTAGACTTTTAATACCTTTTAGGGTTATCCTTTGTGCAAGTATGATGAAGGGAAGATGTGTTACCTACTCCTTTGGGATGTTAATCTCACTTCGGAGATGCTTTACATTCTTTTTATATGATTTTCCCATGATTTAAAGGTTTTCCCTTTATTGATTCTAGCTTGAAATCACTCTCACCATCATGGATTGATGGTGTGTCTTCTCCTTGTATGGGTTATTTTTTAAGAACTAGTGGCTTGGGATCTTCTCTTGATTCTAAATTTTCATTTACCACTAACATATCGCAAACCTATATAACAAAGTATTTCCTCAACTTATATGGGATTAGTCATTCATTGGCCATTGATGCCAAGACCCTTTCCTTCAAAACCTAGCTTAGTCAACAACTTAAAGCTAATACCCTGAGTATGCTTCTCAAATTCACCTTGAAAGAATAATTTACATCTTAATGGAAAGAAAGAGAACACAATGAATTACTTACTGTGATTACCTCAATCATGGTTTTTGCATCAGTGGTAGAGGGTGGTCTCCTTTTCATGACAGACTCTTCTTTATCTTCCACTCCTTCACCATTCTAAAACTTTTCCAGGATTTCTTTCTTGTCTTGCAACTCAAGTTAGAATTCCTAAATTATTCCCATGAGAAATTATCCATGGAATATCACTTTATTTTCTAGTTCTTGTATCTCATCCTCTCGAGGCTATAATATTCATCTTAATGTAGAGTTTTCCTCTCTAATCTACTGGTTTACGATTTCAAGCCCTTGGAGCCTTTCTCTCTTTTAAGCTTTGACCATGGTTGTAATTTTGTGATTAAGAAACATGTAGTTTTAAACTATAAATGGAATAAATGGAAGAATCTCACAAAAGTGGAAAATATGTTATTAAACCTTTTAGAAACCCGCTCTGACACCAAACTTGATCTGAAAAGGTTAGTTAATGCAACTGCCCACTAATTCATTTGTTTTGTGTTCTTA
Source organism: Torreya grandis (assembly GCA_037957365.1). Taxonomy (NCBI): domain Eukaryota; kingdom Viridiplantae; phylum Streptophyta; class Pinopsida; order Cupressales; family Taxaceae; genus Torreya; species Torreya grandis. The sequence goes on from JARHVA010005164.1 coordinate 786,342, forward strand.
TGACAACTTTCTTAATTTCCCATTTTTTAATGTGAAAATTGGCTTAAATGATTAGTATTTAGTATTTAAAAAATTTAAATTAAAATCAATTACTAAAGAATAGACATAATACACAAACCTAGTTGATAATGGAGTTCATCCAAACTTAGAATACATCGCTGGGTCTACTGAAATGTTGAATCAATAAATTAAATGGTGAAAAATTATCATTTCTTACATCAAATTCTACCAATAAAGGCATCTTGATTTGAAAACAAGTGTATTATGTCCTCTAAGAAATATGGCTCTGGCTCTAGCTTTGGTTCTTCTAAACTATCTCTTATTTGTTTCATCCAACTAAGAGGTTATACAAGTTTGTTTTGATATCTCTCAGAGGTCTATGCAATGGATCTTGGCCTATAATTACTACTTTAGAAATATAGACACAAACTTGATTTGTTTCCCAATAAGGAGCTTAAAGTTCCCTATAATTTCTCTAGGAGGTATGTGCAATGGGATCTTATCCTTCAATGTGCTACTCTTGTAATATCAGACATATAAAAAACATTTTTTCCTCTTGTTCTCCTTTATAAAGGATTAAAGATTTCAATATTTCTTCCCTATCTTTAATTACAATATTGAGCCTTTTATAGTGTTTTCAAGGCCCTTGATTTACGGGTTAAAGCCTTATCCATTTTTCATGGGGTTATACATTTAAATCCCTTTGGAAAATGCCTCATATCCTTTGTTTTTAGCATGAAATCTCAAAATCAGGGATTAAATACAAAGTATTGCATTTGGTTTGCCAAATGTGGCATAGCTTGTTATTATACCTTAAAAATAGGCCAAGTGGGGTCAGGGGGTTGAGCCCCACTCTAAATCCCACACATTAGCTTATGAGGAAGCTTTTTTGACACTTAGGATAATGTTTTATCCCACTTTGGCGGGGATAAAAATCAAAAGTTGTTTAAGAGATAGATTTCATCCCTTGTAACTTGATTAAGAGACCATGTATTAAATGGAACTTGCCTTGGAACTCTTAGCACTTGGTGGAACTTTTTGAATTTCACATTGAAGGCTATGATTGGTCCATGTGTTAGGTTGTACATGTGTGGTCAGTTTATAATGTTAGCACCATGTTATTTTTTCCCTGTTTATTATCACCTTAAATAGGTCATAACTTTAAAATATGATGTCCATTTGACCCATTCAAATTGTGTTGGAAATATATTGAAAAAATATTCGATGTGCAAATAATTTTAATAATATTTGAGACCATATGATTTGGTCACTAGTGGAGATCCTCTCAAATTAGTTTGTCAAAGAAGTGTTAAAGATACAGATAACATATCTCTTAAGAAGATGACCCTTGTAGTGATAACAGAGCCAAGATATTGAAATAGTGAATAGGTACACATGATAGAGCATGCATGCATGAAGGTAGATGAGGCTAAAGTATCAAACTCCCCATGACAATTTATAACTTAGTGTGACTATAAAATAATCTCATAAAAACAAACCTACCAATTGATATTAAAAAACTCTAGAATGTTATGTACTTGTAAAAGACACCATAAAAAATAAGAGATTTACTCCCAAAACAATCACCAGAGAAGAGATCTAAACTAATAAAAGGAACATCATAAGGTTGGAGGAGTAGTGTGTAGACTAAGAATCTAAATGGTGTAGGTGGCACACTTGTAGAGCCCTTACAGAGAACACATACAATTTTACCACAACTGATCTAAAGTCCGTCCCATATGAATACAGATGGAATAAGTTGATATTATCAATGCAAAGTGCACAAATGAACCATTTGAAAAAACATATGATAGCATGTCAAGAGAATCATGCTTGACAGGAATAGTATGAGGGTTCATAAAATTTTCAAGCCTAAGTGAAGGTGTAATAGTGCTCATGTGTTGTTCAATGTCCTCATGAAGAGTAGAGTAAACATACATTAAAGTTGAGCTATTATCAAGTGTATTACAATTAATAAGCTTAATAAGAATAAAATGCATTGTGAATGTATACCGATACTTCCACCAAAGTGACCCATGTAATAGAGTTTGAGGGAATCGAAGGCAATATTGTGCTTCTCAAAAGAGCTAGTCAAATAGGTAGTTGGTTCTCAAGGAAGATGTTCCGAGTGAGCAACAATAAGAGTAGTATGAGTAGTATATATAGTAACAGGCTCAGATTCTTACGAGTTAGGGTCAGTAAGTATAGGAGTAATGGCTACAAGTGGATTAAGGAGATTGAAATACATGTCTAATTGGTTAAAAAGATGTTTTTTAAAATGTGTAATTTTATTCTAAAAAAAAAAAGTTAAGTTAGAATATCCTTGTTAAAAATAACGAAACATAAAAATCAATTTTACATCATCAATTTCTTATTCTATTCCTAAAATACTAAAAAAGTAAAATAAAAGTAATTAAAAAACTTCCCCTCAAATTATTTATAAACACAATTTATTTTAAGAAATTTACTTTTAAACAATGTCTTCCCTATTACTCTTAAAAAAATAAAAAAATAAAACAAAAACTAAAAAACTCTTTTAAAATAGTGCCCCTCTTAAAAATATACCCTCCTTTTAAAAAATAATTGCCCCTTTTAATAAACCTTTTACAATAAAAAGTAAAGGTAGTGGGTGTCCCTCATTTGAACTCTCTTTAAAGGAGGGATTTAACAAAAGAAACAATTCTGAGAGAACATTTGGTATATTTAAATATAATACTAATCATTATGTTCTTTGAAAATTTAATAGATAATTATAAATTCAAATAAAACGATGAACTTTTTACTTAGTGATGATTGGATAAGAATTTATGGAATAGTTATTTAAGTGTAGGAGTCGGATAAACATAAATGGTATTAATAATCAAGTTGTGAACAATAATGATACAGAGCATCATCCTTACATACACATAATGAATAAAACTCAAAATGTAATTCATGATCTAATTTTTTTTTTTTTTTTTTAATAACTTTTAAATGTTAACATAAAGTCATTAATATCAATTAATGACATTAAGATATTCTTTAATTTATATAAAATATATATATATATTAAATAAAAAAAAGAGTGATTAATTTATAAGTGCTTTATAAATTTACTTATCTAATTGTGATTGAGATACTGGCTAAAGATGAAATATCCAATCTAATTTTAAAAGTCGAATGTCATGTCAGTCCAAAGTCCATTATTGAGCCTTACGTGAAGACTTAACAAGACGAACCAGGTCGTCGATGAGGTAGGTGCACACTGTCGAGGAGCTGGAGAGATCAAATGGGCCATCGAAGTAGCATAAGTGGGTGGAAAATCTCAATGCCATAAAGGGTTCTGTGACAATAGGGAGCCAATATTTAGCGGCTAACGTTGATTAGTTGTGGCAGTGGCAAAGTCGAGACAAAATGAGTATAAATGCACAATTCTAAGGCTTAAATTATCATCAAATAATTCCAACACTGACACAATGATGTTTTCCATCAATCCAATAACCAAGCAACACTTATATCCATTTTCTTTAAGACACTGGCAGTGGCAGGCCCGCAGAGGTACTCCCTAACAACGATAGATTATTAAAAAAATTCCATTTGAAATATGTGCAATTAATTAGTGAGAAATTTGTTTGGTCGAGCTATGTTGGAGGCATGAGTTTGTGGGAGGGGAACCATTGCCAATTCTGTACCCAAATCACAATTCCAAACACCAAATATTTCAATACCAAATCAATAAAATCATTGCCTAAACAAATTTTTAGTGTCTAGGATATACTCTCGTATGCCTAGGAATCGCTTTTTTTCCAAATGGCTACTAGATGATGGATTTGATACCATCTCATCTACAAAATTAATTATATAAGAAATCACTGATATAATAAATTACTAGAGAAAGCCAAAATCCATCACACAATCATGTATACAATATATTTATTTATATAAATCTCCATTCCATCAATAGGGAGTTTTAGTATAAGTAGTTGGAAAAGTTTGTTTCCAAAAAAATTTATAGTTGTAATAAATAATTGTCAAATTGATTAAAGTGATACTCAATTTTTTGGCAAGAAATGAGTTGTTACTACGATAATAAATTAAAAACTCCATAAATTAAACATAACATTTTTATAATGTAAATTTAAACAATATTAAATTTGTTGAACTAGGACTATATCTAATATAGTGTGAACACACTCACACCAATAATATCTTCACAAATATGTGGTTCTATGCTCCTCAATATCCTGAATAATAGTATGCATCCAATATGAAATAGTTACACCTCCTCCATCTCCCTAATGCAAATGCATTTAAGGTATATGAATAATCTTGTGTCAACTAAAAATAGTAGTTGTGTGTTCATGCGGTCTTGATGATTTTGTTGTTCTTTAGGCATAATAAAGCTGATCCAATTGAAAGAATCAGTTTTAAAACACTCTAGTGGCATCAATTACATAAAAAAATATCAATTTCAAGAAACTACATAGTTCCAAGAGTGTTGGTTGAGTTTCTGAACTGATACAATCTGGGAAGTGGATGCATTTGTTCAAAGGATAAAATGGATAAATTAAGAGATAAAGGAAAAAGTGACATTGATAACATCTTTAAACTCAAATGCGACTCCTTATTTTTATCTCTAAAAAATTTATGCAATTTAAAAAAAATTACATCTCGTTTTAAATTTGTATGCATAAAATATGGCCATAAAAAGTTAGATGACTTTGCATAGAGACAAAATTTATGATCCATACTAATCAACGGTTTTAAAGTTTAATTTTAAAATCACATTAATAATTTCACAATCACCAAGCTACATAAATTGGAGATTTTTTAACCATAGTAGAGATTTAGAAACTACTAGACTACATAAAATGGTGGTTTTGTCTATTTAAATTTTAAAAAAAAGACAATCATATTTTTTTCAAAAAATTTGGTTTTCAACCTAGAATGTTGAATTCACTAAAATAATCAGAAGTGAATCTAATGGTTTACCGATCTGATATCCATCCTCTTTTTTACCTTTTTAAATTTGAAGATGTTAATAAATGGTTAAGTTAGAGATATTTCCATGGTTATATGGTTGAGATAGATATCATAATGTACCCCAACTTCAACTATGACATCGGAGCAAAGTTTCTTGCCACTTTGTCAGATGTCAGATCCACCCCATTGGGAACAAGCTAAGATTCCCCAATTAAAAATAACCTTGAGATGTAATGCACTCTAGCATGTTAGTCCTAATTTTACTTAATATTTTGTTGATAAACATATTTTCCATGCCCTCATATTGTGTATTGAGATGAAAGGAGTACATTTGAATGCTGGATCTATGTATTTTAGAATAGGTGGTAAAAACATTTTAAAATTCATCGATACTATTTGGGCCTTGGCAAATCTACCACAAGGAATTTATTAGCCAAAAGGTTCCAAACACCTAATTGATTGTCATCTCCAAATAGAAACAACAAGATTCATCAATGGTTTCCCTGTAATACAAAAATATTTAGAAGATATTGAATTCTCTGAGCTTCTAGTAAAAATAAAAAGATGGTCTTTAAAGCTAATAAAATGTCTAAATCATTAGTGTTGGTCCAAATAAAAATCTTTCCCAAAAAAACTCTTGCAAGTATTGTGTTTGATAGTGTTGAGTCATGTCCCAATAGAGATTCAAGTGTTTCAATCCTACCTTTTAGAGCCTGTAGTATCATTATTAAGACAATTGACCCAATGAATCCTACTGTGTCAATAAAATGATTATGGCCAATCAATAAAAGTTCTAATAGGAGATTCATACTTGTTCAAAACAGGGCACTCTTTTATCAAATGGAGAGAGGCAATAATAGCACCTTTAACAAAGGAGGCAAATTTACCTTAAAACAAGTATATTGTACATGTGTGTAAGACTCTGACCAGCTTACAAATAAAGTATATTCATCGTTTATGCTTGAACATTCTAGAAGTTCTAGTTTTTAGTAGAAAGATAAAATTAGACAGTTGAACTATTTGAACAACTGGACTCAATATGCAGAAGTACATTTATATTCTCAATCTCAAAAGCTGATACAATTATGAGTGAATTAGCTTCTATTGATGATAATATGGAATTAGTTGTTGACTTCATAAATAAAAAGAAAGGAACAATTCAAAAACAAATAAAAGAGGCAATGTAACTATAATAAACTATGAAGAAACAGAAAAAAGTATCAGTTGGTTTCTTATATTCCTCCTAGCAGCCAACCCATTAATTTAGCACCACAAAATTCACAAGATTGAGCTTTCATCAGGAGTCTGCTAAAAAGAAAGAAGTTGTTAAAGAAAAGAAAACAATAGATATAAAGCTTCCTAATATAGCCTCTAAAGAAGAACAAGAACATATAAAAAATAAAGAGAAAGTTTTAGGAGAAATAGATATGATGGAAACCAGTAAATTAATATATTCTGGTAAAAAACAAGGATTAGGACACATTAAATATAATGTACATGCATGAAATGCCCAATCTATGATGATGTTAAACATCGATAGAAATCCTAATCTGTGTGAAGCCATAGTTGTCTGGATTTCTCATTACTATACAGTCCAACAGGCTAATGGCTAGAAAAATATTTCTGTTGATGTAACATCTAGAAAATTCATAGGAATAGATTTATACTAGTGGGGAAATTATTCTCTTCAATATAAAGAGCACATAATAAAAAATGGATTACGTTAATTGCTTACTACTTTGTTGATCGAATTTGTTCCAAATATCATTCAACATATTTCTCATATGAAGTTATATGATCTATCCATGTTTGATAAATTTACCATGGAATACCAAAGAAAAATGTATTCTTTTAATCTTGAAAGAAATGATTTTGGTAAAGTGCTGTATTTAGGCGGTTTACCTAAAAGGATTGGCCAACCAAGGAAAGAGTTAGACCACATGTATTTTGTCGATGTTGTTGAGGTAGCCAAAGTCTAAATCAGGTGTATCTGTTTAAATGCTTCAGTGAATCATAATTTGCCAAAGATATCTTCAAAGCAATGCTCTACTATTGAAGGAGATGAACAATGTAATAATAAGGAAAAAAATCTCCAAAATAAGGTTTAAAAAATATGGTTTTAGAAGATCGAACCTCAAAAGGTTCAAGCCCTAAATGTTCTTCTGAAAACATTCTGAAAAAAAGCCTTGAAAAATCCAAAAGATGTATGCTGTTATGCATGCAAGAAAATGGGACATTACACACAAAGGCACCTCATCAAGTTCAATCCGTCTTCATAGGCAAATCAGTCTTTGAATGATAAGATATGGTAAAAAATGAAGAAGATTTAAATGAATGTTTAAAATATTTTGTTAATTTGTATGTAATTTTGAATATTTTGAAATTAATGATTTATATTAAAAGGATTGTAGTTTAATTGATGAGAGTGATAATTATTTATATTTATTCATCAAGGTATAAATTCTTTTAGATATTTGATATAGAGAGTCAAGTGGTTAAGGTTAAGATCATATTTTAGATGATTTTGACGGTATGGATATCTCTTATTCGTGATTGCTTAAACAAAAAAACTTATTGATTTAGATGTATGCTTACTCAACATTGTAAATTCGTTACATATTTATTTTCGAAATATGGACAAAGATATTAACATTCCATATAATTCAATGATTCTATGTAATGCCTTCAAAACACACACACACATAGTAATCAATAATCCAATTTTTTTAATAATTTATTAATACCAAATTAAATATTGAGAACACTAAAATATTCCTGGTACTAGCACTTACAAACTAATAAAATCCACAATCTAGATGAGTTCCAAAATTTATATCTAAAAATATTAAATATTAAAAAAAACTATAATTAATTGTACAACTAAAATTAACGAATTTATGAATACTGTATAAATTTCCCCAATCTAATTTTAAAAGTCGAATGTTAATGTCTGTCCAAACTCCATGATCTAATCTATGAAGCCTTAGGTGAAGACTTGACAAGACGAATCAGGTCGTTGATGAGGTAGGTGCACAATGTCGAGGAGCTGGAGAGATCAAATGGGCCATCGAAATAGCATAAGAGGGTGGAAAATATCAATGCCATAAAGGGTTCTGTGACAATAGGGAGCCAATATATAGCGGCTGACGTGGATTAGTTGTGGCAGTGGCAAAGTCGAAGTAGAATGAATAAAAATGCACAATTGCAATGCTAAAACTATAATCAAACAATTCCAACACTGACACAATGATGTTTTCTATCAATCCAATAACCAAGCAACACTTATATCCATTTTCTTTAAGACACTGGCAGTGGCAGGCCTGCAGAGGTACTCCATAACAACGATGGATTATTAAAAATTTCCAGTTGAAATATGTGCAATTAATTTGGGAGAAATATGGTTGGTCGAGCTATGTTGGAGGCATGAGTTTGTGGGAGGGGAACCATTGCCCACTCCATGTACCCAAATCACAATTCCAAACACCAAATATTTCATCACCAAATCAATAAAATCAATGCCTAAACAAATTTTGAGAGTCTAAGGTATACTCTTGTATGCATAGGAATCGCTGATTTTTCTTTCCAAATCGCTACTAGAAGATGGCTTTGATACTATATGGAGAAGTCAATACTAATGTACAAAATTAAGTGTATAATCAATAATTCATCACACATTTATATAAATTTTTTATCTAGTCGTTTTTTACAATCCTAATATAAATAGTTAGGAAAGTTTGTTTTAAATAATAGTTATGAATAAATTATTGTTAAAGTGATTAAACTTGTATCGAATAAATTTTTTTTGCGAGAAATGAGTTGTCACTGTAACAGTAAATAAATAATTCCCTAAATTAAAAATATTTTTTTTTGTAGTGTGAACTTAGACAATACTAAACTAGTTAGGCCAAGACCATATTTAACATAGTGAACACAAATAATATTCTCACAAATACATGGTCCTATGCTCCTCAATATCTTGAACAATACTATGCATCTAATATGATATAGGTACAACTCCTCTATCTTCTTGATATAGGTGCATCGATGACATATGAGCAATCTTTCATCAAACAAAAATAGTATGTGTTCGTGTGGTCTTGATGATTTTGTTGTTGTTTAGACATGGTGAAGATGATCCAATTGAAAGTATCAATTTTAAAACAGTCCAATGACATCAATTACATCAAAAAAGGATCAATTTCAAGAAACTACATAGTTCCAAGAGGGTTGGTTGAGTTTTTAAACCATTGGTACAATTCAGGAATTAGATGCATTTGTTGAAGGGATAAAATGGATAAGTTATGGGACATAAGAAAAAATGTCATTCATAACATCTCTAAAATTCAACATGATTGCATATTTTTATCTCTTAAAAAATTATACAATTTAAAAAAAATGTCATCTCATTTCAAGCTTGTATGGAAAAGATATGGCCTTAAAAAGTTATCACCCTTTGCAAAGAGACAAAATTATTGGTCTACAATAATCCATAATATTGAAACTTTAAGTGGTAGTTTAAAAATCACTCTGATGGTTTCAAAATCACCGATCTACATAAATTGGAGGTTTTCTAACCATCGTAGCAATTTCAAAACTACCAGATTGCATAAAATGGTGGGTTTGTCCACGTGAATTGTAAAAAGAAAGGAACAACCCATAAGGATAAACCATAAGATGTTGAGCATTTCCATGATGCTTATGAAGGTAAAGATGAATTATATTTATTTTAGTTATAAAATGTTAGAGGAAGATTTGAAATGGGTAGAGGAGTAAACTTCAAGACACAAGAAAAGGGAGTTAACTCCAATTTTAGAAAAAAGAGAGAGTTTAGGCCTTGAGTTCTCCAAAAACATAGTAGAGATAATGTCTCAAGTCCAAGAGGGACTGTGTGAGGGATTAATTCTGCTTAATGTAATGTAATAAACTTGTATAGGAAAGCAAGTGTGAGATTATGTTTGTGTGTATAATCGAATCTCTATAGTAGGTGTTGAACATTAATAAAAAGTGTGGTTTGAGTTGAATGTTTGAGTATGTTGTTTGAGCAAGTGTTTCCATTTATGAGTGTAAGCCCAAGCTACACCGTCTAAGGTTTTCCTTAATTGGACCTCATAATTTTGACTATGTCAAGTGGTATTAGAGAATAGAGATAGCTCCAAGAATAGAGAATAGGATGCAAATGAGTTTTGTTTTAGGTAATAAAGTCTTACAAGTGAAGAATAACCATGTAGAGAAAGTGTGAGACTCATGTTGAGTCATTTTTAAATCATGAAAAATAATCTTTCATTGGAGTGATGAGTTTATTTTAGGTAAGAGGTAATTCCTGTAAATGAAGAGAGTTATGTGAAAGTGTGAGAGACTCTTGTGTAATTCTATCAAAAGCTATGAAATTGAATCCTTCTTGAGTAAATTGAAAGTTATGAAAGAGAAGATTAAATAGAAGAGAGGATAAGTTTGTTGTAGGTGTGTGAGAAGTCTTGCAAGTGAGGAGAGTTATGTGAAGCGTATGTGACTCTTGTCGAGTCATTTACAAGTTATAAAAGAGAAACTTATATTAATGATAAGATAAGTTTATCACAAGTTATGAAAGAGAACCCTGTTTGTAGAGAATAAATATCATAAAAAGTAGAAGAGATCCATAAATAGGAGACTTGGAAAATATGTTTAATGAATTCCAAACAAGATTGGATATGATGGAAGATGAAAAATGTGGAGAATATGTTGTAGCTACGAGAAAATATGAAGAAGAAATTATGATGAGGTTACTATCCCTACAAGTGAGGTTAAATGTTTTAAAGAAAAGACATATAAGAAGATAAATGGAGCCGACAAAGTTCAATGTGAAAGAAAGAGGTAGGCCCATTTGTAAATTTTATTTGTTTTGTGTAAAAGAGAGCCCAAAGAATCTCATGAAATGAATTATATATTTTATTTGAAGAAAAAAACATTGTATATCCTATGAGGGTAAATATTACATGCAATAAGATATGTGGATGTGCAGTTGTGTATTGGATAGATCTCAAAAGGAAGATAAAAGAGAAAGGAAATAATAAGGTAAGTAGTTGGTAACAAATGGTTTCTAAATTGATGGGTCATCTTGTGCAACGAAAATAATAGAAACAATGGTGGAAGAATATCTAAACATTAAGAATTTAGGTAAACAAGAAGAAGATTACCTTGAAAGGAAATGAAAAAGAGAGGTTTCCATGTGAGAAGTGAGTTTATTTTTTTTTAAAAAGGAGAAAGAAAGATGTGAGCAGTCCATAGAGGAAATAGTTATTAAGAAAGAATATGTGGAGGTGATATATTTTTCACTAGAACAAGGGCACCCATTATTAGAGGATGGAAAAGAGTTTATAATATACCATATGTGAGAAGAATTTAAATTATCCTTGGAATATACAATTAATTCATTTATTTTTTCCTTTGCAAGAATAAATGCCAAAGATAACAAAGAAAAGTTTCAGGTTTCCATGAGGGAAAAAATAGAGGTGGTTAAAGTGGAATAGAATGCACACAAGGAGATTATGGTTAAAGACCATCCATGTGAAGAGGAAACAAATAAAATAAATAATTAGAAGATAAAATCCATGAATGTTATTGATAATGGGCCTTTGGGAGTTAATCATGAGATTGAAAGGAGTGAGAAGAATGTGATTAGCTGAAGAGAGTTGGACAACATATCCTTGATTCATGATAAAAAGTTGGAAAAGATTTTTTGGAAGATTTTGATTCCCTTAATGTGACTAATTTATGTGTAGGTTCAAAAATTAAGGTGATATCAAAGAATAAGACAAATTATGATTCATTCTACCATGCTCATGTCTACAATGGGCAACAAGAAGAATTCAAACAAGAGAGATTTCTTTTTCAACAATTAGACATGGGAAAGAATACTCTCATAAGTGTTATGGGAAAATATTAGAGAAATGAAAATTTTCACTCATGTGACATAGAAGTAAATAAATAAGAGGACTAAAAGGGAGAATGTAATTAGCCTAGTGTTGATGCAAAATAAATTGAGACATGAAGAAGAGAAATATGAGTTGTCACAAAGGAAACTAAGCACCAGTATGAGGTGAAAATAGAGTGGAAGAGGCTTTGAGGAGCCTAAGATTAGTGGATTATAGCCAATAGTGTGAATGTGGAGGAAGCACCTATGGGGATTATTAAGTCTCATGTTTATAATATAATTTGTGACTATAATGAATATGAAGATATAGATAGAGAAAAGAGGCATTTAGAGAGGCCTTCCAAGATGAAGAGAGTGATCCACTTAAGTTTACAAAATATCAAGAGGATTTGTTAATTTGTATATCATCTAGAGCATGTGAAGAATTTGAAAAGGAAGAAAAGTATTTTAAGACCCTTATAAATGAAGAAGCCACAAGTGTCGTGGTAGTGGCAAGGTGAAAAAGAAGAGAAATAGATAACAACCATGAGAAAATAGGAGTTGCAAGTAGATAAGAGGGACAAAAGGAAAATTCAAACAAGTTGGATAGTGAATGAATAGATCCAAGAAGGATTTATAAGTAGTCATGCAATCAATTATGGGTTTAAGCATACAAAATAATACAAGATGAAAGAAATATAATCTTTGTGGGGTTTTAAATATATAGGTGGGTTTAATCCCAAATGAAGATGGATAAATAAGAAGAGAACTATTGAGTGGAGGTAGATGAACTATGCCTAAATAATGAGTAAAAATAAAAGAAGCCTTTGGTGGAGGTGGAATGGGTATGGTTGGTTTAATCCAAAAAATGAGGAAAGAGTGAGTAGAGATAATAAAAAGAGGACAAATTTGAATTCAACAAGAAAATGTAAGTGGAAGATTAAACAAAAATAGTTGAGATATTTGGTGTACTAGAATAGACTGCCATGGTCATTAGCGTTAGTAACCAAAATAGTTGTTTTGCCACTTATTCCATCCATGTGAGTATTATCTCACATTTTAAATACCTCATATTTTTAATGCAAGGGCATCCAAGGCATACATGTGATCTTGCATCAACCAAAACTAGTAGTTGTGTGTTTGTGTAGTCTTGTTATTTTTATCATTTTTGCATGGTAAAGATGATTTAATGGGAAATATAAATACTCAAAAACTCAGATTGGAATTTTATTTTCATGCACAATTTTTTATAATGAATGAAACTTCAAGGCATGGCTCCAATGCTAACAACATTTTGTAAGGAAAATGGTTTCAAGCTAAAATGTTGTATTCAATAAAAGAATCTGAGTTTAATATAATGGTTTGTGGATCTAGTAGTTATCTTATGGTTTTACCTTTTTTAAGCTTGAATATTTTAGTATATGGTTAAGTTTGGGGTATTTACATGTTTATATGGTTGAGATAAATATCATAGATTCAACTACGATATCAGAGCAAAGTTTCTTGTCACTCTGCTAGATGTCAAAGCCACCTCGTGGGAAAAAGATAAGATTCCGCAATTTAAAATAAAATTGAGCTCTAATTCACTCTACTGTGTTAGTCATAATTTTACTTCATACTTGGTTGATAGACATATTTGCAATGCCCTCATGTTATGCATTGAGGTGAAAGGAATACACTTGATCGCTGGATCTATGTATTTTGTGTTGGGTCATTTAATGATCCAAAGTTAGTTTATTTTATATTGTTAGATTAATATTTAGTTAGTTAATAATTAGTGTTTACTTTGTTTTAAATAAAATTTGTTTCATGGGTTAGTTGTAAACCGTAACCACTGTAAAAGCTTATAAAGCTTTTACTCTTCATTGTAAATATGATTCAAAAAAATACACTATTATTTTTGGTGTGAAAATATTTTGACATATTGTAGTTTCTTCATTGTTTGTATTGGAATCTAGACCAACAGTGTTATCAGAGTATGGTAAAAAATGAAGAGTGGTGATTGCGGGTAAAAGATTCATTCTTGTGAAATAAAGACATCAAATTTGACTTCAAATGAGGTTCTTTTGACACTTTAGAACTTTGGTTTATGTCAAAATTTTGAAAAAATATTGAAATATTTAATTTTTTTAATGTTTTACATTGGTTTTTAAATCCTATGGTAAATTTGCATAAAAATTATGCCTGTGTATTGGTATTGGATGATCTCCATAAGTTACTGGCTCAAATATGAGTTGTATTTGCTATCAAACTAAGATTTTATATCCTTGAAACATCTTTCAAATTGATCAAAAAAGATTTTTAAACCCTTTTTTTGAATTATACGACCCCCATATGCCCTAGTATGACCTATTTGAATTTAAAAACCTCTGTGAAATGTGAATAATAGATGAAAATATCATTCAATCAATCTGCTCAATATGTGTTTTGAAAACTAGTCTTTACAGATCCATTTTCAACATTAAAAGCATCTAAGAGATATTGCAAGACATTTATACAGTTATATGGCCCTTGGTATGGTTTTTTCCATTCTGGATTTGTCTGTGTGGATGAAATGGTTTCCATATTTTTTTTCAACTTGATCTGCTAAGTGTTTGATTTAAATCTGAGTTTCACAAGGCTATAAATCAATTTCAAAGACATCTAAAAGATTTTCAAGACAAAAAAATTGAATTGTACATCTCAAAATTGTATAAGTATGGCTCAACATGAATGACAATTTGTAAATAAGAAAGAAAAACCTCCCAATCCATCCCATATATTTTGTATCAAATTTATCTCATTCAAAATTTCTTGGAAGCATGAATAATCTAAGGGTTTGACTGGGTCCCACAGTCTCTATCCAAGCCAAATAATGATATACTACAGATCTATAAGGCCTTGTACGACCAGGGGTAATTAAAATAATAGACAAGTTTAAAAATGGTCCAGTGCAGTAATGGTGTTGGAAGCATGAATAATGGCATTGGAATATGTATTACCTATAACCACTGTAAAAGCTTATAAATATTTTACTCTTCATTGTAAATATTATTTGTAAATGAAAAACATTGATAGCATTAAAAATATAATATTACTTTTTGGTGAGAAAATATTTTGACATAATGTAATTTATTTATTGTTTGCATTGGAATCTAGGCCAACATTTTGAAATAAGTAGTAAATACATTTTAAAATTATTTAATACTAGTTGTGCCTTGAAAAATATTCCAAAAAGAACGTATTATCCAAAAGGTTCAAAACACTTGATTGATTATGGTCTCCAAATAGAAACAAGATGATTCATCACTAGTTTGAATGTAATATAAGATGATATTTAGAAGATACTGAACTCTCTTAGCTTCGAGTAAAAATAAAATCATGGCCTTCAAACCCTAAAAAAATGGCTAGATGAAAATCTTGCCCAAAAAAGCTCTTGCAAGTAATGTGTTTGATAGTGTTGAGTGATCTCTTGAGAGAGATTCAAGTGTTTCAAGCCTACCTTCTAGATCCTCTAGTATCTTTATTAACGTAATTGATCGAGTGAATCCTATAGTGCCAACAAATGATTATAGCCATTCAATAAAAATTATAAAAGGAGTATTCATACTTGTTATAACTAGCGCACTCTTTAATCGAATGAAAACACACCAATAGAATATTTTACAAAGGAGGCAAATTTACCATAAAACATGCATATTATACATGTGTGGAAGACTCTGACCAGCTTACAACTAGTGTATATTTATATTTTATTCTTGAACATTCTATAATTTTTAGTTTTGATAAGAAGAAATATGAAATTAGACATTTCAAATATTTGAATAGCTTGAATCAATATGAATAAGTACATATATATTATCAATCTCAAAACTTGATACAATTATGGGTGAATTAGCTTCTATTAATGATAAGTTGAAATTAGTTGTTGACTTCTTAAATCAAAAAAGAAAGGTACATATATATTATCAATCTCAAAATAAAAATAAAAAATAAAGTAGGCAATGTAGGCAATGTATCTAAAATAACCTATGAAGAAACAAAAAAGGGGATTAGTTGGTTTCTTATATTCCTCCTAGCATTCAACCCATTAATTTAGCACCCACAAAATTCACAAGATTAAGCTTGCATCATGAGTCTGCTAAAAACAAAGAAGTTATTAAATAAAAGAAAACAATATATATAAAGCTTCCTAAGATACTCTCTAAAGAAGAACAAGAACATATAAAAAGTAAAAATAAAGTTCTAGGAGAAATAGATATGATGGAATCCAACAAAATTATATCTACTAGTAAAGAATAAGGATTAGGACACATTAAATAAAATGTACATGCATAAAATTCCCAATCTATGATGATGTTAAACTTTGATGGAAATATTAATCTATGTGAAGCCATAGTTTTATGTATTTCTCATTACTATACACTCCAACAGAATAATGGCTAGAAAGATATTTCTATTGTTTATGTAACATCTAGAAAATTCACAGGAATAGTGTTATACTAGTGGGGAAATTATTCTCTTGAATACAAAGAGAACATAATGAAAAATGGATTACATTAATTTATTACTACTTTGCTGATTGAATTTGTTACAAATATCATTCAGAAAAATAAAAAAAGATCAATTACATATTTCTCATATGAAGTTATATGATCTATCCATGTTTGAGAAATTTACCATGGAATACCAAAGAAAAATGTATTCACTTAATCTTGAAAGAAATTATTTTTTTAAGTGTTGTATTTAGGCAACTTACCTAAAAGGATTGGCTAATTAGTCCTTGATAGCTTGGTACCCAAGGCAAGAGATAGACCACATATATTTTCTTGATGTTGTTGAGGTGGCCAAAGTCTAAATCAGGTGTATCTATTTAAATGCCTCTGTGAATCATGTTTTGCAAAGATATCCTCAAAAAAATTCTCTACTATTGAAGGAGAAGAACAATTTGGATGTAACAATAAGCAAAAAAATCTCCAAAATAAGGTTAAAAAATATGGTTTTAGAAGATCGAGCCCCAAAAAGTTCAATTCCTAAATGTTCTTCTGACAACATTCTAAAAAAAAGCCTTGAAAAATCCAAAAGATGTATGTTGTTATGCATGAAATAAAATGAGATATTACACACATTATTTTCCTACAAAGGCACCTCATCAAGTTCAATCGCTCTTCATAGTCAAATCAATCTTTGAATGCTAAGATATGGTAGAAAATAAAGATGATCTAAATGAATATCTAAATTATTTTGTTGATCTATATGTAATTCTGAATAATTTAAAACTAATGATCAATTGAATGTTGTGTAATAAGATGAAAGGAGTACACTTGATTTCCATATCTATGTCATCCTTTCATCTCAGGAGAATATTGGAGTCTTCCTTTGTTATAAACTTTGTTTGCAAATAATATTGAATCCAACCACAACCATTTGTTTGAGGATAGTTATGATCTATGTTTCAGACACCATAACTCTCTATGTATCTTTCAAGAGCTTGTATAAATCAAGGTTAAAGGCTATAATTTTGGATGTCTATGTCTCTATGTGAGGTGCTTACAGTCATTTCTGAGTGAAACATAAATATAGTATTAGAGCCTATTTATCCTTCAGGTTTGATGTAACTTAGCATAAGATATTTGAGGTGAATATAATGGCTTCTAGAACTAGTATTCATCTTGTGTTTTTACCTTTTATTAAGGGAGAATAAGTTTTTAGATGGTTAAATTAGGGGTATTTCCATATTCATATGGTTGAGATATAAATCATACTTCACCCACACTTCAATTACAACATCAAAGCCAAGTTTCTTTCCCCAATGCTAGATGTCAGATCCACCTCATTGGAACATATTACCCAATTTAAATTTGTGTTAGTCCAAATTTTATTTTAGCTTGGGTAATAGACATTTCTAAAATTCCCTCATGTTATATAATGATATGAAAGGAGTATACTTTATCTAAGGATCTCTGTATTTTATAATAGTTGGTAAAAGAATTTTTAGATTAAAAACTATTATTCATGCCCCTACAAATATACCTCAAGGATTTTATTATCTAAAAGGATCCAAACACCTGATTGTTTGTGGTCGTAAAATAGATACCAATTAGTTTATCACTAGTTTCCATATAATACAAATAAATTTATAAGATACCAATTTATCTAATATTCTAGTAAAAATTAAATAATGGTCCTCAAAGCCTAAGAAAATAACTAGATGATTAGGGTTGGTCTAAATGAAAACCTTGCCTAATAAAACTCTTACAAGTATTATGTTTGATAATGCTATGTCATCTCCCAATATATATTCAAGTGGTTCAATCCTATATTATAGAGTCTATAGTATAATTATTGACACAGTTGATCCAAATATTACTATATCAATAAATGATAGTGGTCATTCAATCAAAATTTTATAAGGAGATTTGTCCATGTTCAAATTAGGCCACTCTTGTATCGAATTGAGACACAATGATATAATTTTTTTCAAAGAATGAAAATGGACCTTAAATCAATTATATTATACATTTGTGAAAAAATTTAACTAACCTACAACTATATCAACATTATCTTTTATAATTGAACATTTTGCAACTTCTAGTTCTGAGCAAAAAAATGAAGTTAGATAGTTAAACTATCTAAACAATTAGACTCAATATGCAAAAGTGCATATAGATTCTCAGTATAAAAAACTTGAGAGAGTTAAAATATATTGATGAGATTTCAAAATTAGTTTCTAATTTAGTAAATAAAAATAAATAAAAAAGTAAAAATAAGGAAGTAAGAAAGTGGAGTGAACAAAAAACAATGAAGAAACAAAAAGATATTAGTTGGTTTCTTATATTCATCATAACAACTAGCCCATTAATTTCGCAGCCAAAAAATTCACAAGGCTGAATTTTCATCAAGAGTCTATTAAAAATATAGATATGGTTAGAGAAAATAAAACAATAGATATAAATATTCCTAAGATAATCCCCAAAGAAGAACACAAATAACTACAAATTAAACAAAAAGCTTTAGGAGAATATTAGAGTATTCCTTTGTTTTAAATTTTTTTAGCAAATAATAGAAAATACGACCATGGCCATCTGTCAAAGGATAGTTTTTATCTATGGTTGAAAAACTCTACATCTCTATGATTTTTCAAGAGATTGTCTATATCTTAATTCAAAATATATAATTTTGGTTGTCTTTGTCTCTATGTGAGGTCCTTATAGCCATTTTAAGCACACAATTAGACCACATCAATCCCACTAAACATAATTATGATAGCCTCACATATGCTCTAATTGAGTACCATGTGTAACTAATTATTTGATTGAATTCATGGGACATACAATTAGTAAATATTGAGCCCCATAAATACAATTATGGGAACCTAATGTAACTTTAGACTTAAAACTACCTATTTGAGTGCCCCATGTAAGCAATCACTTGATTGGTTACAAGGGAAAAGTAATTATACCATATCGAGCCTCCTAATAATAATTATTATAACCTAATGATTTTTTAGACTCAATGTGCCCTATTTGTGTGCTCCATGTAACTATTCACTCAATTGATTGCACAAGGCACAAAATTAGAGCATATCAATCCCCAGAAACATAATTATGACAACCTAACATTATTTCAAATTAAATAGTTTATATTTAAGTGCCCTATGAAACTAATTGAGTTTTCATGCCCTACTCTATGTCCACATCCAACTAATTACTGGATTGGTTGCACTGGGAGCACACATGGCATATTAAGCCTCCTAAACCTAACTTTGAAAACATAATGTCATTTCAAACCAAATATGCCATATTTAAGTACTTAATGCAACAAATAAATCCATTGTATGCATACAGAACTTGATTAGGGCATATTGAGACACATAAACATAATTTAAAAAAATTAATGTCATTACAAACACAATATGCCCTAATTGAGTGCCACATGCAACTAGTCACTTTGTTGGTTACATAGGGCACAAAATCAGGTAATATCAAGACCCTAAACATAATTGAAACAATATAATGTAATTTAAAGCTAAATATACCCCATTTTAGTGCACTATGTAAGCAATCACTTGATTGGTAGCATGGGGAAAAGGTAAAGCATTTTAAGCCCCCAAAATGTAATTCCAACAACCTCATGTCATTTGGACCCAGTATGCCATAGATTTGAGTGCCCCATGTAGCCAAACACTCAGTTGATTGAATGGGATTCATAATTGGATGATATCAAGCCCCTTAAACATAATCATGATAACCTAATGTAATTTTAAACTCAATATGCCCTATTTGAGTACCTGTGTAACTAACTACTCAATTATTTGAATAATGCACTGAATTAGCACATATCGAGCCCCTTAAAACCTAATTGTGATTAATAAATGTCATTTTAGACATGATATGAACTAACTGAGTTCTATATGAAACTGATCACTCAATTTATATCACGAGGCATATAATTAAGGCACATCGAGCCTCCTAAACCTAATTTTGAAAACATATTGCTATTTCACACTTAATATGTTCTATTTGAGTTCCCCATGAAAGTAATCAATCTATTATTTTCATGGGGCACTTTATTAGGGCATATGAATCCCCCTAATCCTAGTCCGGGCAACTTAATATCATAACAAGCCCTAATCAAGTTTCTCATGCAACCAATTACTTGGTTGTTTCATTGGGCTCAAAATTAGGTCACATAGATCCCCTTAAACATAATTTATATGTAATATATTATCGTTTCAGACTTAATATTCCCTATTTGAATTCCCCATGTAACCAATCACATGATTGGTATCACGGGGCACACAATTAGAGGATATAGAGCCCCCAAAATATTATTATGACAAATTAGTTTCATTTCAGAGTCAATATGCCCTATTTGAGTGCCCCATGTTACAAGTTACTAGTTCAGTTGCGTGGGGTACACAAATAGATCATATCAATCCCCCCTAAACATAATTATGATAAGCTAATGTCATTTAGGTCATGGTATATCCTATTTGAGAGCCCCATTCAACCGATCATTCAATTGGATTCATAGGGCACTCAATTAGGGAACATCAATCCCATAAACCTAATTATGACAATATTATGTCATTTTAAACTTGATATGCCATATTTGAGGGTCTCATGAAACCAATCACTTTAATGGTTGCATGGGGCACATAATTAGGTCATATTGATTCCCTAAAACCTAGTTTCATCTTAGACTCAACATGTCATATTTGAGTGTCCCATGAAACCAATTGATCCATTGGCTACATGGGTCACTTTATTATGGCATATTAAGCCCTTTAAACCTAATTGTGATAACCTAATGTAATTATAGACTCAATATGCCCTAATCTATTTCTTCGTACAACCAATCACTTGGTTGGTTGTATGAGGCACATAATTAGGGCATATCGAGCCCCCTAAATATAATTATAATAAGATAATGCCATTTTTTACTTAAAATACCCTATTTTAGTGCTGCATGTAACAAAACACTTGATTTTTATCATGGGGCACATAATTAGAGCATATTTATCTTGTGAAACATAATTATGACATATTAATGGCATTTCCAACTCAATATGTCCTATTTGAGTGTCATGTGTAACCAATCACTTGATTGGTTAGATGGGTCATATAATTAAAGCATATCAAGGCCCCTAAATACAATTACACAACTTAATATCAATTTAAACTCAATATACCCTATTTGAGTGCTTTGTGTGCAACCAAGCAATTGATTGGTTTAAGAGGAGCTCAATGAGGGAATATTTAGCTCCCTAGACCTAATTATGTCAACCTAATGTCATTTTAAACATGATATGTCCTACTTGAGTGCCTTATGTAACCATTTATTTGATTGGTTACATGATGCACATAATTGGAGAATATCAAGCCCATAAAATTAATTGTGAGAACTTAATGCCATTTGGGACTCAATATGATCTATTTATGTGCCTCTTGTAGGAAATTGATCTATTAGTTGCATGGGAACTTGAATATAGTATATCAAGCCCTATAAATATAATTGTGACAACTTAATGTCATTTCAAACTCAATATTCCTTTATTGAGTGTTGTGTACAACAAATGAATTGGTTGGTTATATGTGGCACATAATTAATAAAAATATTAATCCTGCTAAACACAATTGAGACAACCTAATGTGATTTCTGACACAATATGCCATGATTGAGTGTCTTGTGCAACCAATCGTTTGATTGGTTATGTGGGGCACAAAAATAGGAAACATTGAGTGCCCTAAACACAATTTCAATAACATAATGTCATTTTAGAATCAAAATTCCCTATTTGAGTGTTGCATATAACTGATAAATTGATGGGTTGTACGAGGTACATAACTAGAGCATATTGATCCCCCAAAACATAATTGTGATAACCTAATGTTGTTTTAGACTCAATATTCCCTATTTGAGTGCCTAGTGTAACATATCAATCCATTGGTTGCATGGGGCACTTGATTAGAACATATCAAGCCCCTAAAATGTAAAATATGACAACCTAATGTCATTTAAGACATGATATGCATTATTTGAGTGCCCCATATAATTGATCACTATATTTATTTCATGGGGAACTTAATCAGGGAATATTGAGCCCCCCAAACCTAATTTTGATAACTTAATGTCATTTTGGGCATAATATCCCTATTTGAGTGCCCAATGTAACCGGTTTATTGATTGGTTAAATGGGGCACATAATTTGGGCTTATCAAACCACTTAACATAATTGTGATAAACTAATATAATTTTGGGACTCAATATTCCATATTTTAATGGTCTATGAAACAATAGATTTGTTGATTGCATGAGGCAAAAAATCAGGGCATTTCAAGCCTATTAAACACAATTATAATAACCTAATGCCATTTCAAATTTGACATACCCTATTTAAGTGCACAGTGCACCAATCAATTGATTACTTACGTGATTCTCTCAATTGGACAAATTAAGCACCCTAAACATAATTATGAAACCTAATGCCATTTTAGTCTCCATATTTTTTATTTGTGTGCCCCATGTAACCAATCAATTGATTTGTTGTACGGGTCACATAATTAGGGCATATCAAGACTCTTAAACCTGATTTTGATAATGTAATTTCATTTCAGACTCAATATGCTATATTTAAGTTCATATTCAACCATTCAATACATTTTTTATAGGGGGAACCTAATTATATATACATATCCCCTTAAAACTAATTGGACAACCTAATGTAATTTTAGAGTTAATATTACTTAATTTATTGCATGTTCAACTAATCAATTAATTAGTTACATGGGGTGCATGATTAGGGCATATTGATACACTAAACATAATTATAATAACCAAATGTAATTTAAAAATTAATATTCCATAATTAAGTACATTGTGAATGCCAAAATTTTGGTTGGTTGCATGGTGCAGAAAAATAAGACATATCAATCCTCCTAAACACAATTGAAATAACCTAAAGTCATTTTAGACATAAAATTACCTCTTTGAGTGCCCCATTTAACCAATCACTTGATTGGTTGCATGGGTCATGCAATCAAAACTTATCGAGCCCCTTAAACACTATTGTGACAACCTAATATCATTTCAGGCTCAATATGCCCAAATTATGTGCCCCATATAACTAATTATTTGGTTGGATACATGGAGCACACAATTAGGTGCATGGAGCCTCATAAACATAATATTGAAAAAATAATGTCATTTTAAACTAAATATGTATTATTTTAGTGCCCTATATAATTAATCACTTGATTGGTTAGACAAATCACACAATTAAAGCATCTCAAGCCCTAAAAACATAATTTTGATATTTTATTGTTCTAACCCAATATGCCCTATTTGAGTGTGTCATGCACTCAATCACTTAATTATTTGAATGGTAAACTCAATTAAGTCATATTGATCCCCCAAAACCTATATTTAACTTTATTGATTATATAGGGAATGCATTGAATATGACATTAAAAGCATGATCAGAAGACAAATCGATAAAAACATGTATATAAAAAATTGCACATTATTATTTATAGTAAATTTATTGTTTGTATGACACCTTATAAATTATGTGAGGAAAATTATTGGTTTAAAGTATTAATAATGATCCTCCAACACATTCCTTAATAATTTGTCCTTATTAAAAGGATAATTTTAATGAAAAGCTTCACCACAATAAACTTTCCTTTTGGAATTTTATAGTGGATGATGCATGGATAGGAGGACAAGGAGTGTTTAATTTTTTGAATAAATTTGGAAAGGAATTTGGATCCTAATTTTGGTATTGATGTGTTTAAGATGGTAATGGTTACACATAGATATAGGGGAAACAAGACAATGAAGGAGGAGTACAATAAAGTTTTGAGTGAAGGTAGATTTTATAGTTTTAATTTTATTGCCATACTAACATTACAATTTATAATTGAGTTTTTTATTATTATTATTATATATTTTTGTATCTATGTACAATTGAAATTAATGTAATCCTATAACCACTATTAACATAATAACATTAACCTTAGTTAGCATGAAGGAACCATTATTATAATAAAGTTGAGCTTCACACCATTTCAACTTATTTTTTTGATTAATAAAAATTTTATTCCATGTAATGGATTATTTTATTGTTTTCATACAAGGAATATTACATTAGACAAGAAAATATAATTTGAGTTTAATGTCTAAAATTTTCTAGTTTTGAATGTTATAAAAGTTATGGTCACTAGCATAACTAATTTTTTGAGTAATTATTCATGCATAAAATATCACACACATCAACTTAAATGAATAAATAAAAACACATCTAAAAATTATCTTTAGTTTCAGATAAAATGAGTTGTGGGATATGAATCAAATTATGTTCTACATTTCAGAAGTAAAACTTCATCCCTAACATCACCGTGAAATATATATTTAAAAAAAAGTTGTGGGATAAAACAATCTTTATTTTTATTTAATTTAATTTAAATTTATTTTAATCACTGGATGATGAATGATTTTTAAAATAATGTTAGTGGGATTTTTGTGGGTAGAGGACATTGGGGATGATTTGGGGAGTTTGTGAATATGACTATTGGGGATTTTATGGGGTAGTGATGTAGGAGCATCATCACATGAAATGAAAATTTAGTTGAGTTTGGTCATGAGGGGAATTATATGGTACTCATTATTAATTTTAGATGTATTATAGTAGTTAAAGTTTCAAAAAAATCTTTCATTTTAGCATAGTTTTGAGTTTTCTCACCAAAATGGCAAGTTCAAAAATTTGAATTGGTTGTAAAGGATTTTGAGTATTTTGATATGTTGTATAAGCCTTAATATCCTCATGAAAGGTGTAAATAGGTCTTGGAAAATTTTAATAATATTTTTAAGGTAAAAATTCATATTAAAATTATCTTAAGGTCAAGTACGAGCATGTGCAACATTGGAGAAAGCTAAGAAAAACATGTTTTAAGATAAGTCTAAGGAAGTTGAGAGATTATTGGACATAGAAAAGGAGAATACTAAGATTATAAAATTAGATAAAATTATATAGAATTCAAACCAAGTGAATATGAGGTTATAAAATGCATAAAAAGGAGATAAGATCTCAGTTAGAGGATTAATGAAGAAATGTGCCTTCAGTTGCAAAGGTCTGTAAGAAGGTTTGGAAGATATATGAATAAATAATATTTTTTTTATGATGTTTATTGTTGTATCTCAGAGTAATTTAAGTTAAATTTACATTATATAATTATTATTTAATCATTATTTCATTATTTTATGTTGGTTTTTGAAACACAGAGGTTTGAAAATAAGGTTTTAGGTGTCACAATCATGATATAGGGTATGATTTGTATGCTTTATTGATAATCTAAAATTAAAATCATTAAAAAGAGTAAGAGGAATATATTAGGGTCATAATATAGGACATAAGAGTCTTTTATAGTCATCAAAACCCAATATTTCTCTAATTTTTGTCCTCTCAATTTTGAATACATAGTTAGTTTGTAACAGTTAAGCGAAAAAGTGATTATTTTGACAATTCAAGGTTGTTAAAGCATTAAAAGTGATAGAAAGGGTAATATGTATGAAAGGATAGTGTGATTTAATAGTAAAATATCTAAAACAAATGACGGAAAGTGATATTTCCTTTTATTTTTTTGTCAGGTCTGTGACAAAGTTGAAACCTTAGTCTAGGGTTTTCAAGAACAAAAACATGTATATATTTTTATAGAGCCATAGAAAAGGTTTGAAACTTCATATAATGATGGAATAATATGTATATTATTATTTTTATGTTTATTTTAAAATTTAATGAGATATATACCCTATTTTATAATCAAAACATAGTTAATAGTTTATAGTCAAAACATAGTTAATAAGTCTATTAAAAGACCCTAGAAACCTTATTTTGTAGTTAAAAAAGAGAGCATAACTTGAGGAATAATCCTAAAAAAGGATTTAAAATTTGTAGTATGGTGTGATGAGGTTTATATTAGGTTTTAAAAATGGTTTAATTGTTTTAGGGTATCTAGAGAGATAAATATAAGAGTTTATGTATGTATAGGTCTATAAAATTAGGTCTAAAACCATGTTTTCACCACTATCTTGCATTTCCAAGTAAGGTCAAAGGTAGTATGCCATAAAATGAGTTGGAAAACTCTTAAAATAACTTGATAAATGATATTTAATAATAAAAATCCTTTGTTTATTTTAATTTGATCTCAATAAGGTTGGTTTGCAGTCAAGAAGGTCATATTGAAAATAGACAAGTATCTTACAACTCTATGTTTTTAGTTACTTATGAATCATAAGATTAAAAATATGATTTAAACCTTGTAATAAAATATATTAGTCTATGAGAAAAGTGTTAAATGAGTTTTGAGAGATAATCATCTTTATGCTTCAAGGTATATCCTATTGATCAGTTTTACAGGTCTAGGTACAAGAGGGCCTAAAAGGCAAAATGTTGTTTTATTATTAAAAACTGATAAAAGATGAAAGTTGAAGTATATAGATAGAGATAGAAAATAATATATAGTGTGTAAAGAATTTGTTTAAGCATCATGAGATTGATAATGAGTTCAATATCAAATAAGTAAACTTCCAAACATGAAAAACATGAGAGGATAAACCTAGTATAAGGTAAGAAGATCCTTATAAGCCTATTTACATCATATTGGAATCATTATTGTGAATGTTTTAAAAAGTGTCATAGGTTCAAATAGTATTCAAGTAACTAAATGACATTAAATAATACCTAGAACACCTAGTGTAAGAGATCTCGAAAAGGTATTCTTACATCATAATGGTATCAGAGCACAAAATCTCTTTGGGAAAAAATGAAAACATTTGTGGCACATATATCCCTGAATATTAAAGAGAAAGGACAATAAAATACTCATTGATCTTAAGGAGTTCCAAGGTGAGACAAACTTGGATGTAGAGTCAATAGACCAAGGTGAAAAATACTTGGGTGAGGTTAAAAGAAGAATGAATAGGTGCCAAAAGACTAGTGGAACCTAGGTTAAGGTACACAAAATCTGAAAAAAAGTTGAAATAGACTTGATAAGATAATTTAGGGTCTGATATAGAGAAGAAAAGGTCATAAAAATAAAATATAGAAGAGATTGAGAGAGTGAGAAGCATATTGAGTCCTAGAGAGAGAAAAGGACTTTGAAAAAGGAAAAAGATAACAAGATATAGGGGCATCCTAAAAGAGAGTGCCATAAAAAGAAAGAAAACATAGTAATGAGTACTATGGACATTTAAAAATAAATAAATGAGTTGAAAGAGAGGACGGAAATGGTGAAATTTATAATGGAGGGCATAGAATAAAATAAGAACCAATGATTTGGCATAAAGATAAGAAAGAGAGTTAAGTGGTCTATAAGGTTATTTATGTAAAATAGAAGAATGATTTTCATGAGAGACAATAGAAATAAAGAGAAGTTGAAATAGGAGCAAGTGAAGAAGGTAGAGAAGTTCAAGTGTGAAGATCTTAAGATGAATATGCATGTTGGTAAGCAAGAAGAAGGTGATCAACACATTGAGAAAGATGAAATGAAAATCAATATTTATTACCCTGAAGAAGAAAAGGTGTTGTTGGAGAAATAAACAAGCCCAGGGGCTATGTGGTCTCAATTTTTTATTCTTGATGTTGTTTTTAATTGTGTGAATGTAATAATTCGAGTTAGTGAAATTAAGGAATTAAAAAGTTCCTTGAATAATGAATCATTTGGGATATTGAGTAGGCTCTTTAAAAGAAGAGATGACACACCTAAGGAAATGATTGAGGAACTAAGAAAAGCTAATATACAACCTGAATAAGTGTATAATTTGGTACATGATGAAGATAAAATTTAAGATAAGATCAAGGTAGATCTCGTAATACCTAATTAAGAAGGAAATGAAGAAGGAAAATTCATAGTTCAAGTAGATAAGTGTTTGAAATTACTCGATGGAAATGAAAAATATAAAAACAATGAATAAGGAACTCATGGAAGGGTTCAAAATCAGTCCATGCAACTGAAAATAAATTGGAGAAGACTTGAGGAGTACTTTAAGGAATAAATGTCCATGACACAAAATGTCAAATCTGATTATTTGTTTATCTATGAGAGTGTAAAATAAAAAGAAGATGAGATGAAAGTATTAGAACATGCTTTGAATAGAGGAGTAATAGAGCATGATGAAGAGACACTTGATGAGACCCAAAGGTTTCCATATTTTATATATGATGATTTTTTTATTTATGTATGTGTAGGTTCATTAGTTGAAGAGATAAGAATCATAGAGAGAGAAGCTCTTGAGGGAGCCCAAGTAAAGAGTATTCAAGTTGCAAGTTAAAACATCCTCACTTGGAGGATAAAGCCATAAAGATGAAGATGGAAGACACATGTAATAAATAAGAGAATATTGAAGAGAATCATTATAAATATAAAAAATAAAATAAATAATATTTCAAGGTACCAAGAAATTGGAAAAAGAGAAAATGGATTCAAAACTCCATTTGAGTTTGAGCTCAAAAATTTACACCTAGGAAGTATGATACAGGAGAATCATCATATAAAATGTAAATTTAGTTTATTTTTCTATGAGGGACCTTATAAGGTCCTCATTAGTAAATTTAGAGGTATTATAGTAGTTATAATTTCAAAAAATATAGGTTATTTTAGTATAGTTTTGTGTTATCCTGCCAAAATGATAAGTTCATAAATTGAATTAGTTGTAAAGGATTTTGAGTATTTTTATATGTTGTATAAGAATTGATACTCATGTAAAGGGTCAATAGGTCATATAAGGTGTTACTAATATTTTTAAATTCAAAATTGTCTTAAGGTCAAGTAGGAGCATGTGCAACATTGGAGAAAGGCCAAGAAAAACATGTTTTAAGATCAATCTAATGAAGTTGAGTGATTATTGGAGATAGAATAGGATAATAATACGGTTATAACATTAGTTAAAATAAAATATAATTTGAACCAAGAGAATGAGAGGTTAAAAAATTCATAAAAATGAAATAAGAGCTCAGTTAGAGGGTTAATGAGGAAGTGTGCCTTGAGTCGTAGGGGTCTGTAAGAAGGTTTGGAAGATATATGATTAAATAATATCCTTTTGTGATGTTTATTATTGTATCTCATAATAATTTAAGGTAATTTGACATGATAAAATTGTTCTTTGATCATTATTTCATGATTTTATGTTGTTTCTTGAAACATAAAGGTTTGTAAACAAGGTTTTAGGTGTCACCATCATGAAAAAGGGTATGGTTTATATGTTTTCTTGATTATCTAAGCTTAAAAATCATTAAACATAGTATGCATATATGAAGGTATAGGAAATATGAGTATTTGAATGTCATTAAAACCCAATAATTATCCAATTTTTGTCCTCTTAGGTCTGCATACACAATTAGTTTGTAATAGTCAAGGGAAAAAGTGAATGTTTTTAGCAAGTTAGGGTTGTTCAAGAATCAAAGGGATTAGTAAGGATAAGATGGATATAAAGAGAGTGTGATAAGGTCTTAAAAGGTACAAAATCAGTTATTTAAAGTGATATTTCCTTTTATATTTTCTCTCGGGTCTATGATAGAGTTTAAACCCTAGTCCAGGGTTTTCAAGAACAAAAACGCGTATATCTTTTTATAGAGCCATAAAAACGGTTTGAAAATTCCAATAATGATGCGATAAGATGTATATTATTTTTTAAAGTTTATTTTAAATTTTTATGAGATATATAACCTAAGTTATAGTCAAAACACAATCAATAGGTCTATTAAAAGAGCATAGAAGCCCTATTTTAACAGTAAATAACTTGAGAAATAATCCTACAAAAGGATTGAAAATTTGTATAATGGTGTGATGAGGTGTATATTATGGTTTAATTTTTTTAAGGGTTTTAAGGTATCTAGAGACATAAATATAAGAGTTTATGTACCTATAATCCTATAAAATTAGGTTTAAAGCCATGTTTTCACCATTCTCTTGCATTTCCAAGTAAGGTTAAAGGTAGTATGCCATAAAATAAGTTGTAAAACTATAAAATGAACTAATTATGGATATTTAAGCATAAAAATACCTTATGTAGTTGAATTTTATCTTAATATGGTTGGTTTATAGTCAATCAGGTCAAATTGAGAGTAGACAAAGATCTTAAAAGTCTGAGGTTTTAGTTATTTAAGAATCAAAATCATAGAGAGGATTGAAACCTTATAATAAGATATAATAGTATATTATTGATGTGTTCAATGAGTTTTAAGAGACAGTCATCTCTATGTTTAAATATATATCCCATTGATCAGTATTGTAGGTCTAGGTACAAGTAGACCTAAAAGGCAGAATGTTATTTTCTTGTTAAAAATAGATAAAGGATGAAAGTTGAAGTATATAGATGGCGATATAAAAAACTATAAAGTGTGGAATAACTTTGTTTACACATAAGGATATTGATCTTGAGGTCAAATACAATGAATAAGATTCCAAACATGAAGAACATGAGAGGACAAACCTAGTATAATGTAAGAAGACCCTTGTAAGCCTATTTGCATTAGATTTTAATCATTATTGTGAAGTTTTTAAAAATATTTTTATATTCAAATAGTATTGAAGTGACTAAAGCACATCAAATAAGACCTAGAATATCTAGTGTAAGAGACCTAGAATAGGTCTACTTACATCAGGTAGGTTTTGTGAGTCTAAGTTTTTGATTTTGGGATTTTGTGTGGTTGGAAATGGAAATTTGAGTGTTCGAGTTGGGGAATTTGTGGGCTAGGGAATGTGATGTGAGTGTTGGGTTTTTTTTGGTTATATATTGTGGGTGTTTGACTGAAGAAACCTCTAAAATAGAATAATGGGAGAGATAAATTTGAAGAGGAGAAATAACTGTTAAGATGAACAAAAAAAATGGAATGAACCAATTATACTATAATAAATAGATGAAGAAGATGTTGACAATTATATAAACTTGAAAACCTTAATTATTATTTATTTCTGTAAAATTTAAATTGAAAAAAATTAAATATATAAATTTGAATCATATTATATTTAATATTTAAAATAAAACAAAGAAAATATAACTTGAAAAAATCTTAATGTATAGAAATATTAAGGAAATATGAAAAAATAAGAAACATTTAAAAGGATTTTGAAAAAATAAGACAAATTAAGAAAAAGTTAGAAAATCAAGTAAATTCAAAAAAATAGAACAATGATCTATAATGTTGCAAAATAAAATAAAATCATAAAATAGCACATTACTAATAGAGAAAGAAAGATAATAACCCTATACATTATTTGAAACATTTTCATTCATAATCGATCCTAAATTAAGACCTAAGGTCATTATGTATAAAATAAAATGTAGCAACTTATAATTAATTTAATCTTGTTCACAGTTTCTCCATTGTATTAGCTAGTCATACAATAATGAAATACACCATTAGCAATATATTCACATGATGCCATTATCGATATCTTGGAGTTTATGGCATGTTTCCCTCAATTCTAGTATACCTAGTGTGTTATATGTTAAGAACATGGACATCACATGATAAAAAAACAAATATTATTGGCAATTTCAAAATGATTTTAAATAAAATTCACTTTCTCAACAACAACAACTAAAAAAATAAAATTGGGAATAATTGTTGATGTCTTATATTTTAACTAAATATAAAGAGTGGTTATCTTGAAATCATACAATAGTGGATTTCCATTACTACATATCTTCATATTCATGTGTTATCAAGATATGAGACATCTCCTTGAGTGTTTCTCCACCATTCTCTTTAATGCTTAAATTTGGTTGCTATCCAAACTCCCCATCTTTTTTTTCATTCATTTTATATTGTGTTTGATAAGTTCATTAATACTCACATAACTTTATTTTTAATCTTGTCTAAAAAAATCCTTGTCTGTGTTGTGATTTTTTTATCTACTTTAATTTTTAATAGAATTTTGTAATGCCATTTGGATAATATTTTTGTCCATTATTAATATTTTGGATAATTTAATTCTAATATTCATTCTATTTATATTGATAATAAAATAATAACTTTAAATTTTTTATTTATTTTTATTAAATAAGAGATTTCAATAATAATTTATTTATAACTTATCAAATATAATTGGGATCCTTTCTCCATTCAGATTGAAGATAATATCTTCCTCCAATTTCTATCATCATGATCATTTATACCCATATAAATAATCTAAGAATCTTTTAAGAGTCCCAAGCCAACCAAAGAATAGTTAGTTTCACCCCTCCAACTTGACAACCTCACAATTATTCAAGGTTTTACTCCATTTTTATGTTTTTTTCATCTTCTCCATAAGTGCATTTCTTAAAAAGTTAGAAAAAAAAATCTAAAATTTAGAAATTTTAAAGATAATTCCAAAAATTCAAGTAAATTTAACAAGTTTAGGGGAAATTCCAAAAATAAGGATAATTTGGTGTAATTTAGGGAAAAAATTAAGAAATATGGGGAAATTTTAAAAATTTAAGAGAAATTAAACTAATTTAGGGAAAATTTAAAAAAAATAGGGGAAATTCAATAAATTTTTGGAAAATAAAAAATTAGGCCAAATTCAACTAATTTAAGGGAAATCAAACAAATTTAATATAAATTAAGTTAATTTAGGAAGGGTTCTTCAAATTTAATGAAAATTCAAAAAAATAAAGAACGTTTAAAGAAAATTATAAAAAATTTAAAATTTGGAAAAATTAAAAGATTTTGAGGAAATTTAAGATTTGAGTGAAAATGTGAAAATTTAAGGAAGATTTACGAAATCAAGGAGAATTGAACATATTTATGGAAAACCCCCAAAATTAGGAAAATTTATCAAAATTTAAGAAAAGTTGAAGAAAATTAATAAAAAATCAAAAAATCAAGCTAAATTAAATTAATTTATAGAAAATTTGAAAAATTAATGAAAATTTAGAAAAAAATAAAAAATAAATATGGTTATAGAAAATAAAAAAATTAAAAATAAATAAAAAATTATAAAAATAAGGTGAAATGACAAAAAATAGAACAAATTTAGAGTAGATTCAAAACTTCAAAAATTAAAGAAGTTTGGGACAATTTTGGTCAAATCTAACATATTAAGTAAAACTCAAAAAATTTAAGTAAAATTAAATATATTAAATAAAATTATAAAAATAAAGGAAAATTAGGAAAATTTAGGGAAAACTTTTGAAATTAAGGTAATTTAAGAAAACTTAATAAATTTAGCAAAAATTCAAGAATTTAAAGTCAACTCAATCAATTTATGAAAAAATCAAAAATTAGGTAAGATTCAACAAATTTGAAGAAAACTCTAAAATTTAGGTAGAATTTAATAAATTCTGGGAAATATAGCTAATTTAAGTGAAATTTAGGAAAATTAAACAGAAAAAAGAGGAAAGTTTAAAACAAATGTTAAAACTTCAAAAATTATAGAAAATTGGGGTAATTTTATGTAAATTAAAAAAAGTTAGCAAAAACTTAAGAAAAATTTAGAAAATGTAGGGGAAATTTAAAAAATGAGGGGAAATTTAGAAAATTTAAGAAAAAATCTCAAATTAGGGAAAGTTAGTGCAATTTAAGAGAAACTCCAAAAATTTAGTGAAAAGACTAAAAATTTAGGGTAAATTTAATTAAAATAAAAATAATTTAAAAATAGTGTAGATTTAGTAAATTTAGGAGAAATTCAAAAAAATTTAGGAAAATTCATCAAAATTTATGGAAAATTTAAAAAATAGTGTAAGTGTATGGTAAATTAATTTACTAAAACTTTGAAAATTAAGAAAATTTGGGAAAATTCAAAAAAATTAATAAAATTTTGAAAGTTTAGAAAAAGTTTTAAAAATTTAGGGAAAACTCCTAAAATTAGGAAAATTTAGGGAGAATTCAAAAAATTATGTAAAATCAGTAAAAATAAAACATTTAATAGAATGTTCAACAAATTTAAGGAAAAATAAAAAAATATAGCAAATTATTGAATTTTTTTAAATTTTAATGAAAATTTTAAAATTTAGTAAAAATTCAATAAATATAAGGAACAATTTAGAGAAACTTTAGATAGGAAAAATTTAAAGGGAATTTGAAAAATTAAGAAAAAGTAAAAAATTTAGGGAAATTTAAAAAAATAATAATAATTTAAGGAAAAAATTAAATATTATGATAAATCACTTAAATTTTGGGTAATTTTTAAAAAATAGGTTAAATTGTGAATATTCCAGTGTCGTGATTAATGCAAGTGTGTGTGATCTAAGGCTTGGTATTTGTTTCTTAGGCACAAATATGGTATACTACGTAAGTTACAATCTATTTTTTCTTCTTTTGAGTTTGAAGTGGACATGGGAAATTTTTCTCTTAGATATACTCAAAAGGGTCATTTCTCTAATTTATGTTGTTTTTTGCTCCATGTTATACATGTTTTACCAACATCTTGTAGATTTGTAGGAGAAAATTTAAGTGAAGGGAAAAAATATGATACACTTGGAACCTTATAACACCATTTTTATTTTATTTTATCATCATATGTATGCGCATATTCAACCAAATTTATATATTTGATGTTTTCATAGTTCATAAGAGTGAGCAGCTAATTGTTGGGTGAAATTATGTGCAAATGTTTTTATCTCATGCATTTCAAATCATCTTCCATGATTCATCATTAGGGAACTTTTATCATCATGAAAATTTCTTGATGGTGAATTACAAATGGTGATTTGAAATGTGTCACATAAAAAACCATGCACACAGTGTCACCCAAAAATCATCTGATTGCATAATTAACAAAAAAATATTTTATATTAAATTTAAAAAAATAAAATAAACATTAAAAATTAAGATGAACTTGATTAAATTATGTAATTATATAACTACACCAAATCATAAATATTAGAATATATATATATATATATATATATATATATATTTTCACAAATTATGTAATTTTACCTCTATTTTTAATTTTATATATTTTCACAAATTATATAATTTTCTATTTATTTTTATATATATATATATATATATATATATATATATATATATATATATATATATATATATATATATATAGATAATATGTATCGTTTAAATTTCATTTAATAATATGTAAATGTTTTAAATTCCACTAGTTTTTGTTTTAGTTTTGAAAATTTATAAACGTTGGATAAATTGGTTAACCGGATAAAGTGAAAACTTGGATTTGCTGATAAATTTAAAATCGGCCTGCAATGAGTGTGGAAATCTATTGCGAAGTAAATTTCATTTTATGATCTAATAATTTATTTTGTATATTTTAAAATTATATCTTAAATTATTATAAAGAATGGTATAATCAAGTTTATGCATTTTTTTTATTTGTAGGGCCTTTCATCATGATTATCATTCTTGTAAAAAGTTTATAAAGTATTTGGATAATTTTGAACTTCTAAGGTGACCAAACCAATAATATCATTTTTAAGAGGGAAAAAGGATGACCAATCTCTCTCTCTCTCTGACACACACACACACACACACATATATATATATATATATATATATATATAAATTTGTTTTATGATTTTATTTTATAAAAATTTTAATAATCGTTTCATTATGTTTTATGCATGGGGAGTGCTAAATTGTTCAAGATTCAAATTCTTATTGAGGATATACTATTGAGTGTCAAGATAATATACTTGAGCATGATGACCATAATTTTATTTGGGGTCAATTATGACCAAATAATAATAATAATAATAATAATGATGATGTTTTGTCATGTTTAATTTATGTTTGCAATAAAATTAACTTAAAAAACAATAATTAATTTTTTTTGTCTTTTTTTGTGTGTATAATGTCACAATTGAGATTAGAATTAAAATTATATAACTATATATATAATAATTATAATGGCATAATATAAGAACATTATTTTATAATTAATAATATTAAATACTTTTAATTAATTAAAAAACACTATATTTTAATTATGATGTTAAAAATTTAAGTCACATTTTAATCAAACATAAATTCAAAATCAATGTTACACTTAAAATTCACCTTATTTTTAGATATATTCACACTTATAGTTTGACCTAGTGACACATTTAAAGTCACCTTATAGTCAGATCTAGTGTTACACTTAAAGTCTCTTTATAGTTGAACCAAGTGTCAAATATAAATTTAGACCCAATAATGAATTTAAAATTAGACTTAGTATTGAAATCAAAGTCATATATAGTGATGGGATTAAAGTCATATTTAGTATTGTATTTAAATTTAAACCTAGTGCCACACTTAAAGTCATAACTAGTGGCACACTTAAAGTTAATAGAGCTAGTATTGACTTTAATTCATACCTAATGTTTTTGATAAAATAAGGTGGCTAAACAAGGGGCCAAACCCTTAAAAAAATAGAAAATCCATAGAGGCCACCAGCACAAAAAGTGCCTCAAAATAGAAACATCACAGTTAGTTAACCCAACAAAAATAGAAAAAATAGATACAATCAACTAAGATAGTTATAAAAGAGTAGCAGAGTATCATCAAAATAGAAGCAAAAACTAAGGAGGTAGATTCTCTCCTTAATCAAACATGGATTTAATAAGAACCTCCAAATTTGTAGGGTTCTCCTCATTGTCACTAGCAACAACATCACCCATGTCCTGCAGCAAAAAAATGTTAATGAAAATAGAATTTTGGGTCATAGTAGAAAGGTTATGTTCCAATTTTTGAATACGACCCCTCAGGAATACAATTTTAGATCTCAAGCCAACATCAGTTTCTATTTCATCATCAACTTCTTACACAAACATCTTTTCTACTTTGCCAGCATTTTTCATAGAATCAGTAGCATCCTCATCAGTAGCCTCTAATTATTTAGTCTCCTACTTACCCTCATCATCCTCAGATATTTATTGAACATCCATGTCCTTGGCCTCATCACCCTGACTGGATTCATTAGAGGTGCTCTCAAAGTAGTCGATAAGCTTAGCCTTGAGAGCAGGTTTGTCAGCAATTCACCCTGACTGCCTAACTCCTGAGGAGAAACCCTATTTAATACCCTTAGTAGATGAATGATACTTTCTACCTTATCCCACAGGGGTCCTACAGGGATTTTTTGGGGTCCCCCCAATATCCCCCACATTTCCTGCTTCACCAGCATATGTCTTTCTCTTCTTGCACTTCGTACTCACAGTAGAGTCCAGAGTATCTATGGGAATCTCCTCAAGAGTAGAAAAGGAAACTTCTTTCATCTTAGTAGAAACAGGGGAAGAGCATGACTCTTCAACACCAGTGATAGCAAAAGGGTTAGAAGAAATTTCCCCTTATTAATATGAATGGCCTTAGAAGGTTCAATGGCAAGATGGAAATTGTAAAGATAGAAGATAAGGTCCCGATGAAGGGGGATAGGTTTCCTAGCAAGATTCTTAGCCAATTTAGCTCTAACCCTAAGGATATAATGCTCAAGGGAAGAAAGTAGATAAAAAGGAAAGCTAATGTGTACATCTCACCTAAAATGATTTAGAAGGGGAAGATTATAGTTGTAAATCCTGGTGAAGCACCCCTCCAGGGTGAAATACTTCATGAGGATAAAACACATGGCATCCCAAGGCTCTGGCAGCTTAGCTCGATCAAATCCCCCTAATAGGGTACAAGTTCTTTGTCTTCTCCAAGAAAGAGATTTTGACTAGAAAGGTCCACAATTTTAGTTTTTTTTATAGTTTAATCCCCTGAGTAGACATGTCAGAAGCCATAGCAATCACATTCTCTAAAATCTCAAAATTGGTTCCCCCCACAGAGACTCACCAATTTTTCCAAGACCTAGTGAATTGTTTAGAAAGGTTTTCATCATACCCATTGAGCCTCTCCAAATAGGGGCTAATCCCACCCTCTTTGCAATAGTGCTAGACCACTAGTTTATCTTTAAACTTGAAACAAGAAATGGGTTCCATTTGGATTCTATCACCACCCATGTTGGACTTACAGAATAGATCACAAAAACCCCAAATTTTCCTAGTGTTAAATTAAAGATAGATCTTGAACTAATGTTGAACTAAAGATATACCTAATTTTGAACTAAAGATATACCTAGTGTTAAATTAAAGAAAGATCTTAAGTCACTAAATAACATTTCCCTAATGGGAGCACAAACATCACCCGAACATCACTTGTAAGTGACATCAGGGAAAATTTAGGGCTAAAATTATCCAATTCTTAGGTTTAATTTATATATATGTCACATAAACATGGAAATAGGGATGGCCTTAATATCCCTATTCAATTTTAAATTTTAATTTAGAGATAAAATTTGGCCATAAAAAATATCTTTTTTTGGCTTCTTAAAGATGAATTTAATTACAATTTATTTTAGTAAAAAGTGTTGTAATGTAGTTTTGAATCACCCACAATTATCCAAATCATAGTACTTAATAATTATACGAAAGATATTTGTCATCAATAGATCATCATGATAAAAACCAAAGCTTGAAGCAAATAAATATTGAATGTGATGTGAAGGATCACCCTTGTCTTTATACTATTTAAACTTATGCCCTAGAAAAATAAGA
The DNA here is from genome assembly GCA_037957365.1 of Torreya grandis. Classification (NCBI taxonomy): domain Eukaryota; kingdom Viridiplantae; phylum Streptophyta; class Pinopsida; order Cupressales; family Taxaceae; genus Torreya; species Torreya grandis. The sequence goes on from JARHVA010005164.1 coordinate 825,202, forward strand.
GGAAAAGGGTGAGTGAGGACCTCATGGGCCAATTGGTTGTGCAATATAACTTGAGAAGTGACCAAATGGTTAAAATTTTGAGATCCTTTGGAAATTTATCTAATTTGAGCTAACATGTCTTGATTAGATTTTTTAAAGTAAGCATCCTTAGATACATGTGCATCGATATGATTATAAATGATAGGAATATACACTTTAGTGTTTTGAATATGTTCAAGACCAAAGATAAATCATTAGGATTGGTCCAAAATGGTACATTAGTTGTAGAAAGAAAAATTATGTACTAGGATGCATAGGAAATGTTAGATTAACCTAAGGATGAGTAGTATTATGTGGAGTTATATGAGTATTATTAAGACCAATAACCTCACCAAAAGATGTAAAATTAGATCTTTTATTAGGAAGATTAGAACATTGAAAGGATAATTAGTAACATTATTAGGTATATATTCCTTAGTGAAATATTTCTTTTAAATTTATTTCAACTTAAGAAACACATGTTTTAAATATCTAGGACACTTTTGGATTAAGCCTCTAAAGTAGCCAAGTATATGAACATGTCTTGGATCAACATCATAAAAAGAATTTGAATATTTATAATAATTATCCCCATAATCATATTAATAATTTTTATATTTTTATTCACATTTATATCATTTACATGCTCATTTTCAAGAATAGTAGAAGTATAAAATTTACTAGAATTTGTCATTTTTTATTTCAGATACGCATGAGTACAAAGCAAAGCAAGCCAAATAAAATCACAAGTAATAGTACTAAATATAAAACTTTGATTAATAGGGTTTGTATATATATCCTTACCAATTGGCATGTAATGAACCTAAATTGATAAGCAATATCAATCCTCACATGATCACTAGAATTCATCCTATTTTAGAAATATAGAGTTTAGATGGAAAACCACATTAATTTTCATTTCCTTCTAATACAATAGTGGATGATACATAATTTGAGACTTAAGAAACCTTGGTATCATAAGAAGTTATTTCATCAAAAATCTATAGCACATATAGAGGGATGGTAAACTAGAATCAAGCTATGCTCTCATTCCATATAAAATAAATAATAACTTCCATAAATTTAAAAGACATTTAACAATGATACGAATACCATTTTGATTAAAAATAACCTAGTATTTATGTCCTCTCTAACATTGAAGAGTGTTTGGATGCATAATTAATTATCTAGTTAATTTAATAATCTCCTTCTAAAACTCTGCATTACTAGCTTTGACTTAAGCCCGTGAAATTAGGTTTTTCCTTATTAAAGGTGAAAATTCCTAAACATATTTCTATTAATATTTAAATATTATCTTCCCATTTATTGTGAATCAAAATTGATAGATAGACTGGCTATATGAGATCCAATACAACCACTGTTATCCCATAACATAAGGATTGACTATTTGGGGTCACTCAAGAATCCTTATATAGATATTTTATTTTGTAAGACAATCCAACTCCACCAAACATAGTCTAGACTTACTAATCAATCAAGATAATGATGATAAATATACTTAGGTCAATTCTTAAGTAATCAAGAAACCATTGAACTTAGAATATGTTTAAACTTACAAGTTCACACCACTAACTAATAAAACATACTGAACATATTCCCTTGAATACATACATGATATTTATCAAAGTGAAAGTGCCAAAGAAAAGTATACATAACTAAACAAAGGTGAAAGATATTGCTTAAAACTTATCTTTAACCTACTAAACTACTCAAGAGACTACCTCTTGATATTTTAATAATGCAAAACCATTACAATTAAAAAGTATTACTTGAAGCTGAGAACTACTTAATACTAGGTTTTGACTAAACATAGTTCAGCTCAACCAATTCTCATTTGAAGCTTAAAAAAATATCTTAGTCTATAATCCAATCAAATATTGATGAGGATCTAAAATAAGTTACTCAAATTACATAATACCTTTAATTTAATTAAGAAGGCTCTATTGAGATTGATTATGAGTTAATCTATGTATTTTACAAAATATTAACATTCAAGTCTAAAAAAATGATAGGATAAAAAACTACAATCAAGGAGAATGCACACCAAATATCTTGTCCAATTTCAACATTCATTACTCAACCATAAAGTTTCTTACAAAGCTAAATAATGGCTTCTATAGTACAATAAAAAGAATATTTAAAACTGAGAAAATGTAGTCCCAACCAAAATCTAATTTCATAAATATGATTTAGTTGATCCAATTAACATGATAGAACTAAGAAAACTAATAGTATAGTATAATATTCCAAACCAAGATAAATAAACCCAATCGAAGTTACTCCAATGATTCAACTATAACCTTAAAATGATAATTAAAGTCTAACAAACATGAAATAAAGAGAACTTAAATGGTTGTATGGAGATAATAGTATAATTAATGGTGCATTATTTGTGCCATTATCTCTAATAGAGAGAAAGCATGTGTTTAGAATACAAATTCAATAACTTGCTTGCCAAAAATACCTATGCAAGATTCCACAAGATTGTCACTACATAAGGCTAATACATAAACTATCACAAGAATAGACTTTGTTGCAACATCTACAAACCATAAGAATATCCACTCAAAGAACATTCCATATCACAGTAACTATTTATCAAGGAATTGCCTTTCCCATGTCATCAATAACTTTTGAATACAAGCATCTATTTCAAAATAATTTAATGCACACTTATTAAAATATTAACATCTTAGAAAATATAGATAGGGTAGAAAAAATGTCATCACCATATGTTAAATGATCAGATGTAGAAACTTTTCACCAAGAAGTTATCCTATAAGATGTAATTGTTCCCAAGAACCCTTATAACAAACAAGGTACACCAAAACACATAAATTAAAAAATACTTCAACATGTATGTGTTAGGCTAAAATAAACTAAACAATAATACTTCCACATAGTGAACTATCTATAATAACCACTTAATTACCATCGAGAATTAAATTGAAAATGAATATCAAACTTACCATATGACAAACCATTTTCTAAGATATGAAATACCTTTGTTAATAAACTACATTCAACTTACAAAAAAGAATCAAACTCAACCAAGAGAACAACCTCCACATACAAGTAACACTCCATGATTTCATCATACATAATAAAGAAGCCTTCACATACAAGTAAAACTCATCACACTTGGTAAAAGGTGTGTTTGTTTCATGCACATATGACCAAAAAACATATCGAAGCTTTTAAAGTGAATTAAGTTCTCTCACATCTGAAATAAATAAGAATGCAACATATAAGCAAATATGTTTGACTAGAGATTTCATATCAAAAGTGGTGAGTATAAAGAGTTAGTACATTGTCCACATTAAACCATTTTGCAATGTCAACCCAAAACTTCTTCATGAACCATTCATGTAATCATGTTACAACAATATATATATATATATATATATATATATATATATATATATATATATATATATATATATATATATATAACAAAACAAGTAGCAATAATAACCATAATTAAACTTCTTATGGAAATAATAAGTAATTCACTTGCAAAGTTAGATTATTCAAATAATTACCTCAATAGCATAACACAAAAAAATGCAATCAAGACCACTCAAATCAATGCAAAACTAGTATACTAGCACTATAATTCAAGAAGGAAACAAACCCAAAGAAGGTATAATCACATGGATTTTACATAAAACACCAAGCTCCTTCATCATAATTTTTAGGCCATAACAGTTGTTTTAACAACTAACATTTCCAAACAATACCCTATCCAACCTTGACCAAACCAAAAATTAAGGAAACAATAACCCAATGGAAGAAATTCATTTATAAGGGATAAAATATGGTTCTTACACCACATGAAGGTCATATGCTTATAAAATTGCATAAGGGTCTTCACAAAGAGATATGCAGGGCATTTTCTTATAGAATTGCATAAGGGTCTTCACAAAGATCTAGGGTTTGAACCTAAGTAAACCCAATAAGGTTCATGTAATGCCACTACACAGGCCAAAAAACTAGAGGGACACAAGCATGCTTTAGCCAAGCCTAAGGGTTATTCTCTAGCAATTCCAATCCAAGCTCAATGCCATATTAAATCATTCAAAATAAATATCAAATCATAGTGGATAATTATAATCTAACATAACATAACTATATATCCTAAAACCCAAACATTCATCCCTATTTGTGGTTCAATATTATAAATATATACCTAGTATGCATATATGGGCCAAAACCCTAAATCCACCTAAATAAAACTAACAATAGATTTACCATTGATTTTAAATTAAACTAATGTACTAAATCTAAATAAAACAAGAAGTGGTACTTTCTTGTACATCGAGAGGTTCTTCCATTTTTTACCTTCACCCTATATTTTCTTCCATGTGAATCCTACTTCTATGGCCTCTTTTTAACCATGCCACACACCATACATGTAGAATGGCATGACTCCATAACTAGGTGTGGAATTTATGCCCCTTTCCATAACTCTTGTAGTAGTTATAACACATAACTAGGGTTATAACATCCAATATTTTTTCCTCACTAATCTAGACTACCTCCATATCAACCCATAGTCAACAATGGTGCAATTGGGAGATTCTTCCACAACATGCATGAACCCTAGCACTTCACCAAGCTGAGTCAACTCAAGCTAATAAATACATTAAAAATCAAGGATATCCCATATTACCTCCCCAATGACTTATTTATCTTTATTTAATTTTGACTTAATACATATCAAAAACCCAATGATAAAAATTACTTTCTAAGACTTTCAAATGAATTGTAAAATTAAAATCATGTCTTGGGCCTAGAAATGCATATTATCAATTTCTAAGACTTAATATTTTATTGACTTAATAATCGTAAACCAATGTTAAGGTGTTGTAAAATAATGTGACAAACAAGATTTAATAAAGAACCCAAAAATATTTGTTTCTATTTATAGTTCCTTCAAACATACATCAAGATGTTAATAAATCTAATAACATAGAAGATCAATGGAGCTGGGTTAAAACATGTCAATCCAATGAGATACTTAACATAGTAAGATCCTTGCACTAATTATATAGATATCACATTTAAAACAACCTTCCAAGAAAGAACTTAGTTAGAATATAACAACTTAGAAATAAGTATGGATACGCCACATTAAGTTTCCTCAAGCAATAATAAATCATATTTCAATGTTAATCAAGGAAGGACCAAAAGGGACAATTGGCCTAGTGCCAATCATGGCCTCACATAACAATAACCAACATAGTCCACTACTCACCAAAGAACTAATTGAATTTCCCCATGGTGTAGAAATAAGATTAATTTCATGAATAAATTAATGCCTATGAAATAACATGCTTTTGTATTCAAAACCAAGTCTTATCCCATACTTTAATGGTTACAAAATAAGATAAGCTGCAAACACTTAAGAGTACAACTATGTCACTAACATATTATGAAATATATATGTATGTATATAATTTCAATTATTAAATCATTATTAATTTAATTACTAAAATAAAATAAACATGCACAATTGATTGAGTCAATGATGACGACATAGTTATAACAAGAACTCAGTTAGGTAACTTTGGAACTTAGTCCTAAAAAATAACTTTGTTCGACTGAATTGATGATTACCTATCAAGATGGGTTGGGAATGTGACATGGAATTTTATGTAAACATGAGAAACATGAAATAATCTAGGATAAATGATAAATAAATTAGAAAACACCTAAATTTGAAAAACCATATCTGATAGGTAGAAAATCATATATAAAACAAAGAGCGATAATGTTCTAGGAAACCTTAAGCCTTAGTATGATAGAATAATGGATGTCTTGACTAAAATATAATAAATATTTGGAAAGTTAAAGGAAAATAGTATATATGGATATTATGGAATATATATACATAACTAGTATGTAAAATAGATTAGAAATGTAAAATCAAACCATATGGGGATGAGGCTTATGAAACCATAGGTTGGATGATCGAGAAATATACTTCACAAACATTTTTTTACCTAAATGTTGAATAATGGGTTAAATTACACTGTGTTAAGCATAAAATAAATAAATTTTAATGGAGATATAATTTAATTAAATAAATAAAATTAATTAGATTTGAACTATACCCAAAAATAGATTGATATAGAATGAAATGATTAAACAAGTAATGGAAATGTAATTTACATAAAAGAAAAAAAACCTAGGAGATTTATTATGAATTTTATAAATATGAAAGATAATTTTAATTTTAATATACCAAAACCCTAAAAATATTATTGTGATAGACAACTGGGTTAGAATTGTTATATCACCAATTGTGTCTAGGTTAGAATTGGAAGGTGGCTGATTTTGTCCATTGATTTTGTCCTTTATAATTGATTATGTCTTCTATTATTTTTTGGGTCTAATATTTAAGGTTAATTCCAAAAATAGAATTTATATATAATATTAATTTTCCACATTAATTTAATTGCATAACTTGTTGATTTTCTTCTCCTTTGATCTTGAACTTTAAACTTGAATAAATATATGTATTGTGTGTGAAGTTTAGTTGGCTCACACAACCTCTTGAGGAGTTGCATCTACATATCTCACATGTTTTTAATTAGAGGAAATATAGTTGAAGTGATTGATTTAATAAAAACCCAATGAGATTAATGAATTCATATCCTCTCCCTAGATAATGAAATGCTTGAAAATAACCAAATGTACACAAGTGGATCAATTGTGGAAATGCATGATAAATATGTAATGGAAAAATGTAATAAAATTATGTGTCTTTAAATTATAAAAATCAAGTTAATTTAGGTTTTATTATGTAATTTTATAATTTAATTTCTAGTGTGATGCCTCATATCTCAATAAAAATGAAGAATTTGGTAGACTTACAATTGGGCAAACTCTAATGCTTTATTTTTGGCATGTATAGTAATGACACATAGTTTTATGAAATTAAAGATTAGTTTGGATGATTCAATAAATAAGGGGTGTTTATGTGATTTTAAAGGATTAACGATAATATTGGATAATATAATTCTATTTTGTAATCTTCATCCAGGGCAAGTACACAAAGTTGGGGGGCAAAAAAGAGCTACCCATGGACATGATTTTCCTAAATTTTTAGAAAATTGAACTTGTGTAGATAATTTAAAATAACTACACTAAGAATTTGAAGATGTTAGAAGAACATTAATTGTACAACTTCAAGTCTAGTTTCCAAAAATCTATTTTTTTCAAAAATGATTATGTATAACTAGGTCAAACATCTTAAATTTGAATAGGGACCCTTATTTTTTAAAGAAATAAAGTAAAAAGATGACAGTGTGGCCCACCATTTTTGATCATCATTTAATATTTTTTAAAACCCTTTGGTAAATATTTAGATAATATCTTCAAGTTTGTGACCTATATTTTTAATATTTTATCAATAAATATATTTTATTATTAGTTTTTTAGGTAAATAGATCTTGAAAATTAATAAAAAAATGGATAGCTAGTAGTGTGGCTCCCTAACTACCTCAAAAAAAAGAAAAGATTCTTTTTTAATGTGTGTATAATTAGGTCTAGTTCGTGACCATATAATTTGTTTTACACTTGGATGAATAAAAAAAATTCTATTAAGATGTATAAGCATGTATATTTGTGACATGAGGTGGCCTAAAAAAGTTATAGTTAGAAATCAACATAGTTTGTAACCTTAAAATAGTCTAAAAATTATCAAAATCATATATTTTAAAAGAGGAGAGTGTTCTCATCATCATGGTAATAATTTTTTGAATTTGGTTGATGAAATTCCTAGTGTATTTGGCGATGGTAGTTGACTTTTTTTGTTTTCTATGTAACCTCTCAAACTCAGTTGTATGGTGATAGGTCCAAGCCTTTGGCTTGAGAAACCATGCCGTTTTGAGCCCAAAGGCTTATAATTTGAATTGAAAAATATAACACACATTATTTATAATGTACACGCATTAGGTAACAAAGTGTATGTGTTATGTAACACATACATGTTATATAATGCATATGTATTATATTATAACATGTAAATTCTATAGTATAATGCATAAGAATTATAGGATAAAACATACACATTATAATATAACACGTATGCCATATCCTAATATAGACAAAAATTCACTTTTTAACAATTTTTTTACCCAAACTTAGAAATTCATACCAACAAACATTATATACATGATTTTATATTAATTTAAAGTTGGGAACAAGAGTTATCAAGTTCATTATTGGACCCCAGCATTTAAAGGTTGTCGATTGTCCAATGGGTGGCAAATCACATTTGAGAAAGAGAAATAAGTTGAAGAACAAAACACTTGAAAAAATATAAGATTGTGAGAGAATTCAAACTTGGATATTAGGTGATTTTATTGAGTGTGTATGGTAGTTTTAATATGTAGGATAATGGATATATGAGCCTTCATAAGAATGCAAGAACCATGGAATCATGATTTAGACTTTTAGACCTATGAATCCATATAAGAGAATGAGAAAGTTTGAATCAAACAGATGGAGTATAATGATAAATGTGGATTATGATATGATTATGGTGATATGAATAAAGGGGAGAGTGTAAATTTAGATGATAAGAATGATGGTTGATGTGAAAGGACTAGATGCATGCAAGGAGGCTTAGTATCCTAGTTAGGACAAAAGAGAGAAAGGGTATAAATAAAAGAAAGTAATTTTAGAAAGAAGATATATCATAGGTTATTGGAAGGATTCAAGTAGATATCAGAGAAAATATGATGAATGAGGTATGTTTAGGCATAAAATCTACAACATTAATATCTCATTCTCAAATTCTATCTTTTTAGGTTTCTAGGTCTGTAGGTTTAGTTTGGAACTCTAATAGGTCAATTTCAAAAAATAGATTTTGTATCACTTAATGACTAGGTTTATAGTATTATTTTAAAATTTATAACATTTTATAACCCTTTTAAAAGTTTTTATAACTATAAATAATCAAAAACTTGTCTTACCTCATACATAAACTTCTTCAAAATAGTCTTATATAAGTGTATAGAAAAACATACCTATAATTATGGAGTTCTCTTTGATCTAAAATCATTTGGATTTGGTTGTATATGTCATTTAAAAACTTCTCACTAATTTTTAGTTCATTTTGAAAAGTATTCTAGGATTTAAAGACCTTTTAGTAATGAAACCTTGATTACGGGTTTACACACAAATGTTGCAAGCCGAGAACTATTTAGTGATTATTTATAAATCTTGTTGGAGGTTTTCAAAATATAACACCTATATATTGGTGATCAAAAAATCAAAATTTTTTGTTGATAAATATTTTAAGAACACAAAAATAACACAATAATAATGAATTCTCTAAGAAGAGATGTATTATTACTCAAGATCCCAATACTACTATATGCTTATCTCTGGGAAGAGATGTTTGATTTTCTATTTTGGGTTACATATTAATTTATACCCATTTAGAAATTAGGGGGAGGATGTGTAATGTCACCAATCTCAAGGGAGATTAAGTGGGTCTACTTCCACACTTTAAAACAATACAAAATTTGAGGAATTACTATTTTTAGAAACTTACTATTTTTAGACTACACTACTAAAATTATAATTTGGGGCACTTAAATTGGGTTTTTAGGGTAAAATTTCATATAAAATATCTCAATTCCATCTCATGGCATTCTCCTCATTCTTAGCTTTCCAACAGTTCAAACGGTGAGTCAATTGGAGTTACGGTACAAAAGTTATGGCTCCCAAAAGTTTCGTCATCAATTGGGGTAGAATTGTCAACCGAATTATCACCTAAATTGCTTCCCAGATCAATGGTCTTAGGTAACTCTTCTACCATCTATAATAGTCAAAACCAATCCATACATCAACCTTCACATGTAACTAGGCCTTTGAAATTGATTGTAGATGCAAAAACACATAATTATGAGGGTTTTAAGGGTTTAAATGATTTTTTAGGCTTGAAGACAATATAAAATAACTTAAATTACATGAAAATAGTTAAAATACACTTTAAAAAATATGATAAATATTTTAAATCTTTATTATTTGAAACAAAAGGCTTCTACATAGTCTTTGCTTTCTTGAGATAGCTTGCCACTTACTCCAACCCTATAAACTGATCATTATTGTCCTTCTTAAGCTAAAAATTGACCTTGTACAATTCATTTGGATAAGGAATTATATTTATCACTTTGTTTGAGTTCAATATAAGATTATAAATTAACCAAACTTACTCATATTCTCTCACTCAGCGGGTTTCATTTTAATAACTGACCTCATATGTAGGTCTTTATGGTTACATTAACTATTTAAGATAAAAGTGATAATTAAGACCTCTATAAGGTTTAAGATACTTATACTAATTTTCATAATTGTACCTAAGAACCCAATATGACTTTTTTATACTCTTGGAAGAACCTTAAAAAAGTTACATTTAGTTAAGGACTCATACTAAGAACATTTGAAAATATAAATTTGACATTTTGGAGGGAAACTCTTCAAACACTAAAAATGACTCTAAAGAAAATTTTAATTCCCAAATAAGGAATTATTAAGACTTAATTTACCTATAATAATTTTAAAAATACCTCATTTACTTGTTTCCAGGAGGCACCTGCATCAAACATCCACATGGGTCTAACTTCATGAAAACCTCTAAAAAAATTAAAATTAACAACGTTACAATATTAAATAATGGATGAAGCTAATAACTTTGTTACTAAACTTTAACTTGTGCACTCAGTATATAATCAAGATCCATCACACCCAAATGATAGCTATTATGATTCTCTATCTATGTGGGTGATTACATAGAAGGTGACTTGCATGGTTCTATATTTTGGAACTGAGGGGCTATCTAAGATTTTTTAATTGTATAATCCTTTGTAAATATTTTATCTACAATACTAGAGCTTCTTGTTCAGGTTGTGATACATGTAAGGAAAGATTTTGTCTTAAAAATATTATATATTAGGATCTATATTAACTTTTAATTAATTCTCTTCAGGCTATGCACATATAGAATATAAGGTTATTTTGGTATCATTTATGGCTTATTCTTAAAAAAATTTAGAGGTATGACAATACAAACATCACCTTGGTGTGCTTCTAGACATGTTTCCATTGTATTGATGGTCATGTGATCATCATAGTCTTATTTATTCCCAATTAGATTAGGGTAGTAATTTTCATCAATATTAATGTTAAATAACCTAAAAATCCCCACACAGACTCAAGGAATCTACTTTTATTTCTACATCTTCAATATTTTCAACAGGCACAACACAACTATAATATTCAAAACTCAACGTGATAAGACTGTAGCTTAGAGGTGACCTTCAGATGGCTTCCCAAGTGGATATGGGAATCATATTTATAGTGATCCCATATACAAATTTTTTATTATGGACTTCATAGATTATGAGTTTGATATCCATCCTTCCATCCACATCTAATGGCTTCTTTATATTTACATACTATATCATTCATTATGATATGTTATACCCTTTATTTTCTCATTCTAGTAGATTATACAATAAATTTGTGATATTTTGAGAAATATATTCATTATGAAAAGTAATTACTAGTTTTAAGGGGCCTATTAGAGTTGTGAATACCTGAATACCCATTCTTGTCACATTAGTCACACTATTTTCTCATACATCAAGGCCTCACTAGTCATAAGATATACTTATCTAGTATCTTTATTTTGGATTAATGAAAAAAATGGGCTACTTCATTCATCAATAAATTCTCTCTCACATTATCTAAATATATGTCCTCGTGAACCTTCCAAATGGGAATTTATATAGGCATCTCTAAATGTGGGATACATTTTTACCTAAATTAATTTTAGATGATAAGATAGATGAAATATTTTTATTTTATGTGAGTGATTACCTTATTCACATTGCACACCATATTATCCTTCCTATGATTTTATAGCACTGGACAATCCTTCATATTATGCTATATTTTGTGACTTTAAAATAAGTCCAATAAGTTATCAGTTAAGTATTGCATGGGAAGTTTCTTTTGATATTAATTACCTCCCCACACATATAGAAAGTGATTGGATATATATAATATATGTTCCATTTATTGTGACTTTGGTAGATTCCGGGATAACCTCCCTATCTTTGGGGTGATCTTCATTGCTATTTTTCATTAGAACACCCATCATACTATCTATAGTGATATAGAGGTACATAATTGGCTTGATATTTGTATATAGGGGTTGCCTAATTGGGTTACTATTGACG